>CM023100.1:24098491-24187645 GCA_013103745.1 Gardenia jasminoides | reverse complement strand
AAAACTCTTACTCTACATTAACTACTCTGACTTGTTTATTTTATACCACCAATTGGAGGATTACCCCATTGGATGGTTCTATTTGTTTTCTTATTAACTGCTAATTGGATGTCATCAACACCTAGCGGCCAGTTCTAATTGCTTTATCCTCATACCTTAGGTTGGCTAAATCCACCTTCTCCCGTTTACATTTCCTTTTCTTTACTCTAATTTCCTTTTCATTTACCACTAATTAGGGTCGTTCTATCCCCTTAATCGGTTCATTTTAATTGCTTTCTATAGGGATTGTAGTTGACATTTCATATTTTGCACTTATCTACTATTTGCTATTTAGATAATAAAGCAAGCCAAAAATTTATAGTACCAACCAAGTCCTTGAGGGATCCGTGATATTTGCAAAAATCGTAAAAAAACTAAGATTGATTGATAATTGGGAGAATTTAACTTGAAAACCTAGACCATGTCAAGTTTTTGGCCATTGTCGGGATTTCTGATAATATTTATAATCAATTTTAATATTATACTAATTGCTCATTTATTATTATTTTAGTTAGCATGCATGATTCAATACTACACTTGGATCCCGAATTGAAAGAACATTGAGGATTAAGGCACTTGCAACAAGAAGGAAATATTATGAGGAAAAGTTGGTGAAATTTCTATTGAACTACCTTCTTTAGAAACCATGGCGGAAGAACGACCAACTCAATATGTTTTGAGAGATTTTGCATTGCCAAACACTGATGGATCATAAACTAGCATTGCTAGACCGGCAATCCAAGCAAACAACTTTGAAATTCAACCGTCATTGATTAGTATGCTCCAAAGAGAACAATTCGGAGGAAATGCAATGGAGGATCCAAATTCACACTTAGCCAATTTCTTGGAAATAAGTGACACAATCAAGCATAATCGAGCAAGTGAAGATGCTATAAAACTTTGGAAATGTTTGGATTGTACTTTTTTGGTTGAATTGGTAAAATAGTGAAAAATGCGTTTGGAGGGTGGCATTTTTGGAACACTAATTTGGCAACCGTGCGTACAGCAGACATTTGAGTCAGCTTTGTCTGGAATGCCACGTTTTGTAACAGGATGCCATGTCAGCTTGGAATCATGTTGAAATCAACACATGTCAGAGATAAATATATCCGTTGGTATTGCGTGGAAACGAAATGGACCACTTTTAATCACCAACTACTCCAACAAACACACACACCCCCACAAACAGCTTCGTTCCTTCAGTTCTCTGCCTTCCGGCAGCCATTTTTCTGGCCAAAAAGCCCTTCCGGATCTCCATCAAATCAGGAACCGATCGGCATATTAAGTTTGAGCAACTTGATAGGCTTCTAGTTCGCTATGCATTGGTGTACTCCGATTTGTTTGTTGCCTTCTTCTCCAGCAGCTTTTGGTTCACTTGTCGACAGGCAACCTTTGGTCGGAAACCGTCCGGGAACAGCAGGTTTTTGGCCTATTCTTCTTTTTCGCTTTGAACTACTGTAATACTTAATCTGCAATCTTTCTTGCTCTGCTGTTTTCTTCATTTTTGGCTTGACAGTAAAAAATGATAAGGGCCTCCCACACTAAATAAGCCACATCTCTGTCTCTTTTGCTCTCTCTCTCTCTCTCGCTCTCTCTCCCTCTCTCTCTCTCTCCTCTCTTGCTCTGCCGTGCCTACCCCGTAATAGGAACCAGCACATTCCCAACCACAAAAAGACGCAGCTTTTTTATTTCCCCTTTGTCATGCATCGCAAAGCCCTCAGATAAACCAAATATCCAACTTCTGTAAACCTCCGATTCGGATTCATCTGTATCAACCCAATACCAATTCATCTTTTTCCCAACAACTTCTTCTTGATTGTTGGCTGTCGGTAAATTCTTAGCTTCTCCAATGGTGACAACATCATAGCCAGCCACGCGATGGCTGCCTTGCCTTGTTTTCTCTGTAGGTATTTCATTTTGACATTTGTACAAACAAGTTGAAGGTATGCATATGCCCAATCTTCTTGTTAAATTACAGATTGTAATCCAAACAAAATTTTTCCAATTCTACCAAGTATTTGGTGAGTTTTTGGCTAGGTATAGTCAATGATTGATCACGCCAATATACTGATAAGGTACTTTTGATGCAAGATGAGACCAAATGAAATAATTTCCAATCCCAGAATTTCTAACCAAACAACGAAGCAAATGAACCAGAGAACCCACCACTTTTTTTCCCAAGGGATTCCATCCATAGGGTACCTTAATTGATTTTTTTCGGATACAGCTATACGATTAGTTATGTTGCTCATTCTACTGGGTTTTCAATCTTGCTCATTTTAATGGGTTTTTCCCTTGCTCAATACTACTGTTAGATACTTATTAATTTGCTTTGTAATTTTCTAGCATTCAGTTGCACATTTTGGTCAGTTGGTGACTACGATTGATTGGGTCTTTCTTCTATCTTTGCTTGTAGGAATTGCTACTGGCATTTTGGGGGAACTAGGATAGTTGCATTTTTCTAATTTCAGAACTTCCACATTCGATTAGTTATCACAAGTTCATCAGCCGCAAGAGTTGTCTTCTGTATCAATTGAAGAAGTGGGACATCTATAACTCGTATTAGCTTCTGCCCAGGCAAAAGGTTGGTCCTGATGGTATATCTTTAAAGAAATATGCTTCTTTGTCTATCCTTTCTCTTATCATTGGGTTGTTATAGGTGCATGCATCCGCAGTAGCCAAGGGAAAAAATTATTAATCATATGCCTTGGCGGCCTTGTTAAATGTCAACTTAAATCAACAAATTTCTCCATCCACCATAGTAGTTATATTTTGTGCTACAAGTAAACATGTATACCTGTCCAGGAAAGTGTTTTTGTTCTTTAGCATTACTTTATATTTTCTTTGGCAAGACTTCCTAAGCTAGCATGAATATCTTGTTGATCAAGCTAGAAATCATTTTCATTTGTATCTGGTCTGTTCTACTCTTCTAATATTTGCTGGAATCATTTTCTTAGTCTACGAATTCCCATCACTACTATTTGAAATGAGGCTATTGTCAACAAAGCACCTGAGGATGGTACATGATCAAAGTCGACAGACTTTCTTTTGACTTGAAGATTCTTTTATGATAGACTTCCCAATCTTGCTTCCCCATTTTGGCAGTTCTTTCCAAAATGTGGTGCAAGTACTCCGTGGTGCTATTATATAATTAATTTATAGTATCTTTAAAGATTTGGTTTATAAGAAGAAAGCCAAAACAGATGTATGGCAAGATCAACATAGAGGACCACACATTAGAAATTGAAATTTGTCATTGTCTTGCATGCAGGGAACAGGAGGCCACATATTTTGGTCAATCATTAATTTTTTGATTAATTAAGACAAGCTTAAATAGTTTGGCATCTCTGTGTCTGTATCAAGGTCCAAATTCTGACGCTTAAACCTATTATCACTTGGGCTTTTTATTTCTTGCCAACAAAGAAAAAAAGTCTTATTGTTATCTTATTGTTACTTTATTATTTTCATTTACAAATCATCTTCTTGATGGCTTTTCATTTAGTATTAGTTAATTATTCACTCAATCATGTATTTGCACCACAGCTACTGGATGCTTTTTGCTTGCATTCCCTTCACTTACGTGCTGCACTATGCTGTTATTTGTCATAAGTGTCACCTTGATCCCTCCCCATGGTTCCAAATAGAAGCATGAAGTATTTTAGGAAAAAAAAGAAAAAGAAAAAGAAAAAGGTAATCAAACAAACCCGTTCCAGGGTGTAGTCAAATTTACAATTTACACTTAAACTTGCTTAACTTCAGGAGAAAAAAAACTGTCCCTCTATTATGCTAAATTTAATTTTTTTTTATTTCTCTTCTTTCTTTTCTCAGTTAATCTTCAATCGTGGTTAGATTTTTACCGCACTGATTCTTGGTGGTAAAAGTTCTAAAAGGCAGGCACATCTATATTGTATTTTTATTTTGTGAAATTCAAAACTAAAAGTGATTTTTTTTTGCACAACCAAGTGTGTTGATGAAACTGTGGAAGTGTGATTAATTGTAGTAGGTAGGACTCACCTTTCATATTCTGAACTCTCAAGGAATTATAGTCATTGCTGCTGTCCTTATTCACTCGTTTATAGTAATGGCTTGTCATGTGATCACAGATTGGATGTTGATACCTACTGGCCTCTTCCTTAGAGATTAATGTAATTTAATGCAATCAAATATTCCATATGTATTCCATTAACACAATGCAATACAATTAAAGGTATATGTTTCACGTTCTAAACATCTCATTTGCAATGGAAAAGAAATGCCATATGCTCTTGCAAAAGTTGAAAGAAAAGCAACACGGTATTGTTTCCTCTGCTTGTGAAGTAATGATCCAACCTTGACAGGTTGATCTCTAGTGTCAGCTTACATGCTTCCCTCTAATTTGTCCTCATCCGTGTCACTTGGTCTAATGTTGTGCTACTGCGTATACATGATCTCTAGCTATGGTCACTTGGTCTAATGTTGTGCTACTGCGTATACACCTTAAATAGGCCAATTTTCAACCTTTAATTCATCCTTCCTTAACCAGAATTCCTCATTGATGCTGTGTCGTGCCCAATTACTACTGTGCATTACTCAACCAAACCATCCCTGGTAAAATTACTACATGGAAAAGAGGGAGCAAAATTAGATTGGTCATGGTTTTTTTTTCAGTCAGCATATGTATAGGCCTAATATGTTATGGGATGGATGGATTGACATGTACTCCATGAAACAGAGCACAGTTGCCACCACTGTCTCCATGTGTGGCCTGCAGCTGCGTGTACAAAAGTATTTTTGGTGATGCCCTAGATAGAAAAAAAGAAGACTGATTGCTCCTGTAAGTTGTCTTACTTTAACATTTATTATGTCTGCCAATTTTGGTGCCTTCTTGCATCTAAAAATGATCAAACTAATCAGATTACATTCTTTGTCTTTGGCCTCCCCACTCAGTTGCACTTCGGACTGCTCCTCTCGTTCCTCAACGGCCTCTAACAACTACGACCAGTGTGTGCTAGACTATCTAGCATAGGTGATTTTGACGCTATAATGTGCTAGACTTAGCTTTATGAAATTGGAAGCATGGGGTGAGAGGTTAGGATTTTGACTAGAGACAACACCTAACCCACCCAAGAGGCCAGAAACGTAGTTGGGGTCAAATGCATAAATGTGAAACAAGAAAAAGTCCTTAATTGGCTAATTATGATATAGGTCAAAATTAACCAAAAATAAAACAACAGCCCACGGAAAAAAATGAATTGGTGGGTCATTTTAAAATTCTGTTTGGTCCAAAACACCTTAACAAGGTCACAACTTCACATGCCGGCCTGCTTTGAGTTATACTTTTTTTCTAAAATTTTTCCTGCCCTTCTTGATTGGTACACAGAGTCACAAACCACCACCCACAGGCCACAATTCACAATGCATCTAAAATTAAAAGGAAAAAGGTTGAGACTTACAAATTGTTATTTTATCACGTGATTTCCTTTTAAAGTAGCAACTGCATAAACTACAGCATTTAAAGCTTCACACCCCTCCACTCTCCTGTCATCATTGCTACCTCATAAAAGGTTCGTATTCCATTCAACCTCCTGATGCAATTTTTTTTTTTTTTTGCTTTAAGAGAATGGCGGCTCGAATTAGCTGGACTGACGCAATGGATGAAGATTTCCTCAACTCCTACATTGCCTTCCGGGAATCAACTGAGTGGAACAACAAAAAAAGCCTCAAGTGGAATTTCAACCACTTGGCTGCCCACTTGGTAGAGAACAACATCATGGTGGTTACTGGGCCTCAATTGCAAGCCCGTTTCTACTACATAAAGAGAAAATGGGACGTCTTTTCCAAACTCCGTGGGAAGGTGGCAAAGGCAGAGACGGGGATTGGATGTGATGCTGAAGGGTACTACTTCACTGTCTCGGAGGACCACTGGAATATGCTGACGCAGGTATGCTGTTTGCGTTTAAAGTAATTGCCTTTTCTAGATGGAGCTTCGTATAAGGATCTTCTCACCATGTGCTTGACTTTACCTTTGCGTACTTTCTTGGATCATACAAATATGAAGATGCTTGCTTATAGGAGTATTAGTTTGATAGTGCTTGCATTTGTTTTACAGTAATCGAATCAGAGTGCCATCTTGACAATTATTTTGTCATTATAGGAACGCACTTCGGACTAAACGCCATACTCATATTTTTTTTCCTTCATTTAATAATATAAACCTTGGTTAAACAAATTAAAATTTCCAGTGAACGTGTGTCTTTGGAAGATGTATAATAGATATGATAGAAAATGCCAAGTTTAGCTAAGCATAGGAGGCAACAAGATAATATGGAGTACCCAAAGATACGTTTAATAACTAAACAGCTACTATAGTACCCACCATAGCCTAAGTTGTGTAAGGAAAAGATAATATATAGCCTTGTTTTTGGACCCACCACTCAAGCATTTTATTGCTCCCATCAAAGATGCTGGAAACAGCTTAGTTTTGGCTATTCTATTGACAAAAATTTGTTGCTCATGTCGCACTTTGCAGTTTGGATCAAGATTTTTTTCCCTCTTTTATTAATTTAGTAAGCATTTTCAAGAAGTTTGATATATGCATGTAAACCACAAGAAGATTTAATTAAGATAAAGGGATGTGATCAGCTTCATGTCTTGTTCATTCTTTTGTTCACGCGAAAGGTAGAATATTTCGCAGTTTATACTCCAAAGTACTTTAGTACAACACGAATTGGCTTCTAAAACCTGACCAATAATTAAAAGTAACAGTAGTATTAGCTTGACCATTATATTCATGACAAGAATAATTGACTATCTTAACTCTTGGGGGTGATTTTATTCTTAGAAGAATGCATAGCAAATTAGTCACCAAAGGGATGCAAATTATATGTATCATCTCCTACAACTGGAATTGTAAAATTTGTATGCTTGAACCAACTTTTATGAAAAGATATTGTACCTCTTTAGAGAAATTTAGACCTTCAAAGCCACTAGCACCAGTAGTAAAAACATGACTAAATTATGGCCCATGAAGGCTTGGTACTAGCGTTAAAAGATTCGAATGAGTCAAGGGTATAATTGCTGAAGCCTCATATGTAGCTGTAGTGAAATTTCAAGAAAGGGAAGAGACCAAAGTTAATCAATTATTTCTTGAGAAAAGTATAGTCTTGGCATCAAATGTAATATTACTGCCACAAGGCGAACACCAAAAAATGAATTCGCAACGTACTTTTAAGGACTGACTATTATTGCTTTTCGGTCCACAATGCCAATTGTGCAACAGAACAATGCCCTGTATAGTGAGTTTGCGGGAGGAAAGCCATGTTTCATGTACGATCGACTCTCGGATGTGCTGATCGGGAAGAGTGCAGCTGGGACTTGAGCCCAGTCAGCCAGCCAGGTTGTTCCTCCAGAACCACAGCATCGGGCCACAACTAGTAGGAGGCGCAAACAAAAGAACTTAGCGTCGAGCTCCGCAACAGCCACTCCGCCTGGCCCGCAACAGCCACTCCGCCTGGCGCTTTTCCAGAAGGGGTTGATGATGCTTTTGCTGATGCTCCACAAGTGGGTGGTAAGAGAAGTGCAGCAAGCCGTGGGACAAGCAGGGACGAAGAGGGCTCTAAAGGAACCAAATCATCTAAATCAGCTACATCTGCTCTTGAGGATGCTCTTAGCAAAATTGGAACCTATTCAGAAGCGGCCATGGAGCGACAACGTCTTTGCTTGGAGTTTGATCAAGTTAACACTGTGTGCAAATGTCAGGACATCATTGAAAAAATGGATGTCCCGGCCAACTGGAAGATTCAGGCTACCACCTATTATTCTAAACTTGATAACGAGGGTGAAAGAATAGTCTTCATTCGCAGCAAGCCTAACCTCTAATATGATTACCTTCTGAACTTAATGCACACCTTGGGATTTGTTTAAACAAATATGTATTTTTTTTCCTAAGCCCAGTGTTGTTTGCTAACAAATATTTAGGAATTGTTTGATGTATGATTAAATATTTGGGCTTGCAACTGGATTTCATTTAGGCCAAGGATTAATTTGTTTATTATCGTTTTATGAAATTTTTTTTTAGGCTTTTTTGCTGTCCATATACCTTTTCCCAGACGTATTATTGCATTTGGATGTGGTTGTGAATGCAACAGTTCTGCTTTATGTGTCTTTTATACTAGTCTCTAGTGGTAGGCCCTTTAATAGCAATAATGCCAAGCTCTCTTAGCCTACAGTGGCAATTTGCCATGTGAGAGTGCAGCAGTTGGTGTGCAAACAACAGGGTTGACAGCTTTTTGCTTGTGGTTATGGTCCTTTTGGACCATATGTGCCGTTTAGAAGGGAATCACTTTAGCCATTCTTAGGTTCTTTTTAAAGGTGAATACATCCATTTGCAAGGAATGCTTGCCCCTTAGTGGAGAGGGATCGAGCCTGTACATCAAATTGTGAAACAATTGTACTTTGTGAGTACTTGAAGGCACAGAACAAATTTAACGAAGTACCTGAAGTCCAGAAGTCTACACACGTAAGTATTCTACAAAATTATTTACCCTTCTTTGAGAAACTGTCAGCTACATGCCTGTACTATGTTTTGAAGCTATTTTTGCAAGGGTCGAACGCCTTTTTTTTTCGAAAAGCCTATTTCATTTTAATTTTCATGAATTTTTTTGCTCATAAGTGCGACTACTTAACTACCATTCATTCAAATACATTTACCACTTATTATTGAAACTTACTGTGAATAATAAGAAATTCAATAGTTATTCCGGAAAAACGTGTGTGTCAACCATTAGGTAGCCAACCTGAAAATTCACGTGGCGACTTAGTGTAGGAAATTTTAGAAATAGAACAACAGGAAGAAACTGTGGACTAGATGTAGGAAATTTTATAAATACAAGAACGGGAAAAAAATGTCAAGACTCCTTGGGCAGAAGGGAATGCTTCACGGCATGTTATAAATTTACAACTCATAAGCATCTTGCCTGCTATCCTATACTTATCACCTATCCAAAAACTAAACCAGCTTAAGTACATATAGCGATGCAATTTAGTGTAGTTTGATTAGATTCGTGTAGCATTTCAACTCGAAGTTGTTTTAAACTTTTTATGAAAAATGAATTTTAGGCTTAAATGCAACATATTTTGTGAATGCAATTTACTACATGCTTGTTTGTGCTCAAGAATGGTATACGTAACTTAGTGGGCTACTTATACTTTTTTAATTCATCTCATGAAAAAGCTCGTTAATAGGAGGTAGGATTAGACCATGGAAATTCTGCACCAAATAACTAGAAGAAAAGGGTTAATTCAATTCCATGGTTTAATGGTCTTTTTTGGATATGCCTTGTGCTAGTTTGTAGGCCAAAATGACCAAGCACCGTAGCATCCAAGTGAACCTTTATGGTTGGGCCTAAAGCTCTGGTCCAACGAAAAAGATTAAGGGCCTCAACCAAGAATTCAGACTTTCCTTTGTTTGGGACCATTTACTTTCACATTGAGATTTGGCCCTATTAGAGTACACCAACCAATTTGTCATGTCCATTTAGTAATCCTTTTACTGCTTAGGGCCCATTTAAAATAAATAGAGTGCCATCATAATCGTACTCGGGCCTTTTTCCAAACACATAAGTGTAATACAAACCAATGTGGACGCAGTTATTTAGGCCTTCGGCACAGAAAGTATGCATAATAATAGACATGTGCAAACGACTACAAAAAAAAAATTTTACACACTTTTCGAGTTTCTAATGCTTTTTCCATCGTCTCATAACATTTATGTGCATTCAGTTCCTTTTTACTTCTTCGATTTAATTTGAGTCATTTATTTCTGTTATTTGCCATTTACAAATATAACCCGTACGTAAATAGTAGAATGTATGTCAACTCAAAGTAGAGATGTATTATAATAGTCTTAAGAGGGTGCTTAGTAAAATAAATAAATTAATTCACAATTGGTTACTATTTTATATTCTTTCCCAAGGAAGTGAATGGTGATACGTAGCGACATACTTATCAATGGCAGGGTTATCTCTTGAATAATAATAATGTCACGGAATAACAACCATGATGCAAGGCGAAGAATCTCAAATCAAAGGCGAGCAAACGAGGAAGACGATGACATATTGCTTATGAGTGCAGCATTTATGATGATGCATCCTGCTCTTGCACTGAATTCAGAGATCGAACGAATCCCGCGCCATGATGGCTCTTTAACAGGTCGACAATGGGCGGAGCAGCTGATCAACGGGCACTACAGAAGATCGATAGACAATATGCGTCTTACAGTTGACAATTTTTGCTCCTATGCGACATTCTAGTGCAGCGGGGTTACGTGACGCAGAGCTACCAACAGCGTGTGCTAATAGAGGAGGCACTTGCTATGACACTAGTAATGGTTAGTCATAAACACACACAGAGAGTTCTAGGGGGAACTTTCAATCGATCCACAGAGACAATTAATCGGAATGTAAAGAAAATTCTACATGGCCTATGCTTGTATACGGCTGAAGTTATCTGACCGGGAGACCAAAATGAGGTTCATCCTAAATAGCTAACTCAAGAAATTTCTATCCGTGGTTCAAGGTAATGTCATTTTATACCAACTTTCGATTTATTTTTCGCTTTACAACTTTGTGGCAACAAATGCATCTTAACATCTTCTGGCAATAGGATGCTGTGGGAGCACTCGATGGTACGCATATTGTAACTTGTCCTCCAACTGGAGAGCAAATGGCGTACACCAATCGCCACGGCTATCAATCGCAAAATGTATTGGTGGTGTGTGACCATGACATGCGATTCATTTATGTATTTCCAGGATGGGAGGGAAGTGCCCATGATGCTCGCGTCTTGGAATCTGCATTATGCTATCCATCTAATTTTCCAATACCACCACAGGGTAAGTAAATTTGTTAGATAGATATTTAAATATACCCCGTGGATGTGTGATGCGCACAAACTTCTTCATAGTTGCTAACTTATATCGCATCAACTGTTAATGGCTTTAGGAAAGTGCTATATGTGTGATGCGGCATATAAGAACGTTCCTGAATTTATGCCTCCATACAAAAATGTGGGCCAGAATTCCCCCGAGAAAAGTCTCTTCAATACCCGACACTCGCAACTTAGGAATGTTATTGAACGGATATTTGGTGTGCTTAAAAAAAGATTCAAATTCCTGAAGGGTCCGGTGGATAATTTGTATATGAGCACTCAGATCAGCGTTGTAATTGCTTATTGTCCGCTGCATAATTTTCTACGAATTAATCAGCCCAGTGACTCCCATTTTCAAAGGTTTGAAGCCGAAGACGTACATTCACAACAGAATGAATTGGTCGGGCGGTTCGAACCAATACTACCTTCGTTGAATGCTTCCCCAGCTGAGATTGAGGAATGGAAGGCTAGGCGAGACCAGATAGCCAATGAAATGTTTGCTGCTCGAAGTCGACGACGCCGTTAGGCATGGGTCAAACGGAAGTTTCATACGTACACCCGTGGACATGATGCTTTACTTTGACTTATTTTTTATAGTACAACGTGCAAGTTCATTTGCAGTTGCTAAGTATGAATGCTTTCATATTATTGCGGTCAGTCGAGTTTCTGTTGTAGTATACGATTAGTGTACTCGGTGCTTATTAGTTGACATTGAAGGTTTGGAGTCAAAGATGAGTTACAGTCAAAGTCAACTGCTAACTGTCCAAACGCAAATTGACAAAATTAAGTGTCAAAGTCAACTGCTGAATTAAATATTCCTATGACTATGCAAACACATATTGAGAAAATTAGACTACTGTCCAAACGCCAATGCATGTTTTTGGTATCCCAAAAACTTACATGTTGAAAAATCCCAAATAATTTACTATCCAAACGCTACTATTTTTTATATAGGTTGAATGCATGGGCTTGTTTGGCAGCAATGTTTTTTACCCATTTTGTATAAAACTTGTTTTTTTCCTATTTTACCTACACGAACTTCAAAAAACTTCCAAAATTTTTAACATACACACTCAAAAACACTACACAAAAAAAACTTTTTTTTTCTTTTTTTTTTCTTACACAAAAAAATACACACCAAAACACTCACCATCAAGCCATCACCTCTCAGGCCAGACCTTCTTTTTTTTCCTTCTTGTTGTTCTTCCTTCCTTCTCTCCTCTCTCTCCTCCCTTCCCACCTCCCTAGTCGCAACCGATCTAGTCGCGCATGGTCACCAAAGATCATGACCGGTCATGACTCAACATGACTGTCATGACCAGATCACAACCAGCCTGGTCGCTGGATGGGAGGGGATGGGATGGGGAGAGGGAGGGGCTGAGATGATGGGAGGGGAGGGAAGAGAGAGGAGAGGGAAGGAAGGAAGAAAAAAAAAAAAAGAAGGCAGTGACTGGCGGGGTGGAGGGGAGAGAGAGGAGAGGGAGGGAAAGAAGAAAGGAAAAAAGAAAAAAAAGAAGTCGCACGGTGCCTGGCTCTGGCTCTGGAGCCGATGGCAGTGGGTTGGGGAAGAGGGAAGAAGAAAGAAAGAAAAGGGAAAGGGAAAAGGAAAAGAAAAAAACAAAATCTATCAAAAGTTTTTACACATCCCAAAAAAAAATTCTACAACTTCTACAGTAAATTACAATAGAGTTTTAGACAAACATCCAAAAAACTCACTCCCAAATGGGCCCCATATTTAGACAAAAACTTCTGCTGCTAGTCATAATTTTTATTAAAATGAGTTTATTACAAATATCAATTATCGCCAAATTTATACCAATTCTTTTTCTCTTTTCGTGCCCTTATTTTGAAAGGAGAAATTAGTTTGAGAGAAATTAGATATCTTTAAAAATTCTGAAAATTAAGTGATAAGGAACCATCTGAAATCTTTTATTGTAGCACAAAATTGTCAGTAAATCATTAAGTACATGCTTATGAATGATAAAATATTTTTCATAGGTAGAGAATGTAATTGTTTAGATAATAGCAGGTTGGAATCTTATTTGCACCTGTGATGACAATATGGCTTTTATACATCAGTTCCATTGGCTTGTATAATAGTCATTTTCTTTAAAGCACTAGCCATTGGTAATGGATAAGTAGATACTTTTCCTTCTTGTACTTCACCCTCTCACTTTTAGTCTTTTATTAATTATTTATATCTTTTATTAGTATTTATTATGTCTCTAATACAACTTGTACAATAGCTTGAGGGGTATTTATGGAAAAAATTTTCATCTCTCTCCAAAAAATGTTTTTTAAATGTACTCTATATAACTTTGAACTAATTTTGTAACCAAACACTAAACCTTAAGAGAGGTTAGTGTAATTTTAGAAACTTCAGGAGAGGTTAGTGAAATAATCATAAATCTCAAGGGAGGTTTCTAAAATTATCTCTAAAGATTAAAGCAAAAATGACAATTGCTTCGCAATTAGGATCTGGGCTTTTGGTGGACTACAATGGAGTCAATGACTCCTTGGACTTAGGTCTAGGACCCAAAAGGGGTGCGGTAATTTGCAAGTAATAAATCGTCACTAGGCAAAGTTTAACCAGATAAGCCAATTCCCTTAGAACGGGATCGACGATTAAAATCTGTACGTAGCCTAAAGTAATATCACGCAAATGTGCTCTTGATATTTCTCTATGTTCAGTATTAGGGATTGAGATCTTGGAATGAATTCTAAAATCTAGGCAACCCAAGTAGATTAAAGTGGTTTTGATATTTAGGATAATCTTGGAAACAACTGAAATTTCTGACAATTGCAGGACCTCTCCTAAGATGTCAAATATTACACTTAATTCCCTTCATAGTATAAAATTAGATGAATAATGCCCACACTAGTTAGAAGTATGTATAGAATTTAAAAAAAAAAATCATACAAGAATAGAACATCAATAGTAACCATCGATCTTTCTTTTCCATCCACTCACAAGCTCAACTCCTACCCTCAAAAACCTTACCTTCATTATAATATACACAAATTTTACCATTTTTCACCAACTACAAGTTTTTGATTTTCTTTTTTCTTCTTAGACCAATCCTAAACCCTGTGCTTTATCTTGTGCCTTGACAAATGAGCCTCCTCTGCTGCCTAATTCATATCCCAACTCTTCCCTCTTCCCCTTTCTTTAAAAAACTAGGAGACGATCACCGTGCTTGCGCACGGTGGTAATTATAAGCATGCCCAGTGTTAAACTATAAACATTGCTGTTATTTAGTTAATGTTTTAAACAGTGTTAGAAAATGGCACTTGGTGTAATATATTATCAAGATACAACTACGTCTTGATAGGCTATTCATTTGGAAAGCAGTAGAGAATGTACCAGAGGGCCTTGGTTTTGGAAGTCTTGGTGGAATAGGCATGGAAGGCTATTTACTGCGAAGCTTATTAAGGGAAGTTTGTTGAGGAGGCTGTCCTATGCATCAGTTGTCTAGCGTTGACACTTTTTTTTTTATGTGTGCTGCAATGGTCAAAGAATGGACAGAAGCTGCAACACATCAAAGCACCATTCTTAGCTGCTTGTATTAGCTTTGAGGGAGCTTCATTTTTTCTTGTAAACAAAGGAGGTTCTGGTACTCCAGAAATTTACCAAAAGCAACAGTAAGGGTGGTGAGTATGGACGAACAAAAACTTTGTGACCAATGTAGTCTTAATATAAATACAGCAGCATTGCTGCTCTTTCCATCTAGTTCATTGAGCGAATGTAGTCTTAAGCGATAACATCATTCAGCCAATGTAGTTCATTGGCAATGAGTTCTTGGTTGCAAGATATAAATACAAAAAAATTCATGCTGGATGCATTCTGGCTTGACGCTAGTTTTTGGGAGAACTATCTGTGTGCCAATATAGCAAAGGTATTTATGAAGAACAGGATAATAGATTAACCGAACTCTGAAACTAAATGCTTATAGAAAAAGTAATGTGCAAGAAAGAAACCAATGAAGTCATAAGTAGTAAACCCAATGGAGAAGGGTTGCAGTAGGGCTAAAAAACTTTGATCTAGAAAGAAGGAAGAATAGGAAGAGAGATTATACCTTTAAAAGCTGAAGCACACACTTGAGGAGACCCCAATGAACTGCAAACAGAATCAAGCACAGCTGCTAATTCATCACCGCTGACTGCAATAGGTTGATGTTCACGGAAACAAGAATGGTTACTGCCCAAGTGCTAATCAGTGGGCAAGGTGACACCCTGAGAAGATGGCTAACTGGAACAACCAGGAACAAATACACCTGTTTCAACGTGGCCTAAAGGCGTCTTGCGTGTATACACCCTGTGTTTTTGCTGAGGTGTGCAAGTTCCAATCAAAGAACCAACAGGGCTAGGAAGATTTTTTTTTCCTTTCTTGTCTTGGGGCATTTCTGCATAGCTCTTGCGGCACCTTGCATTTCTATCCATCGAGCTTGCAATGGCTATGCAAAGGTGGCCAGGCCTTCCCAACACAAAATCCTTAGCAGGAGAAAACTACAGAGCAGCCACCAAGCTATCCACATAGTAAAGCTCACTGAACTAAGCACAGAAACTATTGATCGAAGAAGTATTTATTCAAAGCAATCATGAAGCAGCCATAACAATGTAACCATCTAAGCAGTTCATAGAAATTATTGAGTAAAAAAGAAATAGCAAAAGTTTCCAAAAAAAGAGGATGATGCGTAATAAATGAACAATGGCCAAGCACACACAAACATGTAAAAAGGAAGCAAAAAATACTTAAAAAGGCATTAGGACAAGAGCAGGACCTGTGGAAAGATGAAAATAGATGGTGATGATGTGAATATTGCTGCACAACAACCACAAAGACCACAAAAAGGATTACATTAAATAAGGCCAATAAAATAATGCAAGAACCAAGAACTAAAAGGAAAAATGGGCCCACAACAAATAATATCAAGCAAAGGGGAGAACCCAGGAGATGATCAATGGCAAAAATAACAGGAATTGAGTTTCAAACTGAAATGTTTTTCCTAGGATATATGACACTAAGAACTAATCCTTTCCATCATGAACTGTCAAACGATAGACACCGACCCTTTTCTGTGCTTCCTGCTAAGGATATCCTCATCATGCTAACTTGTAAGCATGCACATAGAATTAAGTCTCGAAGCCAGAACAAACAAAACACCCTAGGACATCTTATTTCCATCTGGATCCCTTAGTTGCAGGCCTACATAATCTTCTATAGTTCCATAGGCTATGTAGGTTTGATAGCTACTGGAATTTCCTAATCTGTGTACCAGCTTAAGTACGCACAGAACGCATGATTTTTCTCCATCTGTGAATATCAAATTTTATCTCTCCAGCACCCCCAGGTGATTCAGCTACATATTCAGTCATTATAACATAGCCATGGACAAATGAAGAAACAACCTCAGCAGGAGATACACTTAGCTGTTTCGAAAATACTGTGAAAGTAGGTGTAAAGACATATAGTCTGTAGCTCCAATGAACAGCAGAGCTATTAGCATGCACAAGAAAGTGCACAGCATCATGACTTAGCATAGGTTCTACAGTATAAATTCCAGAAGCCTGGGGTATGATAGGCACAAAATAACAGGCAATACAAAGACAGACAAAAGAAGAGGCGACAAGCAACACATGAAAAAAGGTAACACCTAAACACAATGTAAAGAAGGTATATAACTTGTGGACAAATAGAAGAAAGCATGATAAATAGAGAACGAAGAAAAAGCAAAAAAAAAAAATTCAAAGAAGGCTAACAGGTCATGCACAAAAACTGTAACAAAGGCACTTTCGTAGCACACTGAACCAAACAACCACTATTCTGAAAAATATCCATAATAATATAATGAATGCATCAAGCCGAACCATTAACAAACCACATAGAAAATCACCCGTAAAAAGCAGAATATAACAAAAAACAAAAAAAAAAATAAACATGTAATATCCAACCAACAAAAGTTGAAAGGCTTAAAATGAGCTAACAGAGGAAGAAGAAACAAAGGCACTCTCGTAGTGGTTAAAAACCGTAAACAAGAGTAACGAATGCATGTCAGCAAAATAACAAATTCACACTCAACAGAATCTTGGCAAACATGAGTTAACACACAGGCCAACTATGAGAAAGAGATAAAAGGAAACCAGCAAATGTACCTTCTGGAAGTTGCAGCAACAGTAAATTGTACATGAATGGTGATGCCAACAGTGCGAAAGAATAGAAAGAAGCCAGTAAAGCTTCAATAGTAAAAAGGATAAGAGGCAAAAAGTAGCTTTCCGTCTCCGTGCATAAAAAGCTGGAAATGCAATCCATGAAAAGCGAAGCATTGGAAACCAAAAGAGTCATTAAGCTGTAAGAAGGAATATGTCTAGCCGCAAATGATGTAGCAGGGAAAAATTTCATTTAAATAAAATAGAAGGGTTGAAAAGTTCCCTGTATAAATGAGATAATTAGCTAGATCATGCACAATATGCATCATTTTTTTGTGGAAAATTTTTCAAATACATGCATGTTTAAAGAGTTCTCTCCAGCCAAATCTGGGATTGGATCTCTATACAGGTATGGCCATAAGTCACAAAAGGAAGTCACGTATAAAGGAAAGAGCCAGAGCAATTTTGTCCTTTTTTTTTTGTGCCGGACTCTCGCTTAAATGGAAATTGGACATATTGGTGTTGCTGCAGTCATATATTTACTTTCAAAAAAAAAAGCTTTCAGATATATTTAATTTTGAATTAAAAGAGCAATTTTTCCCTTTTTTTTTTCTGGATTCTGGCTTGGCTTAAATGGAATTTAGAACTATTGGTGCTGCCTGCAAGCATATATTTAATCAAAAAAAAAAAAAGAGCTTGCAGATATATTTAATTTCGAATTAAACAAGTGAGCCATTTTTTTTACTAAATATACATATAATATAAAAAGATAAAACTAAAAATAATAATAATAAATCAAGGGTGATCGGTAGTTACTAATGGCCGTTAGAAGAAAGGCTCCCACCTTTCATGTGCTTTTGATGGCACAAGCATTTTGGCATATGCATGCTTTTGATAAGGATACAATGATATACTCTTAGTTCCAAGGCAGCATACACAACTAAGGGCAAAAACAGAAAATACACAAGGTCCCACCTGGAAAGAAAAAAACAATAAAAGAAGAAAGAACAACAACGGAAAAGAAGAAGAAAAGGAACCAAAGTGGCACATGACGGGCACGCAGGGGACGACCACAAATTGAGACCCATTCCCCGTTTATACTACATTTGCTAAAGAAAGACAAAATAGGGAAAAATGATACAAATATCAAGCATTTCTCTTACATTAATTTGAAATTCAGACCACCAATTACATAAACAAGCTACTTGGTACAAAACCTAGATTTTAAATTGCTTTCAATTGTTGCTTAGTTTAGATGATCTCTCTCTTGGAGTGGAAGGAGAATAAGAGAATTAAAGGTGCCAATGTTAGACATCAGATGGGTGATTTTTTTGTAGGAGATTATGGGGTTGTGATGATTTTTGTTGAAGTTGATATTATATATATATTAAAGGTGCCAATGTTAGGCATCAGATGGGTGATTTTTTTGTAGGAGATTATGGGGTTGTGATGATTTTTGTTGAAGTTGATATTATATATATATATAGGTCAAACATTGTGTTGAAGTTGAGATGGTAATACAAATTTTGGTTAATTCTAGTCTTAGAATATAGAGTGTCGGTGTCATTGTAACGTGGGGACGTGGGGATAAGCAATCACTAGAAGGCACAAAACATGTATTTAACTTAGTAAATGGAGGAGTGACACTTTAAAGATTTCATAGGGGACAGGATTGGTAGCTTAGAAAGAACCTATGGAGAAACTGATTTTTTTTTTTTTTAATTAAAAGAAGGATACTCTAGGATATCCAAAGCCAAGGGTAAATTTTGCCATACATTAGCAATTTGGGCCTATTTTCTTATCTAAACCATTAGAAGAAGAGAGGTCAATGTAATTTTTATAACCTTATGGGAGCTCCTTGCAACGGTTAAAAACTTCAAAGGAGGTATCTAAAATTATACTTTTGATATTTAACCGTGAATGATAATTTTAGAAACCTAAAATTTATGACTATTTCACTTAGCACACTTGAATTTTTGAAAATATTAGCTACCTCCCCTATTTTTAAATTTTTGTAATATTCTCAATCAATTCAAATTATGTGATTAAAATACTATATTCAGGAAAGAGAAAATTGTTGCATTTCAAAGTTGCCTTTTGTTGTGAGCCCTTAATTGTAATGACAAATCAATTCAAAATTTCTTTACATTTGAAAACTTGATGGATGTGTTCTTGAATAAAATTTATGGATAATTTCAGAAACTTCATTTTCTAATTATTTCACTAGCTTCCATTTATATTTTGTAAATTACACTAACCCCCTAAAGGTTTATTATCTCGTAACATTTATATTCAACTAGTATTTAAAAAGTGATATTAAGAGAGAGAAAATAATTTGATTCCACCATTGCCGCTCATCTATTATATTAGTTAGTTAATCTAATAGCAGCTCACATATTAAAAAAATAGTAGAATTTGCTATTTATCATCAAGTATCAAATCACATATAGTATCAAAAAAATAATATATTATTTTATATATTTCACTTAAAGATCTAAATTACTCTTTTCAATTATAAATCCATTACCAAATATAATTAATAACAAATAATAAAAAAGAATATAGAACCAATACATTATAAAGAGTAAATTTTAACAGAATAAAAATCTAAGCAACTAAAGTTAGGTTTAATATGTTGACAAGGATATAATTTTATTGTACTCGTCAATTTTATTCGTGCACACCAATCTGATATAAGCTGACTGTACCTGCCCCGCCCCGGTGCCCGTGAATAAGGGGTCAAAAAAGGTCAAAAGTCTTCATGCTGCCTCCAACCGACCTCGAAGTCTCCGACTGACGGCAGCTCCATCACCACTTTCCTCGCCCTACCTTCCCTCCAACCCACCACCAGCAGAGCAGAGCTCATCTCCGCCGCCACCTCCGTAATCCCTACCCCTCTTCTACTCTCGCTACTCGCTCCCGCTGCTATCTTCTAATCTGCTATTGTTGAGAAAATTGGTTTTTTTAATTGCTTTTTTGATCCCCATTCATCGCAATTATATGCCAAGAACTAATTAGTGTAGTTATATCTCAGGCCGAAACCCATACTGAATTTTTGTGTGCCATTCCTAGGCATCAACCTCTTGGGCTCCTCCACTCCACCATGGCTGTGGAAGAGAGAATCACTGCGACAGTGAGAGTCCAGAACATACTCCAATCAGCCAATGCCAAGGACCTCTTTGCTTTCTTTGAATCGACAATGGGAAAAGAGACTGTCTTTGCCATTGAAATCTTCTTAGAGCACAGGAATTGGAAGTCCAGAGGCCATGGGAAGGTCCAGTTTGAGACCCTCGAAGCCAAGGTCAAAAGTTTATATCTATCAGAAAGAGGGAAGCTTTTCTTCAAAGGGTCTCATCTGAGGTTATCACATTCAATTGATGAGGTGATCTTCAGGCCGGTTGATCCCAAGCTTAGGATTAAGAATGGGGTTTTGCGTACTGGGTTTATGGTGAGAAACGATTGCATGTCTGTTTTGGAGAGCTGGCATGGGGTTAAAACTTGGATTATGCCTGAAAGGAAGAGTATTGAGTTTTGGTTGAGTCATGGTGGGGAGTGTTATAAACTGGAAGTACAGTTTGGTGATGTCTTGGAGAGCTGTGGCTGCTGTTTGGATGGCCGGAATCCCAATGCAGTTCTTCTAAAGGTATATTTCTGTTCCCGTTTGCAATTCCTAAGGTACTTTTGATTTTTATTTCTTTGTTGATTCAAAGTCACATGGCTGAACATGTTTGATATTTTTTTTCTGGGTGATGATTTTTAGTGCTAGATTGTTGCTCCTAACTTAGCTTCGTTATTTTTCCGTTTCCCCCCCCCTGATTTGGCTTAATTGTTTTATTTGTTTATTTCTTTAATAGCATATTTCTGCAGTTTTTAATTTATGGGAGAACCAAGTGATAACGGAATTTTGAAAAGTTTTATACTTTATTCCCTTTTTATTCTTTTCCTTTTGATTAGGTTATGCCCTTTTTATCTTCACATACTTTTCTAGTGTAAGGAACTTTTGTTTGAATGCAAAATTGATTGTTTTTAAGTTTGGTGGAGAGGAAGGTTTCTGTTGGGACATGGTGCTTGTCTAGAGCTCTGCTTGGATCTGTGGCTTTTTCAGTGGCCTTTTGTCTCTTTGATAAGTCATTTTACAGGAAAAACCAAAGCGGTCAAGATTCTAACTTAGCTTTGCGTTACATTTCGATTTTCTCTTTCACCATTTTCCTCTGCCTTCACAACAAAGAAGAGAGCTAAGATGCCCAGATGGTATTTTTAACTGAAAAATCAAAAAAAAAAAAGAAAAAAAAGAAGACAGACACAGAGAGGGAGATAGCCTAAAAAGAAAAGGGGGCATAGTACAAAAAGACTAATGCAATCTATCAAGTTTCTGTAAGTTTATGAAAATTATTGTGGTGGACACTAAAAGTCTATCAGGAGTTTGCTCTTGCAAGCTGACAATTGTAATTGCAATTAAATGCTCGGTATGGACTTTCTGACGCAGTTAGAGAGGATCTGATAGTGGTTCCACTGTAAGCATGCAACTTAGTCCTCACTGAGAATATCATCTTGTTTAAGATTTGCGGTCTGGATTACTTTTCCTTACAGAATACAATAGGAGTTGAGAACGTCTGAACTGTGACCTCTCCATCCCAAGCTTCCCCACCCCCCCCCACCTACCTTTATCCAAAAGCACAGAGAAGTGACCTTTTAAGCTTGGATCTCAAATGACGTGAGCATACAAAGATGGAAGTATCAACACTATGGTATTTGCGGGGGAGAAAAAGGGTCCAAAGGGATGCCTGCTTTTGATATTTGTCAATTCGTTGTTTGTCTTGAAAAGAAGAAAAATGCATACATGTGGTCCTAAGATAGTCAAATTCCGGTTGGATGAGCTCCAACAAAATTGAGGTCAGCACTTCTATTACCTTCTTTATGAGCATGCTGGAATAAAATCTCCATGTGCTGAGCTGCAACGAGATAATGCATCTGATTTTTTGAATCAATAATTTTTTGAGCAACACTGTTTGCTTCTCCTTATAAATCAGTGTGTACTCCTTGAATCTTTATATTTTTGAAAATGCTTTTTGTAATGAAGTCAGTTTTGGATCACTAACAAGATGAATGAGATTCCAGAATTACTGCTCTTGCATGGAAAGAATCAAATATTCTAAAAGATACAAGGGAGTGAATTTAAAGAGTCATACAGAAATGTGAACAAAGTATGACCTGCATTGCTTATGCAAAAAAAAAAAAAAAATTAGGTTTGCATGAGATTTATATCTCCCATCTATGTTCTGTTCTGTCCCTTTTTGTATCTCAAACAATGTAATGGGTGTACCTGTTTTGAAGCCACAAATTATTCTTCTGATAGATATAGGTTTTGCATGAGTTTTATTTCTCCCATCTATGATCTGTCCCTTTCTGTATCTCGAATGATGTAATGGGCGTATCTGTTTCGAAGGCGCAAATTATTCTTCTGATAGATATAGGCTTTTCATTATATTTAGTGGATGTATCGGTCCCCTTTTTTATCTCAAACGATGTAATGGGTGTATCTAGTTGATGACACATTGTTCTTCTGATAGATATGATTCTGATGTCTCCATGTAGATTTTCTATTAGGAAAACATAGACAGACCTTAATGTGTTATTTTAGCTCGAGTTCTATTTTTTGTCTTTTTTTTTCAGCTTAAACATGCTCCAAAAATATACCAAAAAGTTTCTGGACCCAATGTTGCTTCCAAGTTCAGTGCTGATAGGTATCATATTTGCAAGGAGGATTTTGACTTCATCTGGGTTCGCACAACTGACTTTTCCAGTATAAATTCAATTGGATATTCATCATCACTTTGTTTGGAAATTGAGGAAGGGTTGTTAGTATTGGACTTGTTCACCAATCTGCCATACTACAGTAAGTTTTTTCTAGAACTAACTCTGGAAGGAGGACAGTTTTCTGCAACATCTGAGCTAGTTCCACTAGTGAAATGTTGTTCAGATATCAAAATTAGATATGAGATCCTTTTCCAGCTTAATTCCCTCATTCACACCCAAAAGCTTAGTCTTGGGGCAGTCAACAGTGAGCTGATGGAGGTCCTTAGTGGCTTAGACATGGATGTTGCAATGTCAATTCTTCTGAAAATGCATAAGCTGGAGACTATGTGTTACGAGCCTGTGTCATTTGTCAATAAGAGGTTACATGTTGTGGATGAAAATGCTAAGAATCTTCGTTCATCACCTTATGTGCGGCCAAAAAATAATAACATGATGACTTGTCATAGAGTGCTTGTAACACCATCAAAAGTCTACTGCTTGGGTCCTGAGCTGGAAAACTCAAACTACATCGTGAAGAACTTTGCTTCATATGCTTCGGATTTCTTGAGAGTAACTTTTGTTGAAGAAGATTGGGGTAAACTTTCTCCTATTGCTGTAAATACAAGTTTTGAGAGAGGTTTGTTTGCAAAGAATTACAGAACAAACATCTATCACAGAATCTTGTCAATCCTCAAGGATGGGATTGTCATTGGTGAGAAACGATTTCTTTTCCTGGCTTTTTCAGCTAGTCAACTACGTTCCAATTCGGTTTGGATGTTTGCTTCTAATGAAAATTTGAGAGCAGAGGATATAAGAGACTGGATGGGCTGCTTCAATCAGATCCGAAGCGTATCAAAATGTGCTGCAAGAATGGGTCAGCTGTTCAGCTCCTCCTTGCAAACTCTTGAAGTACCACCCCAGCATGTTGAGGTTATTCCTGATGTAGAAGTGACTACTGATGGAGAGAACTATTGCTTCTCAGATGGTATTGGAAAGATTTCCCAAGCTTTTGCCAGACAGGTTGCCCAAAAATGTGGATTAAATCATACCCCCGCAGCATTTCAAATACGGTATGGTGGCTATAAAGGTGTGATAGCTGTAGACCGCAACTCCTTCAGGAAACTTTCTTTGCGTGGTAGTATGCTTAAATTTGAATCAAAAAACAGGATGCTAAATGTAACCAAGTGGAGTGAGGCTATGCCTTGCTATCTAAATCGGGAGATTATTACCCTTTTGTCTACCTTGGGTGTAGAGGACCAAGTTTTTCTGGCAATGCAAGATGAGCAACTACATCTGCTGGACAAGATGTTGACACATCGAGAGGCAGCATTAGATGTTCTAGCAAGCATCGGCGTGAATGAGACAAAAAACATTGTAGTTAGAATGTTGCGTCAAGGTTTTGAGCCTGAAATAGAGCCTTATCTTTCTATGATACTTCAATCTCACCGTGAATGCCAGCTTTCCGATTTAAGAAGCAGGTGCCGCATATTTGTTCCCAAGGGTCGGATCCTACTAGGGTGCCTAGATGAAACGGGAATTTTGGACTATGGACAGGTTTATGTCCGTATAACCATGACTAAGAGTGAGTTACAAAGTGGAACCATGACTAAGAGTGAGTTACAAAGTGTTGAAAAGACTTACTTGCAGAAGGTGGATGAGACAACAGCTATAGTTAAAGGGAAGGTTGTCGTGACAAGGAACCCGTGTCTCCACCCAGGTGATGTTAGGGTCCTTGAGGCTGTTTATGAGTTGTCTTTAGAGGAAAAAGGTTTGGTGGATTGCATTTTATTTCCCATGAAGGGTGAAAGGTACACATATCTTATCCTGATTCCTAATGTCGATGCAATTTTTGTCACAACATCTTGTTCCATCTCATGGGGAACTCTATAGTTGGTTGATTGCTTCTTAAGGTCACTGAGTTGGATCTTAACTGACCAGAAAATCTTCTCAAATCAATTAGTTTCGCTGTTAAAGTTCATGGTTGCAATGTCTCTTCTCTAGCATTTCGTGAACTAATCACAAAATTCATACTAGTCTATCTGGGGTTGCTGGGCCTTGGTAGATCACACTGTGAAGGAGGACTTGATGATTAGAGGAGCCACCCAGTCACAACATGATCCCCATTGACAACTATTAGTTAATTGTCTTTAACAGTCAGCATTGGCCATTTGTCAGAATTTTGTTTTCCTATGTCTCATTTGTTATTGTGAAATACAAAACCTTTTTTGGCTGCAAGATCACATGCAGGCTCACTAGTATTTACTGGTCTTATATCAGCTGATTCTTCATAATATATCTCTGTCAGTCATCACTACTGTGCTTGATTGATAGAATGCACATAGTTTGGGTTAGCTTTTATAAGCTGAAGCTGCAGGAATTGTTAACGTTGTCTTTTGCTTCTTTCACAATGAGTATATATTTTACCATATTATTTGGCATGTGGGGAATCTTTGTATTAGAATAATCATATGATAGACATAAATTGACTGATGTAATTTGCTGTATTTGGAAACTGAGATTCCTCTCTTTTTCCTTTCTTTGGTGTGTGTGTGTGTGGGGGGTGGGGGACACTGCTCCGTGCAATATACATTTGGATCCTGAAGTTGCGTGAACCTAATTTAAGTCAACAAATCACTTGCTAATTTTATTCTTGACTTGACTTTTCAACAGCTTTTGTCATATGAGTGCTTCCTGTGCACTTATGAGAAGGAATCTTCAGTTATGAATGCTTCCTGTATCCCTTCTTTTATGTGCAACATGGTCAAAGCACGCTTTAGAGATTTTCATCATCTGCCACTCAAAATCAAAGGTTCATGCTTGAAACTTAAGTTTCATGTTACAGGCCTCATCCGAATGAATGCTCTGGAGGTGATCTTGATGGTGACTTGTATTTCGTGAGCTGGGATGAAAATCTTATGCCCTTTCAAACAGTGACACCCATGGATTACATTGATCGTAGAAAGCGTATTGTGGATCATGAAGTCACCTTAGAAGTAATTTCTAGTTTTAATTTGCTTGTAATGATCTATTTTTTTAACCACCTTGCTATTAATCCATCTTCCTGATACTTGCAGGAAATTCAAAGCTTTTTTGTTGATTACATGATCAGTGATACCCTGGGCACCATCTCTACTGCTCATCTGATACATGCAGATCGTGAACCAGATAAAGCTTTAAGTCCAAAATGTCTTCAGTTAGCTACACTGCATTCTATGGCTGTTGATTTTGCAAAAACAGGGACTCCAGCTGAGATGCCTAGGTTTCTGAAACCTAGAGAGTTTCCAGATTTTATGGAAAGGTGGGACAAACCTATGTATACCTCGGAAGGAGCTTTGGGTAAACTTTACCATGCCACAATTGCATCTAGAGTTCCTGGGAAGTCAAGCTTTGTTTTCTCAGTCAAGATTGTTGAAGACGCTTATGATCATGAGCTTCTGATTGATGGTTATGAGTGCTTCCTTGGAATTGCTCAATGTCATAAAGAGATGTATGTAGACAAAATCAGCACCTTGCTGACCTATTATGGAGCAGAGACTGAAGAGGAGATACTGACTGGAAACTTACGTAATAAGTCAATGTATTTGCAACGGGATAATAGGCGATACTTTGAATTGAAAGACCGCATCTTATTGGCTATCAAAAGCCTGCAGAAGGAGGCTAGAGGTTGGTTTGAGAGCAGTTGCAGAACAGCCGAGCAAATGAAACTGGCATCAGCATGGTATCATGTTACCTACCATGCAACATATTCGAAAGGAAGTGCTAAGTGCTTGAGCTTTCCATGGATTGTGGGTGATATTATGCTGGATATTAAGTCAATGAATAGCAGAAAGATTTGTTCGTAAAATCTTGTTATTCCTGTTAACCATAATGACCTCCATTAAGAGATGGCACTATAACAAAGGCTTGCCCTAAATGATGTAAATAGCAAGTCTAATGTGAATTTGGTAGATCTATAACTTGGCACTCGTAGCTGCATCAGTGGCTGCTTGTATTGAATGCTACTAATTTCAAATGTATAAAGGAGTTCAAGTTCTACTATGTGATTTTCACTTGGGCTTTTTCTGATGGTGCGTGGTGAACTGAGGAACGAATTTTTTTGGTTCAAGCATCCAGAGGGATTGAGCCTTACCTAGAGGAGGGGGAAAAGGAAGGATTCGAGCGTCGAATCAGGGAGCAAATTTCAAATAACTTGTCAAAATGCTTCTTAGTTCAGACATTCAGGCTGAAGTTATGACATGCATGGCACATTACTAGCAAGATGGAAATCAGAAAACCTGCAACGTTCATATTCATCTCCTTTGCAGGACTGAAGCATTTTCTTCTACTCCTGTATTAATATGCCAAATTGCCAATCTATATGATATACAGTTATTGTGGTTATCATAGTTGATTTTGCATAGGATAATGGAACAAAGTGGCCCACCAAGGCTTAGATGATGTGGTCCGCCCAACACCACTTTGAAGCTTCATACACCCTCGTCGAAGGTTCGAGTCCCGGACTTGCGGTTGCTGTGAAGGACTGCTCTCCTAACCCTATATAAAAATGAGAGGCTTTCTCTCCCAACAACTCAGATAAGAGTTGGGGTCTGAAGTGGGTTAGGTCCTTTTCGTTTGTTGAAAAAAAAGAAAAAAAAATGGAACAAAGTGGGCTTAAAGTTAATTGCATAATAGGTGAAAAATTGTATTTAAAAGAAATTGTTGAGGATTGCTTTACGCTTCTCTCAAGTCTAAATTTAGTCAACCTATTTCTTTCTATTTTAAGTAATTTTCTTTTATCTTTTATCTACTACTAATTTAAGTTATGAGAAGTGTATAATCTTTTCTCAAGCAATTATATAATCTGGGATTAGTCATTAGTTATGGTAGATCGTTTTCTTTTGATATAAATCACAGGTATTCGCATCCGTTTTATGATCTGTAACTAATCCTGTTCGACTTACTGTTGGGCCTCTTTGTGAGGGTGAACTCTCTCAACATTGGTTCTGTTCGGATAGGGATTATTTGGATAATTTATCTGCCATTATTTACCTATGCATTTGATGTGACCGTTTCACTTTTTTGGTGTCAGCACTAGTTGATTCCACAAGTGAAATCTACAAGTTTTCCCATTTGCCAAGTCAGATGAATTAACCCGCATTTTGGTCAACATACAGACGGCGGATGTTGGTGGGCCCACTTCACAGCCATCCGAATTTGTGCCGGGCAGTTGAAGCTCATGCAATTTTGCCGCCGCTCTCCGTCCCACTAGTGAGCTAAATTAGGATGTTCCAAAGTGGGACAACTGTGACCGCATGCACTTATTCTCGTGGTGATACGTTTAATAAAAATGGCATAACTTTTTTTTTCCTTGGGTAGTAGACATGCGACGGAATCGTGAATTTATGTCACACTAAATACAATAGGACCAAATTTTTTTTTGTCCTTTCCATATAGATTAACAAAACATAAACGACATCACTCGAAGCTGGAATAAGTAAAATAAAAAACTACACAAATTTGTCATATAATTAATATTAAATTTGCACACAAAGCCAAAACCCATTTGCTTTTCGGACAAACCATAATACATGCATATTTATCTTCGTTGGCGTGTGGAGGTGTACTGAACAAACATATTCTCTGCCATTACATCTCTCATGGCAGCCCATTGGTTAATAATTTCTGGACTCATGTGCATTGGTTGTATTTCTGGGTAAGCGGGAATTGGGCCATTCGCATCTGCATCTTCCTCGTTAGGCTCGGTAAAGTACACGTCATTCGGATGCTGGTCTCTGATAAAGTTATGAACTACACAACAAGCAATAACAACGTTAATTTGTGTCGTCATCATATAGTTAGGCACTGCCCCTTTTAGAATAGCAAATCTCTTTTTAAGAACACCAAAAGTCCGCTCAATCACATTACGTAACGCTGAGTGCCTATGATTAAAAAGTTCCTTTGCAGTTGCAAATCTCCCCCGTCTACGTCCACTTAAATCCGCTTGCCGGCCTCGATATGGTGGTAGAAATCCAGGCATGTTTCGATATGCAGAATCGACCAAATAGTACTTCCCTACAGTAATACAAATTATTCACACTTCATTAACAGAACAACCCTTTATTCAAAATCAGATGCATAGAAAGATACCTAGAGGGGGCATTGGAAAATGGTTTGGCCCTGTCATCGCCCCATCCAACACTCGAGCGTCATGCGCACTTCCCTCCCAACCAGCATACACATACACAAAGCGCATATCGAAATCGCAAATAGCCATCACATTTTGAGAGTGCAGTCCGTGTCTATTCGTGTAGGCAATCTGCTAGGTAGCTGGAACGTATGCCGGTATATGTGTACCGTCAATGGCTCCAACAGCATCTTACAAGATGATAAATGGAAGAATTTAGATTTTGCAATCCCGTGTATTGAAAAAAAAATTTGCCGCAGAAAAACCTCATGGGCATTAAGTAATATTATGAGTGAAATCAGGGGAGCTGTCTGAAATTATCGCTTAAGTTTAATAATAACTTGATTCTTATACGGTTTGGGAAATTTGGAAATGGATTAATTTAGAGTGAAATGGGATTATAGCATTAATCTTCGTTAAACTTGTCATCCACAATATGCGTCTTTCTTATTCGTAATATTCTTAATTTTCCCATTCTTTACATTCCTCCAATTCTGCCAAGTACTCTCCAAACGTTTGAAAAGCTAGGCCTAAGCTCAGCTGAAACCATAAGAAGTATAGCCTGGTACAAAAGAAAAGTTGGATTGAGTAAATTTGTCATAGGCATAAAAAGTACTGTGGGCTTTAGGGGCCTGATGAACAAATCATGCGCATGCCCAAATCGAATTGGCCCACGAAGTAGGCCTTAGGTCAATAGACGGATTCTAAGATATATCCTGAACAACTCTAAATTCGTTTGGTAACCAAATAATTCAGGCCCAATTCCTATTTTAAGTTCATGCCACTGAATGCTCCCAAAAAAGAAAAACAAAAGATTAATCTAATTAAACCTTTCTAAGGCAAATATTTCCTTCTTCTTCTTCTTCTTTTTTCTGGAACAAATCGTGAGCACCTAACACGAGAGTCCATTGGTACTTTCACTTGAACATCACTAGTTGCTACGTTAAGCCTGGTCCGGAAAATAACTCAACTTACCTCCGCCTAGTGTCTATAGCCTAGTGCTGTTCTTCTTGAACCCATCTTCACCAATTCGACTTACCTCCGCACCAAGAAATTAAGTCAAATCTATGTCCATGTCTAACTCCTTTTGTGCTTTTAGCCATGAAAGAAATTAATTTCTAAGCCAGACTTTTTACGCGTCTCATAGGAATTTGAGGCATTCCAGTACTTCCTAAATGTTGACCACAACCTTGTTTGGCTAAGAAAATGGTTAGGCAGACGCAAACCATACATTGTACATACATTTTAATAATTTGTTCGGTCATGAAAAAGAAAAACAAGGAATTAAAACAGCCCATTTGAAGTAATTTATAATGTGAATTCTTAAATAATTTTGGATTAGATGAAAACCAACCTCGAACCATAGATAAAATCTCCGATCATGAAGAATTTTTGGATGCACTTCGTTCTGCCCTCTAGGTGTTATAATAAATCTTGCGAAATTACATAACCCCCGAATGACCTCGTGAATGTTTCTGTGTATAGTTTCTGTAGAATGGTTCAAATCTATCTGCAATTACCCTCATGCGATGGTTGTGGCTCATCATGACTAGAGTCATTGCCAAAGCCTCTTCTATGGTCACTCGTTTTTGATAATGTTGGGGAACAAAGCCATACTGAAATAATATATCATACAATCTCATGAACGAGTGCACATTTAACTGTACAACATCCATAATACGAGTATGGGTACCGGACAGCAATTGGGCAACCCAATCCCGTCCACTTTGCCCTGTCCTTCTTCAGGGGACCCTTTGGATCGGCCCTCCGTATTCCTCAGTGTTAGGCCCAAATAATAAACAAGCACCTGCAGCAAAGATGTAATCATCCTCATCGGATGATGTGTTGTCCCCTTGATTCCCATTGAAGTTGTTCATTTTTGGAAAAAATTGGATAAATTGAACCTCTCCACTAATTGTAGAAGCACTCGAACGGAGTTGATAGACTAAGACGAAAGACTAATACAAATGTTGGGTGAAAGCTACCAGTAGATCTTATATAGGCAGAAGTAAGTGCATTATTTATTACTACAGCTGTGTACCTTCACATTTTACAGCCATACGGTTCTATGACTAGACGCGTCCAATTTATCAGCCTACTTTTTTAGTGAACTATCCGTAAGATTTACGCTACACCTTTTATTTCTTACCTCGTGAATTTAAGGAGTCTGGAGTCACGGAATCTCCTGCATACGGCATGTGCCCCTGAAACAAAATTGCCAGTTTATGGAATCCTACTGCATATTTTTATTGGGGTCGCCGCTCGTTAGACAAGTTTCTTTTGTTGTTTGGTCATTTAAGGCTGCAAAGCTTGAGATTGTCTGATTAAAGCTGCATAGAGTGCGCATGCTATCATTTCTCATCTGAAGTCACTTTGAATCCGCAGCTTTGGATTCCAAAAAAAATTCCTCATGCTTTGAATTACAAATGTTCATTTGCTACGTGTAAATAAGGTAGCAGGAATTTTTAATTGGCATATACATACCAGTAAGATGTGGTTATTCAGGCCTTGTGGAATTTAAGACCATCTCAACATATGAAAGCTACAGTACTTGGCATTTTCCTTTCCGTCCCACGTATGCATGACAAACTTGAGTGCAAGAAGTGTGAAAGAGGCTAAATTGAAACCGTAAACAAAATATTTCTAATTTCATCCATCTTCGAAGTTGAGGCACTTAAAGTCAAATCTATCCTTAATTTGTCCTACATCTTAAAGTCACTAGTGAATTTATAATGCGAAAAAATTATAAAGCTGTAACTTATGGAAAAACAAAAACACAAAGGATTAGACTTCCTGACAATGCAGTCTACTAGAATTTGATTGCCACATACACATTAACATGGCAGACACATTCCGCAAATAACAGTCATCCAACGAAACCGAAGGCAATAGACGGTGGTCATACATTAAGTCCCAAACAACATTTAATTGAAGTGAAAAAAAATAGGGCACGAATATCCTGCTTGGCAGAGCCAAATGAACAACAAACATCCAAATTCCTATTGCCCCCCTTGCTTCTCGGAGGAACCAAACTCATTTGAAGGACCAATTTCTAATGAATGAAGGTAGAATGCCTGTAGATTACGGTTGACGGAGAGGAAAGTTTGTCGCCACTTGTCATCCTGCAACTTCTGGAGTGCTACCACTTGTTTCGCCATAGGCACATCTTCAAATGACTCGACAACTTTGGCCGCCATAGTCACATCATACTTATCAGAATCTAGGTTGCTTCGGCCTTCATATTTCTGTAGTTTAGCAGAGGCTTGTAGACACCAAATTTTGACTATTTCAATTGTTTTCTTATGTTTTTATCTATTAATGTTTAGTTATTTATTTTTGAATATTCTAACACTTCTTTCTTATTTTTGTAGGTTTTTCTTAAAAAAAAAAGTCAAAAGCTGGATCACAGAAAAAAAAAAAAATTATCTGTAGCGTTTTCTCCAGCCTTTCCTTCCTCATTTCCAGCTGTTTTTTTTGTGTCTTTGGCATCAAGTAATCGTTTTAGTTAATGCCCAAATCACTCTTGATCCTTAAGACACAAATAAAACGCATCTAATGATCAAAAATCAACCAACAAACCCTAAATGCATCCAAGCCCTTGGTTGTAGGTTTTAATGCTTATAAATCACCCATGTTAGGGTTTTCTGAAAAAAAAAAAGAGGCTGAAGGAAGAGAAAAAGAGAGAAGAGGGAGGCTGAGAGTGAGCAGAAAGAAAGAAAAACGATTGAAGATCAAAAAAAAAAAAGAAAAGAGAGAAAAGATAAAAACTAGGTTTTCTTGTTTTAGTGAAGATTTCTTGAAGTTTTGGTGATTCCTTTTCGTTCTTTTCAATCTTCCGAATCAGGTAGTCTTCTTTTACTCTATCTATTATTTTTTCTGGTCGAAAATTGCTAGAAATCAGACCTTTTGGTGGAACCAAGGTCTTAAATGTATTTTTTTAAGTTTTATGACATTTGATGATGATTATTCGTTGTTATATGAGCATGTTGTGTTTATAAAACCTTGGTAAGGCTCATAGTCTTGTTCTGACGTTTAAAATCAGACGTTTGATGCTTCTGTGTTGATCTTGTTGTGATTTCTGAAAAATTTCTGGAAAAATGTTCTTCACGTTTTGAAGATGTGAAGAAACGCGGACTACTTGCGCGTAGACTATTTCGCGTAACGATCCGCGTTTCCTCTTGAATGTTTGAAGATGTGAAGAAACGCGGATCTCTTGCGCGACTTGGTTCGCGTAACTCTCCGCGTTTCTTCTTGAATATTTGAAGATGTGAAGAAACGCGGGGTTATTGAGCCGGTCCAGCGTAACTACACGCTTCTAGCAGTTCTTCCCTTTTCCTTTTTTGTCTATTTGATGATGTCGATGCTTAAGATTTGGCCTTTTTCTGTTTTAGCTTGTTTTGACACGATCTGAATGATGATGTTTAATGCTTTGAATAGATCCCCTTGCCTCTGAATATTTTATTTGTATTATTGTCTGAAAAACTGGAAGCAATCTTCCTGATATTTTGAAGATGGGAAGAGTTACGCTGAGTCCAGCGTTTCCTTTTACATTTTGCATGTACGCTGGACCCATTTCGGTCAGCGTTTCTACTCAGTAACCTCTGTTCCTCAGTTTTGTTGCTATTTCCTGCTCTTTTGTTCCAGAATCTTACTCTATTATTCGTATTTACTAATCTTGTCCATGTTGCTTGCGGAATCTGCTTTGATACCTTTTCTTTGAATTTTTGATTGATTTTTCCTTTAAATTGGTACCTTGATCCCTTTTGTTGACATTGAGTCCTAGATAACCATTCCCCTCATTTAAAGATTCAATTAAGGCATCACATCAGGGATGGTAACTTCTTTCCCCTATTATGTGCTCTTATGTGTTTTTGCATGATCTTGCATGTTTTAAATTAAGTTTTCCTTTGCTTTTATTCATGTCTACCCTTTATTTATGTCATTTAATTTTTGGATAAATCATTTGGAGGCCTTGGATGCCAAGTTGTAATAGATAGGTTTAATTTTACAAAAAGTGTATTTATTCTAGAAAATGTAATAGTTAGATTATTATTCCGATTTTTTTCCCTTTAGAATGTATTTAGGTTCCCCAATGTAATAATTAGGTTTTATATGTTTATTTTGCATGCTTGCATGATTATGTGTTTACTTACTTTTCTAGGGTCTTGCATCTAGATATTATGCCTATGTGTTATGTGTTTATGTGTTTTATGTGTTTACTTGCTTTATTATCATGTCTACATGTTTATTGTGTAAGTATATTGACGTCACCACACTAGTCCAACGCTAGTTGTGGCCTTTCCTTTCAATTTTTCACTAATCCAATGTTAGTGAGAACTTTTTGACGAGGGCTAATCCAATGCTAGACCCTTAAATGCCGTCTATGCATTAGATACAAATTTCACACACATTTCACTTTTAGAGTTTCTTTCCCATTTTTGCATGTTATTTTTCTCCCATCCCGTATGCGAAATATCTCATCTAATTTTCTTTTTCGTCAAAAAATAGATTAGTACATTTAAGGCATTACCCTTTGAATTAGGGAAAAGAGCGAGTATGGCCTCCTAACCTTAGCACGCTTTTATTTCCTTCTATGAAAAGGAAGATTTGAAGTCACGAACTTAGTTCCCCCGTACCCATTATGTTGCATTATCCCTCTTTAGGACCTACATGTGCATTATTTTAAATTCTATCAAAATCATTCTTTAAAAATCAACTTTCTTCTCCATGTTTAGCAATTCAAAGTCAAAATCCATTTTTCTTAAAATTGCATCTTTTGGAAATTCAAGTTCCTCTTTGCACTTAAAATTGATCTTTTCAAAAATCCAATTTCTTTTCCCTTGAGATTTTATAAAAATTGCACTTCTTTTGAAAACCCTAGTTCTCCCGTCTTTTTCGAGTTTCATCATTTGCATTTTTCGTGACCTCCTCGAGGAATCAAATTTGGATAACACAACTAATGTGATCAATTCCAATCAAACCTCAAGGAGACATTTTGCCCCTCTTAATCCAACATTAGATTTAGGTTTTTGCATCCATATAGATAACATCCAAATGCGATAAATTTAAAGTTAGAATTAGGAAAATTTTTAACTAAATCTTGCAACTAGCTTTGGCTAGGTTAGAAAAGTGCCTTAGAGATGAGTAACATCGAATCTTTGCCTTCCCTTCTTTCAACTGTGACCCCCGAACCTTGTTCTCTAGTTTTTCAAAGACCTGGAGTCGTCTAAAAAAGGGTTTTCTTAGTTTATCTTCATTAATTAAAATTTTTGGGTGACTTGGTACACCTAAACTCCATACCAAGTGGCGACTCCAAACTTTTCTAAAACCCTTTTCTAGACTTTTGTTTTTGGGTCCAAATTGTCACATTTTTGTAGTCCCATGACCCCTTTCTTTTTCTTTTTCAAAAAATCAATTTCTAACCAAAAAGCCTTTTTTCAACTAAAAACCCGAAACGACGAGGGTTTCATTCCCCCTCCTCTCTTTCCATAAAAAAATGGGGCGCGACGAGGCTAAATTGGTTAAAGATGTTGCACACTCCACAAAAGGATTATCTGAATTCCGACTTGACTTGCTACCTCGAGAGCCTTGGAATGAACTTGTGCCCCCCTGACTGCTTGCCGGCCGTTTACCAGCCCATTTGGGGCCCTGATTTGGCACATCATCCAACCAACAGTTGTCGTCATCATCACCATACGGCTGAGACATTTGCCCACTGCTGTACATTCCACGAGACTGTCTGAAGACTTGGGTAGGTGGAACTGATGAACAATGGGCCTGATCTCCTGTAGCAGTTTCACCATCCAGCACCTCAGATAGTATAGCATACTTATCAATGCATTGGGATTGCCGAAAGTACTTGTAATCTTGGTTTTCCTACACAAAATGGCATAACAAATGTGGATTTTTTTAAGTTACATACAAAGAGCCCTCATCTCTTTGTAACAGCAGTGATAAATTACTGCATGTTTCTAGTTAACTCAAATTGCAAGCCAATAGAGTGGTGATAGACTATAGGCAGACTAATTAGCTCTTATGAAAGCATTCAGCTTGTCATTTCGCATGCATACGGTCTTAATATCATTTAGTGGTTGTCCCAAATTAAGTTACTGGTGATTAGTTACTCCATTGACATTTCATGATTAGTTACTCCACCGACATTTCATTATTCTATAGTCCAACGCCACGAACAACGAACAAAACAGTTCCATTGAGCAAACAAGCACATTTTCCCCTAAGAGTGTTACTCCTCCGGTAACACAAACAACAGCAGTAACAAAGACCAAACAGAAATAGACTACTCATTTTCAACAAATATAAGCAAAAATTGAACTTTGGTATCTAGGTACTCCACATAACATCCAACAAATCCTTGTAGCAGAGGTAATTGAGCTCAAATGCTCCAATAATACCCATAACATTTGCACTTTCAAAGTCAAGAATAATGTTGGATTACAACAAGGCTAAACAAAAATTCTTAGGAACAGGGAGGCAGAATTTCTTTATAATCGCTAAATGAAAGAAGTAAGGCAGAAGTGTCACAGCAGTATAGGACAATAATTGGCCACAGTTCTTCACGGTAATGCAGACTAAATAAAGTCATAAAGCTGATGCTTAGCAAACAGCTGGCAGGAGAAACGTATGCTAATTCATGGTGCATGACAAGTTTGGGAAAAAGGATCAAGGACTCAGCAAATGTGGGTGCACATTGCAGAAGAAACATGTTGTACATAAGTATAAACGTAGGCAACCTTTTAACAAGACCTAGGCCTTGTTTATCTGTCCATGGTTAATCTTGTTGTAGAAGAAGAGTCATCCAAAATATATAATTGACATGCCATCGAACGTTTGTTTAGCAAATAGACAGTGGTATATTCCAAATGTTAATGACTTAAAACTGTTGGGATGAAGCAATAAGATGCTTAACATAGCATTTAATGGTAGAAAACGGCAACATTTCAGACTTACTTACCAATTGCAAATTGTTCCGTTGCGAACAATCGGCCAAAAAGCACCTCTTATTTTCATCCCACCCAATCCCGGTCTCAGCCGAATGGCGTAAACCCTTCAATTTGACATATAGACGCCAAATCTTCTTCATACGTGAAAATTTGGAATGGTAAACGCTCCAGGCATATTGCTTGCCCCATTCTTTGTTCAGGTGCGCAGCAAGTTTCATCCAATTCGCCTCTGTAGAAATGTTGGGGCTCCATTTCCCAGACTTCTTCCATTCAACGAATGTCATATAGAAGTGCAATTCCATGTTCTCATCCCATTGGGCTTTAGGGAGACTGTGATCACGAGGCATCTGCTGACATGAGTCCTCGGCTGTTAGCTTTCCTAAAAATACTTCTGCCAAGTACTGAATACGAGGGAGAAGGCTAAATGAAAGCAAGCTCAAAAAATGAATTACAAACCTTGAAATAATTTTCTAGACACTGGATGTAGTCGTTTGAGTCGGAGATGGAGTGGACAGATGATGTCTCGGAGCGGCGAGCAGGGGTACTCGGGCCAGCAAGGGGTTTAATTCGTTTGGTTGGCATTTACATCCTACAAAGCAATGGAAAACTGTGCTTCAATATTTGGAAGAAAATCATGCCCACTTGCCAACTATTACGCTATGCAGAACACAAGCTACAAAATATGCAAAACATAACAAATCTGGGTATTTCGTTAAATATAAAACTCCACAAACAGCAAAGCGCATAAACCAATGGGATATAGATGAAGCATCAAGAATTCAAAATTAGGGCAACAGTGCAGTGTAAGGCAACGGCAAATTGATGAATCTGTTAAGGGAGACTCACCTACAATGACAAATAATACCGGCCTCGCAAATAATTGTCAGTGTGCTCGAAGTGAAATTATTTCAATGCTTCCCGGTGCAATTGCTGGCAGATGGGATACAATTGGCATATGCCAACTATTTGCCGCTGCTCTTCGATGGGTACAGTCCCCGGATGGAATGATACTTCAGTTTGATATCTCAACAGATGCTGAGTTACGAATGTCTCCTACAGCACCAATCTACAAGGATTCGCCGGAGTATGTGGTCGGATTTGTTTGGAAGGAAGCGTGACATGCGTGTACGGGATGGGGAGAGACACCGGAAGGAATTCGGGAAACTTTGAAGAGGAAAGGCGCCTTTTGGACATTTTTCGGACGAATAATGGATAGCTTTCAGCCTTCAATGTACAGCAACAAGCTCTCAAGGCTAGCTGTTGATGAGTGTGAAAGAATTGGATACGTGCATATACCACGTGAAAGCTGTAAAAGCAGACAGGCAAGTTCTGATGGGTAGTTGAAGGAATTTAGACTCATTTTATTTGCAAATAAAAAATGCCAACTGTCCAAACAGGTTTGAAGCATAATTTACTAGAAGTCAAATAAAGTAAATTAAATAATGCATCCAAACAAACCCATTGTTTTTTCTATTCCCATAGGCATCGAACCTAAAACTTAATGGTTAAGGAATATAAGTCTCTTCCACTTACACCAACATCCGTTGGCTTCCACCAAGTTTTTATTATAAAGGTGGATAGGGCTAAATCAACATTGTTTAGTTTGTACTTTTCTAAGCAAAGCTTAATGGGATGATTAGTTGTTCATTGGCGTGACTCAATGAGAAGGTCAAGGTGTGACTTAAAATTATTGACTTTTGTTTCTAAAAATTTCGTTACGACATTGATGAAACAGATTTGCTAATAAACCAAGAACTAGAGGTGGCAAAACTGCCCAAGACCCATTGGGATCCCATACCCAAATTTAATTTGGGCGGGATGGGTATCTAGAATATGGGTATTGGGCCTTATTGGGATATACCCAATAATACCCATTTAAAATATGGGTATGTATGGGATTTATTTGGGACTCCCATGGGTATTTATTAAAATAAGGGATAATTTTAGAAACCTCCCTTGAGGTATTTAACAATATTATCTAACACCCTTGAAGTTTCAAAAATATCACCTACCTCTCTTATTTTCAAAGTTTTATATCATTATTAACCCCATTCAAAATATAATACTAAAAAACTAGTCTTTGGAGTGTATTGATAATTTCATTCCAAAATTACCCTTTTATTGTCTTTCCTTAATTGTCATGACAAATAATTTACAAAACAAATAAAATCATCATAATACTTTATAAAATAACTTTTTTTTTTGCATCTTGAGAGGATTACAAATTAATTTTTATAGCCATCTCAAATAAGTTACAAATACAATTTTAAACACTTTTCCTTTTTAAATTTTCAAGCCATTGATATAGAAAAAAATGAAAATATTAAATAATTTAAAAAATTTATAAATTCACTCAAATTAGCTTACATAAAATGAAAATTTTCTTTATTCGGTAAACCAAAAGGCACCTTAAAGGAAACCTAAAAAAGCACCTAATTAGCATATCAAAAAAAAAATATGGATCCAACATCAAAGTTTTAAAATCATCATCAATCCCCTAGATTGCAACACTTTAGTAGAAAAAATCTACACTTTTGCCAAAATAATCAATCCCCAATTATAGTAGTACACAATTGAACCTTAAAAAAGACAACAAATTTTATTTTTCTGGTTTTAAAACATTTTAAATAAAAATTTCCTTTTTATCAGTTTAAAAAATTTTGTTTTATGGTAACAATTGCTATATTATGTTCCATCATATTTATGCCTCATACTTTTGCCTTAATTTTGAAATTTTGATTAATATGCTTTTTAATTTGTAATAGCAAGGCAACTGAAGGGCAATATTGGAAAGAAATTATGTTCTTTTTCTTAAAATGACTATTTTAATAGTATATTTTGAATTGGGTTTGAAATGATATAAAAGTTTGAAAATAAGGGAGCTAAGTGATATTTCTGAAACCTTAGGGGCACTAAGTGATATTGTCAGAAATCTCAAGGGAGGTTTCTAAAATTATCCCTTAAAATAATATTAAAATGACAAATAATCTTTCTTTTCATTTTTTTTCTCAAAATTAGTAAGTTAATATTATGAAGTAGCTAAATTTATCTTTCAACTTTAGTAGAATTCAAGTATAGAGTAGCTAACAAGAAGTTCTTATTTAACAAAACTAAATTCAAGTATGAACTAGGGGTTTAATTCCACGTTTTACTTGTACCCTTTAACAATATTTAAATTTTCACTTTAGTTCCTAAACTTTAAAATGGGATATTTTATTCCCTATATTATAAAATTATCATATTTTAGTCTCTAAGATATAGTACTTTTTCATTTTAGTCCCAAAAGTATAAGATTTACTCCAATTTAGTCCTAAACTATATTGACTTAGGAATAAAATCCGTCTCACTTCCTTAATAATGTTACTTAAATAAGATAAATTTATAGTTTAAGGATTAACGTATCAAAAGTAAAAATTTGGTATAATTGAAGGGTGCAAAATGAAAATAATCCAGAAGTAGCTAATAACAAGCTCTTTTTCAGCTGCATTTTCAAATTGCCCTTCTTAGTTGAGAATCCGGTGCTAAAGGGGCTGACATGAACGAGCATATCCGCTAGATGATTGCTGATAAGATGAGTCATCATGTAGGGTCAATTTCCTTCTTATTGGTTTATTTAGATCTCCTTTAAAATCTTTTATTGCATCAATTAAAGCACGGTCGTGTTCATAATGTCCAACTCTTAAAGTTGAACTAAGGTGGAAACCATTAGATAGGAGATACCAAAAAGTGTAGGAACATTAATTAGCAGGTAGAGGTAAACTGCAAAGGATTAGTAAAAATATAAAGGGAGGGATCAAATTCACACTCCTAATATATTGATGACTTGTATTACGAGTATTGATAATTTATACTATTACTACTAAAAGTTATATCAGATGTGAATTTAAATAATACAGATATGGATTTAGTATTAAGCCAAACATAAATAGGGAAAATTTCTCGTTTGTGCTGATTCAATGCCAGTGGAAGCAACTGTCTTTCTTGGAGCAAGATTAATGAAGATAAGATTTATGCATAATGGATGTAAGATGCATAAACTAATTGTCAAAATGTCAAATCATGTCATACTTATTAGGTGCTTTATCTATTCTATATCCAAAGAGCACAAGATAAGTGCACAAAGAAGAGGAACTCATATTAAAAATCTAATAGTCTACTTAGTCAACCTCTGAATTCACGATACATCAATCTTAACAATTTGATCTCTTACAGACAAAATTTCACTAATCTCACCTGTTATCTTCCTAGAAGAATCCTACTTATTAATACACGTTGACAATCATCAGCCTAGAAAATATTATGTGTTTAGACAATCTGAAGCTCCTTTCTCTCTATCAAGTTGTTTTACAACTTGTCCGATGCTGTTTTGAAGGCTTATTGGGTTATAGTGAATACTTGAACGTTGATAGTGAATAACTGAAAATGTTATTTTTAGCTGGTTTTCATTTAGCCAAATGCTGTAAATTTTTTATATGATAAAGTTTTTTTTAAGAAAAATTTATTTTTAGCTGGTTTTCATTTAGCCAAATGCTGTAAATTTTTTATATGATAAAGTTTTTTTTTAAGAAAAATTTATTTATTTCAATAAATATACACTAATGATAGCAAGTACATCAAGCAAATATGGCACAAATAGAAATAGATCTGAAATTAATAGATACAACAAATTTAAAAAATTATCAAGCAAATATGGTACAAATAGATATGGGTCTGAAATTAATAGATACAACAAATTTAAAAAATTAATCCAAAAAAAATAATACTCATGCATATCTTTCATCATCCACACGAATCATTGTACATTTTTAAATGATAAACTTAAAAGGGGCGTTGAACAGAAAATTCCAGTTCACGAACAGCCTAACAACAAGGCTTCAAATCCTCTGTCCCTTTTACTAAAAACTGACACATGTCCGTGCAATTAAATATCTATTAGATATATATCTTGTATTTAGGTGATAAATCAAAACAATTATTTGTTTTTGTCAACCTTGTACTCAAACCCAATTCACTTCATTTTTTTTAATTAAATGGCAACTCCAGAGAAAAAAATCTGTTTTTTTTTTACTTTTTTTTAAAGAAAAAAAGAATGAAAACAACCGCAAAAAGTAAGAAAAAAAAAAGAAAAGGGCATTTGATTGAAACAAGATGTCAAATAGGGAATCAATTGATAAAGGGTATAGGTACATAATGAGAGAACGCTTTTTTTTCTCCATCTTTTCTTAGAGCTATTATCGTTCTCTTTTTTTAAAAAAAAAAAGACAAAAATGGATATTTTTGTGGCTCTTACTTTTGACAAAAGAAAAAAAAAAGAAAAATATAAATAAATTGGCATTAAGAATCTTTTGAATTTTTTAAGGGATAAAAATTTGAGTTCCAATAAATGATTAAACAACTGATAAAAATTAATAATCTTTTAACTCCTTTGAATTTAGAATATTAGAAATAATTTAATACATTACCACATGGCATGTTGCGGTGTAGGTGACAAAAAGGACAGAGAAAAAATGGGGATAGGAGATTTGAAACCCACAAACAATCAAGTTTTTCTTTTTTATTCTACTAAGTGGAGCACCATGGAATCCATTAATGCTCCGAAAAGTGATAGACAAATCTTCCATCTGCCCTTGAACTTTTGAGATTTAGACCTTGAAAAATTAACGATAATCAATAGATAGGCACATTGTGCTAAGCGGACAAGTCAATTTCCACTTACTGTTCATTGATTAATGCTTCAACAAGGAATATCCACTGAGCCAATGTTTTGTGCTCATTATCCCAAACTGACGTTTTCTTTCGTTTTCTTTTTTGTGTTGTTTGGGGTCGGCTATTTAATTTTTGGGCTAATCAAAGAGCGGAAAGAGCGGAATGAGTAATAGCAAGGTTCCTTTGAGTAGGACACGAGGAATTTCATCCATCAAAGCAAACCTGTTTCATTTTCTTTTGGATAATATTACAATTAACCAAAACGAGAAGATGAATAGAAACATTAATGATCATTAACAAAGATTAATTAATAAATAATTGTATGAATATCAAGATAGAATTAAATGAAACCTCACATATACTGATACTAGAACTCAAAAACTCTAATTCAGCTTGGAGCCTAAAATAATGTTTCACTTAACCATTGTTGATATGGAAACACTGCATGCAGTTCAACTGTAGTCGATAATAGTAGGTATCATTGAACTAAGGCTCTCCTATCCCATCAGAACTAAGGCTCTCCCAATCCCCCACAATAACATCCAGCAACCTAACTATCACCCAATGAGGAGATGGAGGGATTTGGAGCACGGACAGTTGTCAGATCATCCATGTTTTCTGGTTTAGTCCGATGCTGCAAGATGTAACTCCATTACAATAGAAGAAATTTTCAACAAATTTTTGTGGCCAACACATGGTACTAAAAATAATGACATGCAATGATCTAAACTTTACATTTTTTCGTGGGTACCACATATAATGTTGAAAATGATGTATATGCAGATGCAGTCATTTGAGCCTTGTATGTTCTTTTAGGCCAATCCTTGCTATTAACTGTTCAAGGAATGACTTCCTTACACCACTTAGGAGATTAAGTGCAAAATCTGAAGTAAATTAACAAAATTTTTTGTTTTAAATTAGGGTTAATCACACTTCACGCTTGTGTTTCGAGTATTTACATGTTATCGCATTAACTTTTCATAATATACATTTGGTCCCTCTTATTCAACAACATTTCTACTTTTAAGTTCTAACAGCCAGGAATTGTGCAAGTAATTTGATGCTGAAAATACCCTCATGCGTATTGAATGTTTGTCCATTGCTACACTTAAAACAATAATAGTGGGAATGATGCACCTTATGTGCATGCAAATCTAGAAGGAAAAAATTTTAAAAGAAGGAAGAGCTAGTAGTTAATTAGGATAACTCAAAAACGTGAAAATTGGGATTATTTAATTTTGATTGAATATGAGTTAAGAGGGGTAAATTTGTGATTGAATATGAGTTAACAATGGTAAATATAGAAATAAGGTAAAGTGATAGTAAAAGTTAACACTAACTCTCAACGTTCTAGATTTATTTTTGTGAATTGAAGAAAAAGTTAAATGATGCCTATATTTAAGCCAATTACATTCATTTCTTATTTGGAACGGAATCATAAATTGGTAATTACATTATATTTTCTTCAACTCGATCAGTATTTCTCCATGCATCGTACTGTCGTGCTAACAAGAAGGACCGCTCCATGAAGGAAAAAAAAGTTAGAGTCATGCGTTGATATATTGCTTCACTCATACCAATGATGTCAAAAATTGAACCCATAATGTAGCATGATATCCTGTAGGTAAGCTTGACTCATTCATTTATATAAAATCAAGTCCAATCGAAGAAAAATACCCTAGACCAACACTTCATATATTCAAATACAATTGAAGTGAAATATGTAAGAAAAAGTCCAAGGGTTTTCAATGAGTTAATTTTTTTTTGTGCTTTTGTTTGCCTAATAGATTGTAACCGTGTCTAATAATCGCCATTTCTTTGCATTTCATATGTAACAAGTCTGTTAATTTTCCATTCAACTAAGGTTATTTATGTCCAAATTCATTCCTTCAGCGAAAAGCCATTAAACCATATTTGAGGGCAGTTATGTCATTTTGATCATTTTTCTAAAGGAGTTGCCAATTGTACATTTGAATAGTTTTCTAGGTGAAAAAGTGTATATTTTGAGTTCAAAAGAGCTGCAATATGACTATTCTAAATCGTAGCTAGAGAGCAAAGTTTGATTAACGCTTTAAAATGACAGGATTTTTAATAACTGAATCTTTTGGTTTAAATTAAAAACCTTGATACACAAGTCCAAGTTATAGAAGCTCAAATCTAACTCTACCATGCAAATTATTCAAACTTTTGTTTAATTTAGCTTTGATAGACAAGTTGAACTTCATGGAGTTCGAATATATACCTCCACAATAAGAATGGCAAGATAGTAGAGGGCGGATACACCTAACGCAAAAAAGAAACACCTAACGTAAAGATTTTTGGATATAAAAGAAAATATCTTTGCTTTTCTTGAATTAACTCCTGATAAAAAAAAAACTAGAAAAACAATAGCAAATCCCCCCCCTCCTCTTGAAAAAAAAAAGAATTTTCCCCTCTAGATCTAATAATCATACTTTTTCTGTTCTATTAACCATACTTAAATCTCATTGGATGGATTGAATGGTTCGAGGAAAAGAGTGTAAATCAAAATTTTCAAATTTGAACCCTCCCACTTACATTAAAAAAAAAATCTTGTTGGATGTTCTAAATTTAAGAAGTGAGCCAGATCAAACCAGAACATATAAATTCCCCAACAAAATAAAATTTAAAAGGCTTCAATTTTGCTTGGTTTTTGACTCTAGGTACAACTCACAAATCTCCATCTACATCAATTTATTGTCTCCAACAAGAAAACAAAAACTTAAACCCACAATTAAAAAAGCAAAACTTATACAAAAATCACACGCATCAATTAGGACTTCACTTTCATTATTTGTACACGCCAACCACCTTCCTAATATACCTCCAAAAATAATATTAAAACAAATCAAATTAATTAAGAAAAAGGGAACAAAAACAGCAAACAAACCCTATCTACACTAAACCAAAAACACATTAATTAATTTACCATAATCACTAATAATTACCAAAAAAATATTTTTTAGCTAAATATAACCAATCCAAACAACCTCCATAATTTATACGACAGACACCAAAATACTAATCATCTTGAGCTGTAAACGCCGCATGCGCACATTAGCAATTCCAGCGCACGTTAAACGAAATTGGGCCCATCTCTGCAGAGGTCCGTTGAGGCCTTAGCTGACGCCGGATTAACCGTAGCGTACCTGACCGAGAAATTCCTCAGGCCATAATAATCCTCCTCTCCGTCGCCGAAATTAACATTTTGCCCCGCCCCTTCGTCGAAGTTCAAGGCATAACTCAGCGGGTCATATTGGTAATTGCAGCAAAAGTTGTTATTATTATTATTATTCCTCCGCCGCCCTGTCCGGCTGAACCGCCGGATAAAAGTCTTCCACCTCGGACCGGCAACGATCTCCGACCACTCCCGGATTTTCTTCAAAGCGCTTATCCCCCTGGTCCAGAACGAATTCTCCGGGTTTGGATTAATCTCAAGGGACCGGACCCTTTGCCACCAGTTTAATCCGACGGCAGGAGTTGAAGACCGGCTGGAGCGCCATGAGAAGCAGAAACAGCAGCGTCGTTTTTGGAACAACGAATCTGCTGCTACGTCGTCGTTTAGCTCCTCTGCATTTACTTGTGAATATTCCCGATTTTCCATCAACAAAAGTTCAAGAGCTTGAAAGATTTGGGGAATTTAAGCTTTGTAAAATGTAGGTTTATTTACTGAGGAACAGAAGAGTGGCTTTTGGAGTGGGGGCAGAAGAAATATAAGGCGCAACGGAAATAAGGAAAGAAGGTCCGCTGACAAGTGATAACTGGAACCGGTTACCGGGAAACTAGTAGAATTATTTTTCGATTGGAGCCTTCTAATTCTAAGTCTTAGTCGAGTTGGGTCAAGTTTCACTTTCAGTTCGAGGAGATTCTTTTGAGTTTTTGGATTTTTTTTTTTTGGAAGAAATACTGGTAATCCCTCATATTTCCGTCAAAACAAATTTGATCCTTAATTTTTTCAATTTTAAGCACATTTGGATAATTGAGGAAAATTCAACGATTACTAACGGTCAAAATCAAGTTGAGGTTAATTGAAAGTTGTAAGTAGTTATAATTAAGGTGTTAAAATGAAATAGAATGTGGTTTTGATCAAAATGTATGACATATATGAAACTAGTTCCCTGTAAATATTTCTAAAAAGTGTCACAAATGATAATGAGTTTTAGGCAATGCATATATAATGTATAAAATAAAAGTTAGTGGAAGAAAAGGATAATTCTAATTTTTATATGTAATTTTTTTCTAAATGTTATCACACAAATTTTAGCATGACTTATTGACATTAGCTTTAAATGGTTGTAATTAATAATTGTGATTATAAAATTTAATAAATGGAGGTACCAATATGAAGTGCTTGTAAAATACTTTAAACAAATTTTTTTTTTTTTTTGCTTTTCTTGTCATTCCTTCGTATTAAATAATTTTCTTTCAAACTTAAAAACCTAGTGGAATGTTAAAAAGAAAGAAAGAAAGAAAGAAAGAAAGAAAGAAAGAAAGAAAGAAAGAAAGATGATAAACTTCATTTACAGATAGTATATATTCCTTATAATTTAAGTCGATATTTAATTGAGTGTTTAATCATCCAAATAACTTGAGAAACTATGCAAAAGAGAAGTATAAGAGAAATCATTAGCATGACTAAATGAAATAAAAATAAACAAAGAAGAAAGAAAAGTTTAATTACCTTTTTCATGTTTTTTCATTATTAGAATTCTTCGTATATGATGAGCAGAATTTTGATCTAATTTCCATCTTATTACATCTTAAAATCCTCAATATGGCTATTTAAAAACTTGTACGACTATGATGATTTAAAAACCCAAACACTGTAGACCAAAAGAGCAAAGTGAAATTTGTTGACTAATGGCAACTTGATTTTAACCGTTAGTCATGATTGAATTTCTATCATTTATCCTAAATGTGCTTAAAATCAAAAGGTTTGAAGATTTAAGGTCCCATTTGATAACCTAATTCAGTACTTAAAATTAATGGGTTCATATCTTAATATATTTAAACACGTTTGATAACCAAAACTAAAACATCTGAATTAATTAAGTGATATTGAATTTTCTAAGCAAAACTTACTCCCAAAAATAAGTGATAAGTTATTTATTTATTACTTAATGTGATATACATTCAAATGTATTGGATTTAGGGCCTGTTTGATTACTCTATTTAATGCTGAAAATTAATTAATTCAGAACTTTTTGAATTCAGCATGTTTGATAACAAAAATACCTTACCACTTAATGTATTAAGCATTGTTTAATTTCTGTACAAAATTTTAAATGAAAAATTGTCACTAAATTTTCTGAATTGACTACAAATATTATTCATCTTACACGTATAAAACACTTTAGTACTGTTTTTGCATATGATACATATTTATTTTCTTTATATTCAACACACACAATACATAGGCGTGCATACACCTCTCTTATGCATGAATGCATGCACTTGAATACTACCTCTAAATTATTTTATTATTTTTTCTCATGCACACATACATTTTTTTATCCAAAAACATAAATAAAGGCAAGTTTTTCTAAAAACAAAAACATAATATTTGTGCGATATTTCTTTTAGCATTATAATTTAGTTAATTATCAAACAAATATAACTTAATCAATTTAGTGACTTAATAGTTTTAGCACCTAATTTTCAAAATTCAGATTTTAGTTTTATCAAATGGACCTTTAGTACTTAACAATTCAATCATTTAATGTATTCAAATTTCAGATATCATATTTCAGTGTTCAGTTTTCAGATTTTAGTTTTATCAAGTGCACCCTAATTTTGTTTTGGACTTTTGGTCGAAGCATTAAGAACCAATTTAGCATATAGTCCAAACATTAAGAGTTGAAATTGTTTTTCTCCACAATTTCACTAATTCTCCTTCAAGTCTAAACCAAGTACTAAATCAAGTTTATTTAAGTGCCAAATCTAACATGGGAATAATAACTATTCTGACTTTTTTTTTTGGAATAGTAGAATAGTAGAGTATCATTTGTAAAAAAATCTAATTTGCCAGGTTTGAATGTTAAAAAGATCTTATTATATACAAAGCTTTTTTTTTTTAATAAGTGAGAAGATTTGAATCCAAAATCTCTTACTTACTACCCCTCCCAACCCTTCTCTTATTTTATACAAAGCTTGAAATGCCTTTGCTCGAAATAAAGAAAAGCTTGAAATACCTTTTGAATTGCTAAATATATCCTTCTCCTTGTAATGTTGTCAAGGCAAAGATAAGGGAGCATTTATGATTCTACAATGTCAATTACTAAATAGATGATAACTAACTCCTATTTAATGTTAAAATTGGACTTAACTTTTTTCTTTTGCCACACTAAGAGCCTGCTTGGGTTGTATTTATTAGGAAACTTTTGGAAAAAAATTACCGTAGCAGTTTTTAAGGATGTGATGTATGTGAAATAAAAAGGTGATTAAAAATTATGTAAAAGGAATATTCATGGAGAGCATAATTTTTTTTCCAAAAAAATTATAATTTGAACAAGGCCTAATTTCTTTTTCAACTCATACACATAGGGCGTGCATTAAATACTAGTGAGTTTTATGGGATGTGTACCAACTTAGCACTTGATTTTCACTATGAAAAGCATGAATTCTGTACGTTAATTCTGTATTTTATGATCTCGACTACAAGAGATGAAGCACTACTTTTGCCTTTCTGATACAGTATTTTTATACCAAAATTTTAACCTAATTACCCTTTATTGTAAGTATACAAATCAATGAATATAAGGTATTAGGGTCGATCCCACAAGGACTAGATATGGCAAGCACTAGAGTTTATTACTTCCTTTATTGTCTAGACAAATGGTAAATAAAAGGAAGGCAGGTGGTACAATCGTCCTTATAACTTAAAAAAGATTAAAAGAAGAGCAAATTGCACAAAATGTCACTAAACTATTGAGTTGTACTACTTCTAGTCACTAAACTTATTTCTTAGCAAAAAATATCACTGAACTAGTAAATCTATAATACATTAGTCATTCCGTTTAATTATTCTATTAGGAGAGATGAAAACACACTTTTTCAGGGGCAATTTCATCTATACAAATTTTGCTTGAAGCTTTCCAATATAAATGGCCCCTGAACATAATTTTTCCTTTCTGGCATAGCCATCGGCATTGGCGCATTGATCAGCCCAAGTGAAGCAAAAATTGAGGTCCTCCATATTATATTACATAAATATAAACATATACTAGACAACGGAATTCGAAATAACTTACCTTCAACAATTGTTGTCGGTAGAGATTAATACCCAAGTCTCATTGTCCTCTTCCTATTCTTATCTAAAGTAGTAAAATATGTAGAAGAAAAAATAAGTAGAAAGAAATTTTAGAGCGATGGAACTTCTAAACCTATACCTAACCAAAGAATCATAGTTTGATGGAACACCACAGGCTATTTATAGGTTAGATTAGAGACTCTTACTAGCAAATATCAATGTCTATAGGGTTTCCTTCCATCAAGAAAATATTACCATAATTCACAACAACAAATAATATCTTTGACTATTTGATTGATTTGATTGGTCATTTGATTGAGTGATATATCAATCAACAAAATATACCAATTAGTTACTATTAAATGGGAGATAACTGATTAATGGTTGACAAAATTTCAATCAATCATTCAAGGTATCAATCAATCATTTCGGTCATAATTGCCTCTAAAAGAGACTAGTCTTACATTCTCTCACTTCACCACATGTAATAGTCAAATAATTCATGAGTGACTAGATACTTAAAATGGCCATAAACCCTCATTATCACTCAATAAATTTAACAATTATATAATAGTTCCTTAATTAGAAAATGATACTATTCAAATCATGGTGGTTATATTCTTAGCACGAACACTTACTTCCATGCATTACAATAATATTATGCTTTCTAATCAAGTATTTTAGATTAACTTTATGAATAACTTCATATAAGTTACTCAGGGTTCAACTTGATGATCAAAGGTCACTTCTTTATACATGCATCAATTTTAATGCATGCTTACATGTAGAATTGCTAACAAATGTTTAGACATAAATAGTCAAAATATAGAAATAATCTAGAATGAACTACTAAGTCCCATATGAGTCGCATGATTTTGAAAGACTTTAACTTAGAATCTTTTAGTCATGGGATCAGCAATCATTAATTCAGTATTAATGTGCTCAATGATTATTTCTTTCTTTTTAACATGACCGCTGATCATTACAAACTTGATGTCGATGTGCTTGTTTTGACTCCCACTCTTATTGTTTTTAGCTAAGAACACTGCAGCAGAGTTATCACAAAAGATCTTCAATGGCCTACACACTAAATCTACCACCCTCAGGTCAGATATGAAATTCTTCAACCATAGGACCTGTAATGTAGTTTCATAGCATGCAATGAATTCTGCTTCTATTGTGGATGATGCAATAATTGTTTGTTTTACACTTCTCCAAAATACAGCTTCTCCAGTAAAAAGGGATATGTATTCTAAAGTAGATTTGCTTGAGTCCATACATCCAGCAAAATCTGAATTGAAATATCCAACTACCTCCAAATGGCAGATTGTCTGTATGTAAGTTCGTAGTCCTTGGTCCCTTACAGATATCTTAGAACTCTTTTAGCAGCTTTCCAGTGATCATTTCTAGGATTACTTTGATATCTGCCTAGTATTCTAATTGCAAAAGCAATATCCGATGTGGTACAAACCTTAGCATACATAAGGCTTTCGACAAGTGAAGCATATGGAATGTTATCCATCTCTTTTTATTCCAATTCATTTTTAGGACATTGATCCAAATTGAATTTTTCTCCTTTAACAATAGGATCTACAATTGAAGAGCAACGCTTCATCCCAAAATCTTTCCAGAATCTTTTCAATGTAGGCCTTTTGAAATAGTTCAAGAATTTTTCTTGTTCTATCTCTATGAATATCTATGCCAATGACATAAGAGGCCTCCCGCATATTCTTCATTTCAAAGTTCTGTGTAAGAAACTATTTGGTTTCATGCAGCAAACCCACATCATTACTTGCAAGGAGAATATCATCTACATACAAGACTTAAAATATATATTTGCTCCAACTTATCTTGATGCACTAGTTAATGATGTTCTCTGCAAAATCAAATGAAAAGACAACGTAGTGAATGTGAGGGTCTCAAAATTTGAATTTTATTTTAAAATGCATAATAATATTTATATTGTGTTTATTTATTAAAAAATGAGTGAATTTATGCTTTGAGTGATTATTTTCTAATTTAGAGAATTTTTCAAGATTTATTTGCCGGTGTGCATTTTCGGACCGTTTAAGCGTTAATTTCTGTTTCAAGTGTGAATAGTGACTTTAAGTTGAAACCAGACATATGTAGAGATATTACAGAGATATATTTAAGGTTGGACAATATTGAAATGAGTTAAACCAGTAAAAGTTAGAGTGTCGCACGTTGACGCGACAAAAAGTGGTCATTTGACCACTTTTTCCATGAATCAAGGAAAGCCACATATTTTGTCCCTTAAAGTCTTATCCCTTGCTTCTTGTGGCTTCATTTTTCAGCCAAATTGAGAGCTTAGAGAGAGAGAGTGAGGCCGAGAGAGTAGAGGGAGAAAAGAGAGAGAAAGCTTGAGAGTTTCTTCATCTTCTTCATCTTCGATCTCTTGGAGTTTGAAGACTCTATTGAAGGCTTAGCTCATAATTCTTCCTCTTCTTGGAGTTGCCGAATGAGTGAGAGAGAGAGAGAGAGAGGTCCAGATGTGAGAGAAAGAAAGGAAGAAGGAAAAGAGGTCTTCTTCAACTTCATTTCCTTCTTTGATTTGACGGAGCTTGAAGCCATTGGAAAGTTGCCATCCCGTTCCTTCTCCTCCTTGTGCAGCCGGGTGTGAGAGAGAGAAAGAGCAAGGAATCCGAGAGTGAGAAGGAGAGAGAAAGTGAGGAAGAAAGTTTTTCCTTGCTTGGCATCTTCTTATTCTTGAGTTTTGAGGAGAAAACATGTAGATCTGTGGGAAAACTTGAAAGATCTCGAGGTGTCAGAGCTTAGAACATCACCCATGGGAGGAACCACATTAGATCTTCCTTGATCTTGTCAGATCTGAACAGATCTTGAGGTATAATCCTTAAACCTCTTAGCTTTAACCTCATTAGCGGTAGATTTGTTAGATCTATGGGTTATTTTGCTAAGAATGCTTATGTATGAAGCATTTGAGTTGGGCTCTTGGATTCCCAACTTAGGTAGCGGACTTGAGGACCTGATTGTGGATGTGTTTGATAGATGCGAAATGAGTTCATTCTATGGTTAGAAAGTAGATTTTTTAGTTGAAAATTTGAAGGAAAATGATAAGAGTTGGCCGAACCATACTTGGCAATTTTGAAGTGTGATTTCGAAATTCTATGATGTTTATTGATGAGATTTTGCTTATATGTATATGTATTATGTTCGTCTATGAGAAAATGTTCTAAAAGAGTTAAAATCTTGAACTTCTGTGGTGAGAAATTGAATTTCACTAAACATTGAGGAAAAAGTATAATTTTGGACAAATTGGAGGATTCGAGATACTTTAGCTAATTTTCATGAATTTTGTGTAAAGAAAACTAGTGAAAATTGTTTGAAAAATGTGTTAGAATTTTGAATTAAAGTGTAGTGTTAAGTGTGACCTCAAATGAGTGATTTGGAGCTGAAAAACCTCACTTTAAATCATTTTGCTAAAGATTAGAAATCGCCTAAAAGGAGTGCATCGATAGAGTTATTGTTTATGTGAAAATTTAGATTTGCAAATGGAATTTTGTAAAATGACTTATTTGAGTTTAGTTTCGCTGTGAGTGAGGCGAAACTTATTTCTTCCTTTTTCGTGTTAATAGGAGGTGAGGAAGGACTTGAACCAGATCCCACCTTGGAAAATGAACTTTACTACTGTGGTGAGTTTCAATGTATGTTATGTGTTTTGTGAATATGATTCGAAGTGTAATGGTCAAGTGATTTGAAGTGATTTTGAATTTTTAAATCGTTAAGTGGGGTAGTGTGTACTTCATTGCACTTACCTTTATTTCAAATAAAAGAAATTGTGAAAGTGTTTTGTAGTGTTCTATAAGTGTGAGTATTCCAATTCGTTTATAAATCAAATATTTTACTACTATGTGAAAATGACTTGTAAAGTAATTTGTTAGACTCATATTTGCAAAGATATGATTTACCACTATTTCCAAGTAAAATGCTTTTACAAGTGAAATAATTTATGAAGGATATGTGAGTGTTCCAACTCCTTTTCAAATGAAAATCTTGCTATTGTTTGCAAAGAAATGATTTGATGAAATGATTTGCTAGCATTTAGAAGGAAATGAATTTGGAATATTTAAAAGATTTGAACTACCATGTGTGTGTTTTCTCCTTTGGTGTGATTTTGGAATTAAAAGAACAGTGTGCTATCTTGTGACTAATGTGACGTCGTTGGGAGAAGTCTCTCGACTAGTCTACTTTGTTGGGCGAAGTCCCTCGAGTAGTTTCAGTGAAATATTGTGATGTCGTTGGGCGAAATCTCTTGACTAGTCTACTTCGTTGGGCGAAATCCCTCGAGTAGTTTCAGAGAAGTATTGTGACGTCGTTCGGCGAAATCCCTCGACTAGTATGTGACGTCGTAAGGTGAATACCCTCGACTAGTTTCAATTAAATAAAGTGACATCGTAGGGTGAATATCCTCGACTAGTTTGTGATGTCGTTGGGCGAAGTCCCTCGACTAGTCTACTTTGATGGGCAATGTTCCTTGAGTAGTTTGTACGAGCAATACCTATTTAAGTGTTTATCTACTTGATTTAAATTTTATACTTGAAGTATGATTTGAACTGTTTTATGTGGATTGTAACCCTTTTTGGATCTCACTGGGCTTTTTAGCTCACTCTTTCCAAATTGTTTTCCTTAACAGGGATTGAGAACTCAAGTGAAGGAGCCAACCTTTAGAGTTAGGGTTTGCTTTTGTATTGGTGTGACAAACCTGGATTGTGATTTCGAGAGCTTTTGTATTATGAGAATTTGAACGTTTGATAAGTATTTTATGTAATTTGGGGATTGTAAGAATGGTGTAATGTATTTGTAAGATATTGTTGAGTTTAGATTTGAGATTGGAATGTTAGTTTAGTGTTTTAGCGATATTCATGTGAGTGAGTCTTGGCGAGAGCTAGGCAGGCGGTCCATGGATACCTTAGGGTACGTCCTAGGGAGAAGTGGGGCTATCACAGTGAAACTTAATATACCATTAAGGGGAAGCTAGTTTTATTCCATATATAAATTTCTTTAATTTGCAAACAAGTTTGTTGTTATCATTATTAACAAAACCTTCAAGTTGACACATGTGTACCTCTTCTTCAATATCCCCATTAAGAAATGCCGTTTTCACATCCATTTGGTGTAGTTTCAAATCAAAATGGGCTAGTGTTGTCATGATGATGCACAATGAATCCTTTTTTGAAATAGGAGAAAAGGTTTCATGGTAGGCAATGCCTTTTTTTTGAGTGAAACAATTGACTATGAGCCTAGCATTATATCATTCGATATTACCCATTTGGTTTTTTTGGTTTTAAAAACCCATTTATATTCTATAATGGAGACCTTTTTAGATAATGCAATGAGATCCTACACTTTATTTTTATCCATTCATTCCATTTCCCTTTTTATGGCATTATACCAAAATGTGGAGTTTTCTACACTCACGGCTTGTGAAAACGAACTAGGATTGTCCTTAAGTCCAACATCATAGTCAAACTCTTAGAGGTATACTTCATAATCACTAGAAATTATTGGTCTTATAATTCTTGAGGATCTTCTAACTCCCACTGTTTCATGGATAGTTTGATTAGTGGGATCAACTATTGTTAATTGTTCTAAATGTGATTGCTCAGGTGGAGGCTGTTTTCTAATATTTTAAATAATAACTAAATCTTGTGAAGGTGCCATAGATGCATCCTTTACTTCTTCAAATTCCACCTTTTGAGAACCACTCCCACTATATTTATGTTTCTCAAGAAATTTATTATTTCTAGCTTCAATAGCTTTTGGAGTGTGAGAAGAACAATAAAATCTAAACCCTTTGAAATTAATATCATAGCCTATGAAAAAAACTATTAACTGTATGTTCATCCAATTTCTTAAGGTGTGGATTATATACCTTCTGTGAGCACCATGCAAACCATGACTCGCCAGTCAATGTACTTGAACGTTTTGTGTAAATAAATGACCGTTTTTCACCTTGTTTTGATCATATTAAGTTCTTCCTTGAAAATATAGATTTTGCAAAAATTTCAAGCACTTGGTACACCCATTTATGGTGCTAAAAAGATTACCAAATACCTTGCAAAAAGTGCTAGAAAATATGTGTGGGGCAAAGCATGAATGCCCTTGAACTTCGAGGACCCAAAAATAAATTAGAGTTTGTGATCAAGCCCTTTTCTAAAAATAGCAAAAGCCAAACAAAAATCTAGTTTTATTCTCCTTTGTTTATATGAAATTACAGCCAAGAAACTCCATGAAATTGTCTTGAAATTTTCCTCCCACAAGCATGACAAAGCCAGTAGGAACACATGTCATGCAACTAGGCAATCTAAGTGACCAACAAGCCTTGTCATGCTTAGTTTGAAGCCCTATATCTTCTTTGCAGCTTCAGCTATTGAAACCATTTGCAACCTCTCAGTTTGGACGAAATTGCTGAAGGAAAAACAGCTCTCAACAACCTCTAAAAGCCTCTTACAAAACAGCCTCAAAACAAGAACAACAAAGCTTGAAGCTTGGGCCAATTCTTGCTTGGTTTCCACACGTTTTTGCTCCATCCTTCCAATATATTCACAGCACTTGTTTGAGGTAACTTGAGGCTGAAACTCTACTTGAAATATAGCTTAAAAATTTGTTTAACATGTCAAGAAGATTCGTGGTTACATGCTGAAAATCCATCCTACATGAAGTGAACATGCTTGAGAAATTTCCAACTTTGATAGCATGTCTTGTATGCTTTATTTTTGATTGATTCCTGCTGGAATTATACTCATAAACTTGTGATATATGCTAAGAAATATGTGTGGGATGTTGGTTGTGAGTTTCACATGAAACCAATGACCCTAGAGCAAGTAAAAGCCACGTTGGTGCCAAAAACCATAAGTTCGGGTAATCACAGTTGCACAAAACCAGTCTTGGTATTGTAGTCATATCTCACTGTAGGAATATCGGATTTGAGCACCGTTGGTGGCGTTAGAAACTAGATTCAGAAAGATATCCATTATTACATACCCCCAGATTCTATGTCTACAGCCCGCAGTACCCCTGTGAAGTTGACTGATTTTCTGAACTTGCTAAACTTGACTGTGTTCTTGTTGAATGTTTAAACTAGAATTCAAACCTGTTATGGCCTGAATCTGGAAATATTTTCATCTGAGAAAATGTAGTGCTCTGAATGCCATTTCCAACGGTATAAAATGGGCCAAAAACACATAAGTGGATTCTAAGATATGGCCTGATACAAAATCTGCGATGGGTGGCAAAGCTGTCGTGTGATCTGTTAGCGGATTGACTGCGTTGGCACGCCCCTGTTGCTGCTCGTGTGCAGGTCCGTTAGCAGATTGCCTGCTGTGAAGTGCAATCCATTAACAGATAGGCCTATCCCGTGCATGCCCATTAGCAGAAATGATGAGACGTCGTGCGATCCGCTAACGGGACTGGCAAGCCCTTATGCGATCCGTTAGCGGGACTGTTAAGCCATCGCGCTGACCCGTTAGCGGATTGCATAGTCTAACTTGCCGGATCATTAACGAATGACCTAATACTAGTACCCCGACTCTAACCGGCATGCCCCAACCGGTTAACGGATAGCCAACCCTCGTGCCCAGCCGATTAGCGGATTGTCTAGCCCCGAGCCAACGTGCCCTAACCGGTTAAGGGACATTGACCCTAGTACCAACCCCTGTTGGCAACCGACTAGCACCCAGGTCTGTGGACATGACCCGTACCTAGAGAGGTTAGCCGGTAATCCAACCTAGCATACACTGGCCAAACATGTCAATTAAGACGATAACCTATCAAACGTGTCCTAATGCGCCGACGACCTCGGCACCCGACCCCCACGTAACCAGGAATCGGTCGTTTCCATACTTAACCTGTAGAACGAACACCTAACTAGTGCCGGTACGGCCTGGTACCAACACTTGACCAACCAACCATTATTACGGTACGACGCCAATAGCCGGTGGCCTTAGCAACCATTAGCCCAACCGACCCGTGCCCTAACCACCCGCTACTCACCCGTGCCCTAGCCACCTGTGCCCTAGTCATGCCTAGCACTCGACCGTTTCTGCTACTCATCCGTGACATTCACCAGTCAACCCCGTTTCACTTAGTACTATCATTGGCCACCGTTAACCATCCGTTCACCTCAAGACCCCAGCGACCCGTAGACACCCGAACTTAACCGTTAAACATAAATGGTTTAGTGACAAACCCAGAATGGCCAAGTCACGGTCACACTGGGCGTTGACCGTGCCCGGTCATAGGGTGTCGACCGTTTCCATCCATCCCTATACCCAGTCACCTGACGCACCCCGACGTCCTCGACATACCCCGATCGACACCGATTGGTGCCCACTTGGGTCAACTGTCACCAACTACCCCCGAATCACACGAGACAGGGCCAACAAGTGCAGGACGCCCACTACCTATGCCTATAGGAAACAACCAGTGCTGCCTCGAACCAAACGGTGCCGACTGGTACTGATACGCACCAACGGTTGCTGATCGGTGCCGACCTACACCCAACCAGTGCCGACTTGCACCAATGAGTACCGACGCACCCTGACAAGACCCGACCAGTGCCAATCGTTGCCGGTCGCGCTCAGAACCTACCAACTCGTGTCTACTGCTACCGGTCGTGCACGAAATGTACTGAATTATACCGATCACCTAGCAACACCACACCTCGTGACCAGTACTACCTTGATACTGATCCGACCCTTGAACCGTGTTCTGACCCTTAAACTAAACCTGATTTATCTGTTAACCTATTAATAGAAATAATTTGATCAAATTATTTTGAGTAAGAAAATAAGCTAAAAGTCAGTACCTAATGCCTAATTACTCACAGGACCTGGTCAGGAGTTAGAAGGACCCCTAGACCGAGAAGCCAGACTTAGATTGTCATAGGTGAGGGACCCGTCTTATTTAATTGTTTACTTGTTTACTTGCTGCCAACAAGTTACTTCTCTATTTATTTGTGCAACAATTTGCCAATAATGCTGAACGGGCAAGTGTGTACTTTATCGCACTCGCCTTAAATAATGTTTTCTTATGTGAATTACTTGTGCATGATTGTAAGTAATATTTATTAGTTGAACTGGGCCCTTGACCTTCGTTATCGGCCAATCCGATCCAGTAAAGGACTAGGTCGGGACGCTGGTAACCCTGAGATAATGTTTGGTATACTCGAGTATTACCTTGAAGTTAGGTGGAGAAATGGCCAATGAAATGAATGAGCGAACAATGCAAAAGGGGTTTTCTAAAACTTTACGGAGGGATGAGGAGGATGGTAGAAGGAATGAATGAAATGGCTCTCAACGAGCAATTATGCTGAGCGTATCCTTTCACGAAAGTGTTACTTGTTTACTTGTCCACAAATAGTGGAATCATTGATTCATGATACCCCATATATGACCCGTTCAATGGGTTTACATGATTGATTGTTTACGTCTGCGTTGATCCTTAACTGTGGACGAAACCATTATGACTACCGGATCTAGAAGGTTAAATGCATTTGACTTCGATTGAACACAACGGAAGAATCAAGAACTCGTTAAGCACACGGTCAACGATCTCTTGATATGGTAGAGAGCATACAACCTAGCGTTCCTAGATTGATAAATCTATTGAATACCTAGGGTGATCTAAGATATTCAAGAGTTGCTTCAAGAAGCAGAGAGAGACTCTCAAAGGTTTTCTTATTTCGAATAATCTAAAGTCGATGAAAAGTACAAAGAAATGCTTAAATACCCCTACAAAATAAGCTAAACATCTCACTAATAGGCCTAGGTTGACCTGAGACTCTGCAGGGGTGAACCATGGGCTATCGATATAATTCGAAAATATAAAAATTAACTAAAATTACAAAATTTATGGCGGGATCATGATATGGATCCAGCGATGCGGATTGGTGCGGATGCAAGAATTACGGTCCGCACCGCGAGGCATGGATCTGGGGTACTTGGTGCTGGATCGGTTCAACTCGAGCTTTCTGCATGTTTCTAAAAAGCTTGAGTAATAACAAATTTGATCAATCTTGGCTCGTGTCATTTCCTCCTCTTGAGAGGGATTAGCCACGAATCATAGCTTCCGTTTGGACAGCAACAACACAAAGTACAATCCTTTAAACATGAGACAGGTAGCATGCCTTCGACCCAATCTTCCCTCATGGACAAACCAAGGCATAGTCATATGGTGCTTCCTCTTTAGACCAATTCCTTCCCTGTTTTTGGCGAGTAGCAAGGTAGTCTTCTTTTCCACTTTGGCCAATTCTTTGGTGGCTGCTGGTCTTTCGGTTGGTGCGTTGGGCTGAGCTTTGACTTTTCTTGGCCATCTCTTGTTCATGCTCTTGCAAAGCGATTCTGATCTTCATGCACTTGTTGAGGGGTAAGAGGACTGAGTCAGTCCTTTTGTTGTTGTGCATGAAGTACTTGTTGGTGAAGCCGTCATGTGTGGTTCTCTTGTCATCTGCCTTCCCCAACAAGGCGGAGATCCACCATAGGGACGACATCACAAAGTACCTCGTCCTCATACTTCCCTATGCGAAAAGGGATCACCACTTGCCTGTTGACTTTGATGTCACTTGTTTCATTCAACCACTGCAGGCGATAGGGGTTAGGATGTCGCATAGTGGGTAATGATAAATGCTCTACCATTACTGTGCTAGCCACGTTGGTGCAACTCCCGGGGTCTATAATGAGGCTGCAAACTTTGCCCTTAACATGGAACCTGGTGTAGAAGATGTTCTCACGTTGGGCCTCATTGTCCCTTTTGATATGCGTCGCCAGAGCTCGACGTGCTACTAGTGCCACTCCCACTTGCACGTCAGGGACGGACACTTCTTCCTCTGATTCACCACCTTCTTCTGTCAACGGTGGCATGTCTACAAACTTGTCTTCATCCTCAAATACAACATTTCCATTAGGAAGGATGATCATGGTTCGCTTGGTAGGACACTGGGATGCAATATGGCCAAAACCTTGGCATTTGAAGCACTTGTCTGTATTTCGTGGCTTGGCTAGTTCAAATTGTGGCCTTAGAGCAGTCTTGGGAGCGTGTTTGGGAGGTTCGGATGTAGGGGTAAATTTGGAAATTTTCCCACGGGATCTTTCTCGCTCAAAAATAGGATTACCTCCGATGCGATGTCTTGAGATGCCTTTGGGTGGTACGTGTAGTACCCTCTTAAACCTCCGCTCAATCTTGGAAAGCTTTATCGACTAGCTTCGCATATCCATCGCACGCGTTTGTAATTCTACCAACTCAGCAATTTCCGGTCTCAAGCCATTGAGGAATCTCTCCATTGTAGCCTCACGATCCTCCTGGATATCTGCTCGGAGCATTGTGATCTCCATCTCCTTGAAGTAATCCTCCACGCTGTGGTTTCCTTGGACTAAGGTTTGGAGCCTGTGGTGTAGCTCTCGGTAGTAGCGGTTGGGCACGAACCGCTTCTCATCAATAAGTAACTGCCTGTACTGGGCTCCATGTTGCATTTCACATGCACTCCTTCTCCCACCATCAGGGCGATGGCATAGTCGTGGAATTTGTGGCCAATTTGACTTTCGGTCCTGTATAAAACTTTCGACACTAACTCAAGCGCTCGTTGCTCCCATTCTAGATAGGCTTAATTTGACTTACCCAGAAGGCTGGGATGTGGCTTGACCCCACCCCAGTATGCCAAGGAACCATGGATCGCACCTCTAGCTCTCGCCCGGACTCGATAACAAAAACGATAAACGTGCCAAATTCTCACCAAAGGACGATAAGTACATTATATATATACATAATATCCACTACAAGACCACGAGAGTTAGAGAATAACTCCGTTAAGGTTTTCTACACCCGTATCCAAAATACAATATACATGGCCAAAACTCCAACCCAAAGTAAGTACTAAAGCTAAAGGCTACACTATGCCTCCCAGCATCAATTAAACCCCATTTGCTGGAAAACAAATTGAAAAGGGGTAAGCTATATGCTTAGTGAATAATCGGAGTGGGGTACATGTAAATCACATTGCCACAACTTTTCAAATCAATAGCAAAAGTAACGCCACAAATAAGGATCGGGTGGCTTCAAAGCCATTTCCATTGAACAATAATGTCAGAGATCCCAAAGCATTGAGATCAGACCATCTATTTGGTCGGGAAAAACAACATTTACCATTGAGACCAGGAGACCCCAAGAAACAACGTTACCAATGAGACCCCTTGAGATCAAACCACCCAAGTGGTCGGAAACAACATTTACCAATGAGACCCTGCAGGCAATCCCTTGAGATCAAACCATCCAAGTGAGGTGTCAAAATACCATTTACAATGAGACCCCAAGCAACCCTTGAGATCAAACCATCCAAGTGGTCAAAATAACATTTACCATTGAGACCCAAGGCAACCCCGAGATCAAACCACCCAAGTGGTGAATAATAGCTACATTGAGACCCCAAAGGCACCCTTGGGATCAGACCATCTACATGGTCACTATCACCAAAAAAATATCATATGTACAATTCATATATTACCCATCATATGCATTCGTGATATCACACATCATATGTATCGAGTATCACACAAACACATTCAAGAATCATATATGGATCTTTAATGAGTCGATAAAGTACACCCTCGTCCAAACATCCACTTACACATTTCCCATTATATTCGCGGTATAAAGTCCCTAATTACTCACTCAACAAGGTGGTACAAAACAAAGAGGGTTAGAAAAGTTCCCGATCTCCTCGAATTCCCCAGCAACTTCCTGAAAAGATGCCCAAAACCACTTAGAAACACAAAAAACAGCAAATAAGGTGGTACATGCATGCATGCTCAATTATGGAAAACGGATAAGAATGGAATAGAAAACGGAAAACAACACAAAGGTGCAGTGTTTGACATTTTACTTAAGCCTTACCTCATATAATCAGTTACAATTATCGGATTAGAGTACACCAGGTACCGCTTAGACTAAGAGAACAACTATAACTTTCATGAAGACAACTCAACCCAGATTTACTCCATCAGGTCAAAAGCATAGAAACAGTTCAGAAATTTGGCCGTCACAATGTCCGACAGGCCAATTCAAACGGACATATCAAAGCTCAAAATCAAAATCAAGAATTCAGATCGTTGGAAAGCTAGAACAGTAAGGGCTATAACTTTCATGTTTGGCCCAAAAGCTAAATCACAAAGGAACAACACCAAAACGACGCAAAGTCGCTGCGGTCAAATCCTATTTCCGTTCCGCTCAATGCCAAACGAATTTTACGCAACCAAAACATTTCATGCAAATTCCATCCGACTCACCTGCGACAAGAAACATGCAAGACAGCCCACACACCCCACACCCACCTAAATTCGCACGCACATACACACTACCCGCACACACAACACACTTTTTTAAATTGGGATTTCAAAGCCCACCAACCGTTGTTCGAATTTGTTGCCAGCGAGTAAAATTCAAAAGGCCATGACACCAAACAACTAAATGTACTTTTAATCCAACATAATCTCTACCATTAACACTAAAAGCAAAACCCTAACCCTAGCTCATATTCATGGCTAAGCATAAACACATCAAAATCAACCAATCTAATCCGTGAGTCTCATCCATAAGCTAAATATAAACATGAATCAAACCAAAGAACAAAAATCAACAATTTACATAAACTTCCTCAAAATTCAGCTTTTAGAGATGGAAACAAACCTTCCTAGTTTAAGTTCTGTGCAACCTCAAGCTTGAGACAGCAAGCTTCACTTCCCTACTCCCAAATCAAGATTAAATGGTTTATATTACTTGCAAATTTCTCAAGCTTTCTCTCTTTTTTTTTCTCTCTTTCTTCTTTCCTTCTATTTTCTTCCCTTCTTGCTTGACTGTCTTGAGCTTAAGCTTAAAACTGGGGAGATAACTTCATAGTCAAATATTTTATTAAGGTTTGGTCAAAATTGGTCAAAATTATTCATGCCAATTAAACCCACCAACTTGGGTTAATTTCCATCATTGCCCAAGTGATTTTCTTTCCTATCAAACTAGTCCATAGGTGCTCAATTTAACCTAACCTATCAAGCTTAATCACCTTACTTAGGCTACTAATCACCTATGCACCTAATCTCTCTTCTTGCATTACATGCTTTAACTTGTCAAAATCAAAGAAATAACAAACTTGTAGTTGGATAAAACTTAAAATTTATTTTCAAAATTAGGGGTTTACAAATCCAAACTAGGGTTTTATATATACAAATTAGGGTTTTATCCAAATTTAGGGTTTTGACAAATTAGGGTTTAAATGTCAAATTAGGGTTTTCAAACTTGTAAAACAAAAATAATTAAAACAAACATTTTAAAAGTAAAACAAACCATATAAACACCTTGTCAAACAAAATAACTATAATTAACATTATTTAATATTTTCCAAAAATTGAAAAAATGGGGCCTTACATGGGATCTTAATCTTGGCCTCGTGAGATTATCTCTGCCGGCGTCCATAATCCCACTTCTGATGGTCGTGAATGAAGCCTCCTCCTCATGCATTTCAAGGGGTAAAGTTGTCATTTTGGGGTTCTATTTTTTGCAGGAGAAAGAGGTGGCATGGGCTGATTCAAGGCGTTCTAGTCTTCCATTCATGGAACGAAGCAGACTTCGGAGATTCCCGGAACCTCTTGCATTTACCCGATCAAGTACCTCGTTGAACAATTTTGTCGGATAGGTTTATCACCTTCACCTACCACTTGGGTAACTTGGCCTTGCCACAAAGAGGACCTTAAAGAGAATACAATTTGATGTTATAGACCTCACCTCCCACTGAGATGTTTACTCTCAGCAGCTCGTGTATCCGCGGTATATCGATGATGTACTCTACCTCTCAAGTGCAGGCTTGCCAGAAGAAATTCACATTTCTGCATTAAGCAGATCAACAGAAATGGCAAGGCTACCACCACGAGTTGTGCTTACTCTACAACCTGAAAGTTAACCATGAAAGAAAAGAGAGATGAGAGAGAAAAAAAAGGTTGGCAGGAGGGTTTTGGGTTGGGAGATCTAGAATTTGGGAGAGAAAATCGCGGCCTAGGGTTAGTGTGTTGTAGCTGGGTTGTATTTAGTTTGTAGGGACTGACTAGGGCTGAGGGAGTGTAAATGGCGGCTAGAAGGGTTTTGGGTTGGGCAACCCAGTGTAAGGTTTGTCTGCAGCTAGAGTTTAGTTTAGTGATTTGTGTAACAGCTAGTTCTAGAAGGTGAATAGCTAAGATGATGAGTTTAAGTTGTTCTCGGATAAATCTTTAGGTTGAGCTGCGTAGGATTGAGCTTAGACCCTAGTGGATTAGAGATAAGTGTTTGGGTTACAGGATAACTTCAGGTTTAGGAGATAATATGGGAGGGCAAGAGCTAAATATAGGAAGAATCTAGAAGTTTAGGATTAGGAGGTTTAGAGGTAGAGGAGAAAGAATTGAGGGGATAGGATCTCTACACAGAAGTGAAGAAGGCGTACGAAAGCTCAATCCCGACAAGACAAGAAAGACTTGGGATGACCACAGACAAAGACTGCAGTATAAAGGGTTACTAGATGCAATACAAACCAATTTGTCGCATGGTTGTGGTCTACAATAATCGACTGCACTTAGGTGATTGTAAATTTCCTCTATTTTTAGGCATGGTCTGTCTTTAACAAACAATCAGGACAACAACTTATGAAGAGAGAACCGCAGCTTCAACTTAGACCAACAACAAAGACTTATAGCCCGAATGACAGACTAATGGCAAATTCATTGAGACAACTCGACCCTGACAGCGGATTCCCAAGATATTCGAAGAGCGACTCAAAATACGCATATGATTACCGCGTGAAATTTTCTAAACCAAAGATAGCGACCTGCATTAAGTACAAACAATTTTCTACCGGCGTCGAAAACAAATTCCGATTCCGCGGATTAGAGATAGAAGTTGTTGGTGAATATATTAAATTTTAATTATAGTGTAGGCTTTTCTTGTTTCTTAATAAAAAACCCTTGTGTTTCTTGTTGTTTTGGATTTTCAAATTTGTCAAGAGCTAAAAAATTCGACCTTGTTTTTCTTTCTTTTTAATCCGAGATCTTTATCAATCTATGCCAATAGCTGGCCTTTAAGATCGAGGGCACATACCTGTCAATTTAATTTTTTTTGGGATGGAGCGGTAACTAGCGCCCGGCGTGAGCGATTAATGCACGAACAATGTGGCCTTCTAATGTTACTGATGAACGGGATGAGCGAAATTTTTTTTTTTCACAAACACAACTCAACCAATAGGGCGGGTGACTAGATTGAACAACATGGAATAACTCAAAGGAAGAAGGGCACTCAAACAGAAACCACTAGTAAGCTGGGAATATACGAAGTTTTCAATGAACAAAAACAACGAAAATGGATATAACACAAATAACTAATTAGCTCATTGTACGTCTGATGCGTCGTCGGCCGATAGATCATGTGAAGCCATTATGAACTACTGGTCCTAGAGGTTAAAACTCCTGCGGTTTGACTTCGATTGTAGACACAGCGGAAGAATCAGAACCAGTGATCACACGATTCTTGATCTCTTGAAGAATAGATGGTAGAGGAGCGTACACAACCCTAAGTCGTTCTAGATTGATAAGAAGTCTATTTGGAAATACCTAGAGGGTGATCTAAGATATTCAAGAGTTGCTTCAGAAGCAAGAGAGAGAAGACTCTCAAGGTTTCTTATTTACGAGATAATGCGGAGTCGATGAAAGGGTACAAAGAAATGCTTAAATACCCTTTACAAAATAACTTCAACATCATTAATAGGCCTAGGTTGACCGCAGAATACAAGGGGTGAACCATGAACTATCGATCTCATTGAAATATAAAGTAACTAAAATTACAAAGTTATTATTTGGGATCGCGATAGGCTGATGCATTGGTCAGCCAGTTAAATTAGGACAAGAACTTGACTTACGGAATTCCCGACCGCTGAGGACATGGATCCCAGCGGGGTGCCAGTCCTGGATGGTTCAGCGACTCCGAGCTTACGCATGTTTCTAAAAGCTTGGTAATATAAATTTGTCGATGTAGGCTCGATGTGGAGGTGCCCACTTGGAAATGCTACATGTTTACTTGAGTTTATAGGACCTTACTTATTAAGCATTAGGCTTCCACTTTTAATTGTCTTCCCATTAAAAGCTTGGCGGTGGTTTGGGATTTTGTGGACAAACCAGACTTTACAGAGATACTAGGTACTGTAATTATTGCTCAGGTTTCTAGGGTTTGAACTTAGTTTTTTGGTGTAAATGGATATGTGTAGAGGTTGAATTTCCTTAAGCATGAATACTAATAGTTATTTTGTGGGTTTTATTCAAATAACTTACTAGAGTGATTGGGTGAGTCTCGGGCAAGGTCCGGGAGCGGTCCAGTGCACGCCACAGTTCCATATTTGGGAAAGTGGGGCCATCACGAGGGTGAGGTAAGCTGGGTTTCAGTCGCTATCGAAACTAAAGGTTTGCAGGATGTCGGACTAATGGTGTGGATTGGAATGTTAGAGGTGAGAAGAGATGAGTGGTAAAAAATCACGAGAGCAGTTTGTCTAAGAATTACTTGTGATAGTCCTTGGACTTTGGTATGTTTGGCGAAATGAAATGGAGGTTGATTTACATGCTTAGGGTGGCTTATGGTGTGAAAAGATTGACTTTATTCTTGTTTTGATGCTTGAATACAAATATAGTAGGATCTTACATGAAATGAAGGCGATCTTCTTGGAAATAGAATCCTCGATTCATTATAAATTGATTTAGTAAAACCTAAATTTGAATTTTGAAGGGAAAGATAGGAGCGTTGGTCTATTACCTTAATATTTAGTGTACTCTTGGCTTGTTCAAGCTTCTTACTTAGTGAACTTAGCATGTTAAAGATTGTATGATTTGTTGTTACTTATGGTTATAATTTTACTTTTGTAGTGACTTTCTTTCATGTACTATGTAGGTTAGTTAAAATGGGCCAGCTAGAGGCGACCAGAGACCGAGGAGATATGGTGAATCAGCGGCTAACAAAACATGGACTAGGGGCGGGGTTGGAGACAAGTAAGCGGTGTAATAAATCGAATGGCCCGACTTGTTAGGGGAGTGCTTAGTACTGATAGGGTCAAGGGCAGGAGCAGGTAAATCAACAGAGATCGGAGTAGGAGAAGATAGGAGTTTTAGGCGATTCTAAAATTCTCTCCACCTAAGTTTTACGGAGGTTGATCACGAAATAGCGAGTGGTTGAACAACATGATCCATATTTTTTGAGGCCTTAAGGTGCAGGAGGCAATTAATTTCTTTGTATTTTAATTCAGGGTAGCTGATCTTAGGTGGAATGTTATAAGAAACAAATGGGAAGAGAGCAAGTGCTATGGAGTGGATAAATTTCACGAGAATTTATAAAAAGTATATTCCCCCACTCATTCAGGAGAAAAGGGAGTATGAGTTTATAAAATTTTGACAAGGGACAATGAGTGTCGGTGAATATGAAACCCAGTTTACCAAACTATCGAAGTTTACCCATAACTAGTTAATTCTTGAACATAAAAAGAAAGACCATTTATTGGGGCTAAACCTAGAGATCCAAAATCCTTAGTAATACCATCAGGATATCTTAGTGATACCCAGAGAAAGCCTAAAAGGGTTGAAAATGTAAAGTTCCAAGCGAGAAAGCGCTTTGCATGCGAAAAGGTTATGCCTAGTAGTAATCACGAGATGTAGAATAAGCAGCCACTTCCCTAGGTTGGGAGAAACACTAAAGAAGGAACTCCACCCTACATGGACATTGGGAAAATTAGAGGAACCCTACAAGGAGTTCAAAGTGAGAAAGAAGACAACAAGAAGGAACCTTGAAAAGGCCAACTAATGGTCCCTCCCTTTCGACAGATGCTAGCGGGAAAACAAATCGCCCTAAGGTTGACTATTGGGTGAAGGACCAAGATGTTTTACTTTGTGGAAATGTAGACCATCAAATTAACAACTGCCGAGAAAGTAGCAAAGGATCAAGCATGAACAAGCGGATAGAACTACTCCTAGAGAATTATGAAAAACAGATCTGGGATACCAACCGAGAATGCTATGGGTCAACCACCAATCCCAAAATTATGAGAATGGTAGAAGGTATGAATCCTGCTTCTCTAGGTCAACCACCAATCCCAAAGTATCAGAAATGGTAGAAGGTATGAATCTCCCTTCTCATTGTTTACGAAAAATTTATGGACTCTAGTGTGCCTCATTCTCTTGTGGAATTTAGAAATTATTAGGATTAAGCGGATCATTGGGCGTTTTATAGGCATAAGAACATACTTGTTACGACATGTTTTACAAGGGAATTGATACTATAATTATTGATGGTAAAATACAGGAAAACACCCGAAATGTTCATAAGTAGAGATAAGAAAATTTCTAGGACGAAATTTCTTTTAAGGATGGGAGAATGTGGGCACCCATGTAAACCATGGCTCGTCGGTCAATGTACTTGAACGTTTTGTGTAAATATACGACCGTTCTTTACCTTGTTTTGACCATGCTAAGTTCTTCCTTGACAATATAGATTTTGCAAAAATTTCAAGCACTTGTTTACACCATTTATGGTTATAAAAGATTACCAAATACCAAAAGATGCTAGAAAATATGTGTGGGAAAAGTATAAGATGCCTTGAACCGGGACAAAAATAAATTAGAGTTTGTGATCAACCCTTTTCTAAAAATAGCAAAAATAAACAAAATCTAGTTTTATTCTCCCTTTGTTTAGATGAAATTACAAAACTCCATGAAATTGTCTTGAAATTTTCCTCCCACAAGCATGACAAAGCCAGTAGGAACACATGTCATGCAACTAGGCAATCTAAGTGACCAACAAGCCTTGTCATGCTTAGTTTGAAGCCCTATGTCTTCTTTGCAACTTCAGCTATTGAAAGCATTTGCAACCTCTTAGTTTGGACGAACTTGCTGAAGGAAAAACAGCTCTCAACAACCTCTAAAAACCTCTTACAAAACAGCCTCAAAACATGAACAACAAAGCTTGAAGCTTGGGCTGATTCTTGCTTGGTTTCCACACGTTTTTGCTCTATCCTTCCAGTATATTCACAGCACTTGTTTGAGGTAACTTGAGGCTGAAACTTTACTTGAAATATAGCTTAAAAATTTGTTTAACATGTCAAGAGATTATTTTACATGCTGAAAATCCATCCTACATGAAAGTGAACATGCTTGAGAATTTCAACTTTGATAGCATGTCTTGTATGCTTTATTTTTGATTGATTCCTGCTGGAATTATACTCATAAACTTGTGATTAATGCTACTAAATATGTGTGGGATGTTGGCTGTGAGTTTCACATGAAACCAATGACCCTAGAGCAAGTAAAAGCCACGTTTGTGCCAAAAACCTTAAGTTCGGGTAATCACAGTTACATAAAACCAGTCTTGGTATTATAGTCATATCTCACTGTAAAAATATTGGATTTGAGCATCATTGGTGGCGTTAGAAACTAGGTTTGGAGAAATTTCCATTGGTATATTGCACACTTCCAGATTCTATCCCATAGCTGCGGTAACCACGTGAGGGGTGATTTTTGAGAACCTACTAAACTGAGCGTGTTCTTCTTTGAATGTTTAATCTAAATTCCGAGACTAGTTGTGGCCTGAATCTGGAAATATTTTCATCTGAGAAAATGTAGTACTACGAATGCCGTTTCCAAGCGGTATAAAATGGGCAAAACACAAAGTGGATTACGAGATATGCTTTGCGATAAAAAAAAATCTCACAATGGGTGGCCAAGCGCCGTGTGATCCGTTGGCGGTTGGCTGCGTTAACGCGTCCCCGTTCTTTACTTCGTGTCTGCAGTCCGTTAGCGGATTGCCAGTTGTGGGGTGCGATCCGTTAGCGGATAGACCTATCCCATGCATGCCCATTAGCGGAAATGATGAGACGTCGTGCGATCCGTTAACGGGATTGCCAAACCCTCGTGCGATCCATTAGCAGGACTGTCGAGCCATCATGCCGACCCGTTAGCGGATTGCCTAACTTAGCTTGTCAGACCATTAACGAATGACCTAATACTAGTACCCCGACCTAACGACGCCTAGCCGACCCGGTTAGCGGATAGCCAACCGTGTACCCGGCGTTACGGTTGTCTTGTCTCGAGCTAACGTGCCCTAGCTTGTGGACGGTATTGGCCTAGTACCAGCCTTAGACACCAAATTTTGACTATTTCAATTGTTTTCTTATGTTTTTTAACTATTAATGTTTAGTTATTTATTTTGAATATTCTACACATCTTTCTTATTTTTTGTAGGTTTAAAAAAAAAAAAAAAGAAAAGTCAAAAGCAGCGGACGATTCTAGGATAGTCGTAACTAGTCAGCGAAACACATCGAGCGAAAAAAAATTCTGAAGCGTTTTCCAGCCTTTCCTTCCTCATTCTAGCTGTATTTTTTTGTGTCTTTGGCATCAAGTAATCGTTTTAGTTAATGCCAAATCACCTTGATCCTTAAGACACAAATAAAGCATCAATGATCAAATTTAACAAGAAAACCCTCAAAGTATCAAACCTTGGTTGTAGGTTTTAATGCCTATAAATCCACCATGTTAGGGTTTTTTTAGAAGGAGTTAAAATCAGAGATAAAAGAGAAAGAGGAGGTGAGAGAGAAAAAAGAGAAAAACGATTGAAAATCAAAGAGAAAAAAAAAAAGAAAAAGAAGAAAAGAAAAAAGGGTTTTTTTTTAGTGAAGATTTTCTGGAATTTTGGTGATTCCTTTTAGTTCTTCTCAAGCTTCAGAATCGGTAGTCTTCCTATACTCATCTATTGTTTTCCTGGTGAAAATTGCGAAATGTGACCTTTTGGTGGAACAAGGTCTTGACTATGTTTATAATAGTTGATGATGTTTATTTGTTGTTATATGAGTATATTACGTTTAGATAGCCTTGGTAAGGCTAATAGGATTTGTTTTACGTTTAAAATCGGGCGTTTGATGTGATGATTACATTGGGTTTTCTGAAAAATTTCTGGAAAAAATATTCTTCGTTTTGAAGATGTGAAGAAGCGGTTACTTTTGTAGTTCCTCAATAGCAGCTCGCATTTCCTCTTGAATATTGAAGATGTGAAGAAACTGCGAGGATGTTATTCGCCGGGCGGCGTAACTTACCGTTCTAGCGGCAGTTCTTCCTCTTCTTTTTGTGTCCATTTGATGATGATGCGATGCTTAAGATTTGGCCTTTTTGTTTTAGCTTGTTTTGATGATCTGAATGATGATGTTTAATGCTTTGAATAGATCCCCTTGCCTCGAAGATTTTGTTTTGTGTTATTGTGTGCGAAAAGCTGGAAGCAATCTTCGATATTTTGAAGATGGGAAGAGGCATGGGTATTCTGCGGCTCGGTCCAGCGTTCTAGTCAGCGTTTCCCCGAACTTTGCATTTTGCATGTAATCGCGGACCTTGTTGTCATTCGCATTTCTTCTCCGTAAGCCTCTCTGTTCCTCGGTTTGTTGCTATTTCTGCTCTTTTGTTCATCTTACTCTATTGTTCCATTTTCTGGTCTTGTCCATATTCCTTGCGAGAATGTTTTGATATCTTTTCTTTGAATTTTTGATTGATTTTCCTTTAAATTGGTACCTTGATCCTTTGTTGACATTGAGTCTTGATAACCATTCCCTCATTTAAGGATTAGGTTAAGGCATCCGCGTCAAGGGATGGTAACCTCTTTCTCCCTATTATGTGCTCTTATGTGTTTTGCATGATCTTGCATGTTTTAAATTAAGTTTTCCTTTACTTTTTATTCATGCCTAGTCTTTATTTATGTTATTTAATTTTTGGATAAATCATTTGGGGGCCTTGGATGCCAAGTTGTAATAGATAGGCTTAATTTTTGCAAAATGTGTATTTACTCTAGAAAATGTAATAGTTAGATTATTATTCCGAACTTTTTCCCCTTAAAATGTATTTAGATTCCCCCAATGTAATAATTAGGTTTTATATGCTTATTTTGCATGCTTGCATGATTATGTGTTTACTTGCTTTCCTAGGGTCTTGCATCTAGATATTATGCCTATGTGTTATGTGTTTATGTGTTTTATGTGTTTCAGAGACGCGATTAGTCTAAAAAGGGTTTTCCTAGTTTATTTTCATTAATTAAAATTTTAGGTGACTTGGTACACCTAAACTCCATACCAATTAGCGACTCAAACTTTCTACTAGACTTTTGTTTTGGGTCCAAATCGTCACATTTTGTAGTCCATGACCCATTTCCCTCTCTTTCAAAATCAATCTTTCCTTTACAAAAATTGGGTATGACTGACTTGGCGACTTCCAGGGGATTTTCTAAGAGGGTCCAAGCACTTGGTTAGTTGACTATTTAGTTTTCTAACTTTCTTATAAATCACATTTGGATGTTTTAGGTTGCATTCCTTTTTCTTTTCCTTTTCTTTTTAGGTTTTTTTGCCACGTGCAATGTCCTCCTTACATTACATGATGAATGAATTATTGTTTATTTATTTACTTGTACTTGCATTGGAGTGGGTGTGCATCTACCTAGAACCTCGAGAATGTTTGGTATTTGAATCCCTCAAAGGGAATCACTTTCATCCGTGCATATGTATTTTACTTTGACCCTACTTTTTTTTTTGGTGGCTTGTCGCATACCTCTTATATATTGGGATTAGGATTGATTCACTTGGACTGTGCACATTTTTGTGCAATGCAATAGCAATCTAGGGGATACTTTCGAATCACCGACTTGAGGGCATTGGTTGATGACCTTTGCCTTTTAGTGCGAAGGTTTGGGAGCTGTAACCTTTATGAGTCTAGATGCATTAGTGAGCCCAACCTCTCATGCATCCATGTTAGAATTACCTGGGGAGTCTACTACCTTACCCTGTTAAGGATCACTAGAACCGCGAGGAGGGATTCCACCCTCTTTATTTTTGTGCAATTTTTTGCTCAATGTGTTATGTGATATCTGTTGATTAAACTAACCTTTTGTTGTCTCTTTCTTTTCTTGCATTTCACAAACTTTAGAAAATAAGGTCACGACTTGCTCTTTTAAGACAAACCATCCCTTCTAGATAGGCTATTACCTGCGTTTAAATTTATGTTTATTGCATTTAAGTTGACATGGTGCATATCACTTTTGCCCAAAACTTACGACATTCAAATGGGGACTCCTAGAGCCATGTTTCATTTACACCTTTGCACTTGCTTTAACAAAATGGCATCATGCATAAACCATAGAGGGAATGCAGCATAGAGGAATCCATGTTAGGAATAAACCACCTTTATGTCTGGGATATATAATCTAATAGAGACTTGCATGTTTATGTTTGTTAACATCAAAGGGTAGTGCACAAAGAATGTAAGATAGGGAATTCGATCCCTTACGTGATGACATCAAGGCGATAATTTAACCTTCCTGTACTAGAATATAAACCTATATAATCATTTTTTGGCCATTTATCAAAGTTGGGTAAAATCCATGCGTAATGGGACTTACTAAATCGAAAAAATTCACAAATAATTCTCATTGTTGAGATAATGATTTTTATCAAGGCCAAATCTTGATTTTAGAGGCTTATGAGCTAGTGTGTTTGCGAATTAAATTGAGATATGTGGAGTTACAAGTAAGCAATGAACCCGATGCGACTTTTGGGTAGCGATCAATCCGTCAATCCATTTGAATTAGATCCATGTTTCCTCTAAGACTAGTCAAGGCACTACAATTCTTATTTCGAATAATCCTTTTCATGCCAAATTAACCTTTAACCTCTATTCACATATCAATTAAAGTAATAAATCCATTCGGACTTTGTCCTCATGATGCATCAAGTATCTCCTATTCTTTTGGTCAATCCTACTAGGTTGTTTTTTTACTAATCGCATATCGATTGAGTGTCGGATCATCCGGTATTGTATGGTGCGTACCACTGGAGGATTGCATTTTCATGCTAGGCCGACCCACAGCATAAGGATTCCCCATGGGACATGCATACCGGTTTGCAATTCGTTTTACTAACTCTAAGTTTTTTTCTTTTCTTTGCATTCCCTTGCATTCATAAAAAATATGGGCGTTGATAAGAAAGAAACATTTTCTTGATCTAATAAAGTTTGAAGATTAAGTGTTATTTGCCCATTCTTGGGTAAAATCACACGAAAGTACAAACTATGGAGAATTCATTTGGGAAACACAAGCTCGAGCATCTATGAGGAAAAATGGGTCAATATTAAAAAAAAAAATTTTGGAACATTTCTATGATGTATTTTGGGCATACCAAGGGTCAAATAACACATCTTCAAATTACCCTCAAAATTTGGCTTTTTTGATAAGTTAAGCATTTTCCTTGGCAGTAATTATTGCATAATAATAAAAAGATAAATTGTTTGAGAACTCAAGTGCACATCATATTTTACAAGTCCCTCTTGTATGCGGTATTCATGGGTGAGATCAGGTAAACTGAAGGCAAAGTTCGCGAATCAAAATCAAGCATGAATAAAAATCAATAGCACTACGTTTTATTTCAAGATGATGGCATAGCAGCCAATATATCAATTTGAAGGGCGTAACTCTAATAGCTAGTTTGGATTTAGAAGAAAGAGAAAAATGGCCAACGAAGAAATGTTTTATTTGATTAAATTGGGGACAAATTTTTTGGTTGGCTACATTAGAACCAATTTTATTAGCTGGATAAAGTAGCTGGACAAATTCTCCATTAACTAAATTGGGGCATTCTTTTTTATTAAATTGAGAACAAATTTTGGACATTGACCAAAATAGGGACCAAGCAAACTTATAGGAAAATTAAAAAAAAAATTCAAAATTCAAAATTCAAAAAAAATTCAAAAAAAATTCAAAAAAAGTGGAATTGAAAAAATTTTTTTTTTTTGACTAAATGACAGCGGAAGGTTCGTGGACTAGTCAGCGTTCTTTAAATTCATATCTTCTAGAAATGCAGCTTGTGGGTTGTTGCGTGGAATATTCATGAGCGTTTGTCCCGTTTCTTTGAAATTCATATCTTACGGGTGTAGCTTGAGTCTTGCATGGATTGTTCAGCGTTTTCCTCCACGACTGCTTTGCATTTTCATATTCTACGGAAGAAACCGCATTATGGATTCTGTGAGTCTCTTAGCTTCATCTCAGCGTTCCTTATCGACAAGTTTAGATGTTCATATGGTAGCAGGACATGTAGCATGGAGTAGTCAGCGTCTGGGATCAGCGTTCCATTTCTCGAGCTCAAAAGCCAGCGAGCGCGGCGTCTTCTTCACCCAGGTTCTTCATTTCCCCGCCGCATCATAAGTCAAATCTCGAAGCCATTTTTCTTCCATAATTCTCCACGAGAACACTCGCCAGGCCTCACCCAGAACCTTTTATCGAGACAAAACATCGCAAGAAAAACCATCAAAAGCTTCCGGAGGATTGAGGTAGGTTTCGAAACTAAACAATTCGATTGGGGCCAGGTGCCGATTCCGAGCTTGTTTGTGGGGCTTCTTATCATGTTCACTCCTCAAACACTCCCCTCGTGATTACGATTTTATGTCGCGACGCATTGTGGCAAAAGCGGATTAGTCGAGACCCGCTTACTCTCAAGCGGAGTGAGTAAACGAGGAGGTGGCCAGGTGGTGAAAGAGCGGCGGCAGAGGCCACGACCTCATATGGGTGGCCCGATTTTTGACACTCCGGCCGGTTCTCCTCTAAAAAGAGGAACTCGGAGTGGTATCAGTTGAGAGTATAGATTTTGTATAAACTCAGTGGGCTGGCATAGATTTCTAGCTCAGGAGGTGGGCAGCCTTGGCGGATAACAGCGCCCCAGGATAATGGCCTTTCACAGCAGGGTGGGCCGATTCGACATTGCCTTACGGATCTTCACGACTTGGTTTATGAGTTCTATCTGAACACGCCCGAGGACAAGAAGGAACCTGCAGTGGAGAGGGATTGAGTTCTCATTAGAGGTTTGATTAGTGATTACGGGAGACACTTATGCTTCGGAACTTCAGGGACCCTCTTGGGATCACGGTGGCGAGGAGTCGACTAATGATTTGAAAGAAGGACTTCTGATCACTCACGGCAGGAGGTGGGATCCCTCAATGCTATGGCGTGAGGGTGCTTATATAAGCGAGTTCCAATTCGGGTCGAGAGTTAGATTTGAGCAGGCAGAAACTGGCTCGATCTTTTGAAACCGCCATACCAGGTGCTATTTTTGTACCAGCCCACAATGTCATCCCAAGAAGAAGCGGAGAGGAGTTGAAGGAAACGATGATCTCTACTTTTTTTAGATGCGTATGTTCCCGCGGTCGAGGACTCTGTTCAGCCATTATTTGGATTTCCCTGTGCGAACATTGGCCATTATTAGTCATAATGGGAGAGACGGCGTCCGGTCATCAACGGGTTTCCCCCACTATTTCCACTTCTCAGCTGGCTCAGGCGTGGGTGATTCCATGTATCCCTCCCACTCCCGAGGCGGTGGCTGAGTTAGCGTGGATTCTTTGAAGATCTACACATAGATGTATGGAGACCTTCCTTCGCCCACCCGACGGAACCGGTCCGACTCACGAGGCGGTGAGGGGAGGAGAGGCTGGCTCATCGTCTGCTGCACCACCGCACCGCCCACCTTGTACAGTGCTGGGTGTAGCCTATTATAGACACTCAGGCGGATTTTAGACCAGAATCTTTCGAGAAGATGGGATCACATGGAAATATGGAGCCGGCCTTCGATGAAGGGGCATATGGCGCAGTCGGGCTTTGAGCTCGACTAGGCCGTATAGAAGACTGGCATCTCGGCATTAAACCGCTGCGGCGAGCCTATCCGAGGAGACACTGGGCTGATGAATTGGAATTTGAAAGGGGAGATGGATCCGCCCATACGATTTGCAGTTTATTCTATTCTTGCTTTATTTCTCTTTTTTATGTTTCGATCTTGTGTACCTACGATTAGGTTTAACATTGTTAGAAATACTTTTGATTAATTTACTTACCTGCATCGGGATGTGTATATTTGTTTAAATTTAGCTTTTATGTGCTTATATGTGTTGAATGTGATTTGAAAAAATTGGGTTGTTGTGGGAGTTTTCATCGGTTATAGGAAACTCATTTTTTCAAAATAAAACAAAACAAAAAAAAACAAAACAAACAAAAAAAAAAAGAAAAAAAAAGGACAAAGCATTACACATTACTCCTAAAATGATTTGTTTTAATGTTCAAAGTCAAATCTTCAAATTTTAGTTCTGTTCATCCTTAAGCAATAAGGCCAGATGTTCAAAAACTTTCAAATAAATAATTGTTATATTAAACAATGGCGTTTTGAGTATGTTGCAGCCCGTCGGTATACCTCAGTTGTTTCTATCGTGATTTCTTCTTTATTGGATTTTACAAAAGAAAATGGTGATATAGTTGGCAAATGATCCTTTTTTCATTTTGATATAAAAAAAAAAAAGGAAAGAAAAAGAAAAAAGAAGCAAGAAAAAGTAGCAAAGTGAGAACTAAATTCTACTCAATGATTCTAGTACTAAGTGCTTAGGGTTTAGCATCTACAAATGTTAACTTTAGGTAAGCAGTTGCTTGAATTACAGTATGCAAAGCGTTTGAACAAGTAAAATGTTGAGTAACGGGGATCTTCACCTAAAGTGTTGATTTGGCGTCAAAGACATCTTTACTTGTTTGAGCAAGAAGGCATATGTCGAGTAAGGAGTCTTCACCTAAAAGTGTTGATTTTTTAGTCAAAGGCATTATACAATTTGAATAAGAGGATGTATTTCAATAAATCCTTTTTAGCAGTAAAATTTGAGAAAAATTGTGGAAAAGACAAGCTTGAATTGACTATATGAGTCGTTTGATTGCAAAATTTGGTGAAAATGAAATCAAGCTTGAATTGTTAAAATTGAGGTATAATTGTCTCTCTTTTACTTGATATTATGAGTACTTGATGCAAATTGAATAATTGCATAATAATGTTTTACACGGTTCATGAGTTTGGATTTCCAAAATGCATGGTTTATCCATGGTTTGTTTTGATGAATACTTCCTACACCATTTGAGAACAAGCAATGTTTCATAACACGAATATCGATGAATGTGTTTTTATTGCATGATTTTCATACGTTTTAGTCATTTAATGGCTATGACTATGATCAAGAGTTTTACACTTTATGATTAAAAAAAAATTGAATTTCCATGGACTAATTGGTTAATATTTCATGACTTACTGCGGGATACGATTCATTTGACAGGGGCAATTTTGTTTTAGAGAGTGGTCTCAATTTTGGATAATGCATTCAACATTAATTTTGCGAAGGGTTTGGATCAAGGGATGGCAACATATGTGTATTTGTTTCAACTGCGGAGGAAGGTTTGATTACACTCTTGTTTTAAATCCATCAATTCTTGAAAGAAAAAAAAAAGAAGAAAAAAAAAAAAGAAAAAAAGAAAAAAGAAAAAAAAAGAAAAAAAAAGAAAGAAGAAAGAAAAAGTCATTGTTCTTATCAATCATTAGTTTTCAAGTCAAGAAAAATTAAAATCAATTACCATTTATTGAGTGCATCATTTACTTGCATTTACATTTATCATGTTTGAACAACTTGTGTTTTATTTTAAAGTCGGCAATCAATTTATGTTTTCATCTCTCCACTAGTGTCTAGATTTGGGTCCAATCCGTAACAAATTTAGACCTTGGGCATTTTTTTATTTTCCCATCTAGTCATTCGGTTTGGGTCAATCCCGGTAATAGTCAAATTTGGAAAATTTAAATTTGTTGGTTCTTTGTCTCAATACTCAGAAGACACCTTCTATCCTCCCCTTGCTTCAATTTAAATTTCTGTTGGTTCTTTGTCTCGACCTCCGTAGGGTACCCTTCTATCCCTTCTTCAAATTTAAATTCTGTTGGTGAGTCTCAACCTCCGTGAGTACCCTTATCCCTTCTTGATATTTTAAATTTGTTGGTGAGTCTCATTACTCCGTAGTACCCTCCCTGCTTCAAATTTAATGCTTGGTGAGTCATTGTAGGGTACCCTTCATCCTCTTCTTCAAAATTTAAATTACGTTGGTGAGTCGACCTAGGCCTTCTATCCTAACTTCTTCAAATTTAAATTTACGTTGGTAAGTCTCAGTACCGTAGGAAGCTATCCCCTTCTTCAAATTTAAATTTACGTTGAGGTGGGTCACGATTCTTCTATCCCCTTCTTCAAATATAAATTTACGTTTGGTGAGTCTGGATCCTCCTTCTATCCATTTCTTCAATTTAAATTTACATTTGGTGAGTCTCAACCTCCATTGGGCACAGCTTCTATCCCTTCTTCAAATTTAAATTCACGTTGGTGAGTCTCAGACCTCCAGCAGGACACCCTTCTATCTCCCTTCTTGATATTTAAATTCACGTTGGTGAGTCTCGACCTCCAGGTGGACACCCTTCTATCTCCGTTCTCAATTTTACAAGTTTGGTTACTCGTTTCATCATGGTTGCATTTGAACTACGTTTGACTGATTCTCATGTGAATCGTGGAACTCTACAGTTCGGTCACATTATGCATTTTTGGTTTGAAAATTGGCAATCTAATTTTATTCTTTGTTTACAATGGTTCGGATACAACCAACGAAACTAGGTAAAGCATTTGGTGTCGTCTTTGTCAGAATTCTTGAAACTTCAGGACAAAGAGAGGGACAGGTAGACCCAAATTTTGACTATTTCAATTGTTTTCTTATGTTTTTATCTATTAATGTTTAGTTATTTATTTTTGAATATTCTAACACATCTTTCTTATTTTGTAGGTTTAAAAAAAAAAAAAAGAAAAAATCAAAGCGGACGATTCTGTGGGATAGGTCGGTAACTAGTCAGCGTAACGTGATCGAAGCAAAAAAAAATTATGCGTAGCGTTTTTTCCCTTTCCTTCTCATTTCAGCTGTATTTTTGTGTCTTTGGCATGTGTCGTTTTAGTTAATGCCCAAATCACCCTTGATCCTTAAGACACAATAAAAGCATCAATGATCAAATTAGCAAGAAAACCCTCAAAGTATCAAACCCTTGGTTGTAGGTTTTAATGCCTATAAATCATATGTTAGGGTTTTTTGAAGGAGGTTGAATCGAGAGATAAAGAGAGAGGAGGGAGAGAAAAGAAAAGAGAGAAAAAAGGATTGAAAATCAAAGAAAAAAAGAAAAAAGAAAAGAAAAAACTAGGGTTTCCTTTTTTAGTGAAGATTTTCTGGAATTTTGGTGATTCCTTGTTCTTCTCAAACTTAGAATCGGTAGTCTTCATACTCTATCTATTGTTTTCACGGTGAAAATTGCTAGAAATGTGACCTTTTGGTGGAACAAGGTCTTGACTATGTTTTATAATAGTTGATGATGTTTGTTGTTATATGGTATGTTACGTTTAGATAGCCTTGGTAAGAGCTAGTAGATTTGTTTTTCGTTTAAAATCAGGCGTTTGATGCTTACGTGATTACATTTGGGTTTTGAAAATTTCTGGAAAAATGTTCTTCGCGTTTTGAAGATGTGAAAAAGCAGAGGAATACTACTTGATTATCAATAACGCTCGCGTTTCCTCTTGAATGTTTGAAGATGTGAAGAAAGCTTGTGAAGTTCAGCGGCGTGGGGATATTGAAAGCGAGGCGGATCCAGCGTAACCTACGTTCTTAATGAGTTCTTCCTTCCCACTTTTGTCCATTTGATGATGTCGATGCTTAAGATTTGGCCTTTTACATTTTTAGCTTGTTTTGATGTCGAATGATGATGTTTATGCTTTTGAATAGATCCACCTCGAAGATTTTGTTTTGTGTTATTAATGCAGCGGAAGCAATCTTCGATATTTTGAAGATGGGAAGAGCTTGGGGATTCTGCGGCTGATCGGTCAGCGTTCTAGTCAGCGTTTCCCTACGAACTTTGATTTTGCGGACCAGTTCTTGGGCTTTCTGGCGTTTCTTCTCGCGTAACCTCTCTGTTTCTGTATTACATTGATATTTCCACCTGCTTTGTTCAGAATCTTACTCTATTTCCGTGCTTGTATGTTGCTTGCAGTCTGTTTAGATACCTTTTCTTTGAATTTTTGATTGATTTTTCCTTTAAATTGGTACCTTGATCCCTTTTGTTGACATTGAGTCTTAGATAACCATTCCTCCATTTAAGGATTCAATTAAGGCATCACATCAAGGGATGGTAACTTCTTTCTCCTATTATGTGCTCTTATGTGTTTTTTTGCATGATCTTGCATGTTTTAAATTAAGTTTTCCTTTACTTTTTATTCATGCCTAGTCTTTATTTATGTCATTTAATTTTTTGGATAAATCATTTGGGGCCTTGGATGCCAAGTTGTAATAGATAGGTTTAATTTTGCAAAGTGTATTTATTCTAGAAATGTAATAGTTAGATTATTATTAGAATTTTTCCCCTTAGAATGTATTTAGGTTCCCCGATGTAATATTAGGTTTTATATGCTTATTTTGCATGCTTGCATGATTATGTGTTTACTTCTTTCCTAGGGTCTTGCATCTAGATATTATGCCTATGTGTTATGTGTTTATGTGTTTTATGTGTTTACTTGCTTTATTATCGTAATACCATGTTTATTGTGTAAATATAATAGACGTCGCCCTGCTTAGTCAAAGCTAGTTTTCTTTCTTCATGTTTTAGCAATTCAAATCAAAAAAACCGTTTTCTTAAAATTGCATCTTTTTTGAAAATTCAAGTTCCTCTTTTGCACTTAAAATTGATCTTTTCAAAGAGTCAATTTCTTTTCCCTTGAGATTTTTTATAAAATTGCACTTCTTTTGAAAACCCTAATTACTCCCATGTTTTTTGAGGTTTAAATCATTTTGCATTCTTCGTGACCTCTCGAGGATCAAACTTGGATGACACAACTAATGTGATCAATTCCAATCAAACCTCAAGGAGACATTTTGCCCTCTCGATCCAACATTAGATTTAGGTTTGCATCCATATAGATAACATCAATGTGATAAATTTAAAGTTAAATTAAAATTTTTAACTAAATCTTGCAACTAGCTTTGCTAGGTTAGAAGGTGCCTTAGAGAGAGTAACATCAGATCTTTGCCTTCTTTCATTTGTGACCAGAACCTTTTCTCTAGTTTTCAAGGACACGGAATTAAGTTAAAAGGGTTTTCCTAGTTTATTTTCATTAATTAAAATTTTGGGTGACTTGGTACACCTAAACTCCATACCAAGTGGCGACTCAAACTTTTCTAAAACCCTTTTCTAGACTTTTGTTTTGGGTCCAAATAAATTCAGCATTTTGTAGTCCAGTGACCTATTCCATTTCTTTTTCAAAAAATCAAATCTTCCTTTCCACAAAAAATGGGTAGCGACATCAACCCAGCCGACAGCCTCTTTGCGGTACCTGGAGTGCAGTGGACGACCGATGCCTAGGCAGGTTGGCCAGATAAGCCGACCTAGCATACAACGTGGCTGTAATGCGGCCAAGATGATAACATCAAGCGTGTCCCCAGGTGTGCGACGACCTGGCGCCTTTAGCGTAACTAGGAACGGTCGTTTAGAACTTAACTGTAGAGCGATCACTAGCGATTGCGATGCGGTGGACTGACTTAACCGGTAAACATGCGGTTTACTGACAAATGGCCAAGTCGCGACCAGCGGCTGGATCACCGGTAGTGCCGGTTACGGGGTCGCAGGCCATTCCAGATTAACCATACTGGTCGCTTGATGCGCCGGCGTCCTTAACCGCCCCGGTCGGCACCGGTGAACATTGAGCAACTGTCACCAATTTTCCCGAATCACGCGAGCGGGGCCAACAAGTGCCGGACGTGATACTCCTTCCGGGAACTTGACTAGATGCCCGACGCAAGCGGTCTTGATTGGCGGGCCTTTCCATCTGAGCCAGCGGTTTGCCGATGCGATGCCGACTACGCTAATAATAGTACCGATTTGTTCCAGCGGTGCCGATGCACCCGACAAAGTGCCAATTGTTGCCGTCCGGGCTGGACCCACCAACTTCACCGACTGCTACGATCATTGAATAAAATGCTTGAATTATCTGGAGTAAGCCTATGGCCTGCCTTGACACCAACCCGAGCCACGAGCCGTGTTACGACCGCTTAAACTAAACGTTTATCTATTAACCTATTAATAAATAATTTGATCAAATTATTTTTGAGTAAGAAAATAAGCTAGCGATCGATTACCTAATATCTAATTACTCGCGGGACACGACCGAGTTAGGACCGCCAGGACAACAAACGGAACTTAGATTACACGTGGTGGGGACCCATCTTGTTTAGTGTTTACTTGTTTACTTATTGCCAATATCTTTACTTGCCTGTTTGTGTACAACAATTTACTGTGAGTATGCTGAGCAGACAGAAGTGTATACTTTTCTCCTTTTCATCTAAATAATGTTGTCCCTATGGAATTACTTGTGCATGATTGCAAGCCATATTTATGCATTTGAGGCGGGCCTACCACTTCGTGTCGACCAACCCAGAGGCAGGTAAAGACTAGATTACAGGAATGGTAACCACAGGATAATATTTGGTATACTCGAGTATTATCTTGAAGTTAGGTGGAGAAATGGCCAAAGAAATGAATTCAGATGACATAATAGCTCTAGTAAGAAGCCATATCCCTTCAAAAACTTGATAAGGATTTTCTTTTACTGTCAAATTTTTAAAACCTTATCAACTCTATATGAGTATGGTTCGTTTGTGAGTGGGAAAATGGAATTATTAGATCCCACAAGGAACTATGGTTTTGTAAACCTTAAAAAATTTAATCACTTCGTTATACAGATGAACAATTATATGAAGGAAGCGAAGATAAAGTAAAGGCAAGCTAGATAAAAAAAGGAGAAAGCGATTAAAGCCAGATCCCACAAGGAGGGATAAAGCAATTAAAAGCCAGCGGATTAGGTGTCCAGTTATCCGATTGGTGGTAGACAAGGAAATAAGAAACAGAGTAAAGGAATTAGAGATTAGGTTAGAGAGTTTTAAGATCAAGTTGGAGAATCCTAGAGCTTTGGAATCCCTTGTTATGTTTAGATTAGAGGATTAGTCAAGTTTGTATGTCGCTTTCTCTGATGATTAGCTGGAACAACTTCAGCTTTGTATGCTACCACTTAGGTTAATGGTCATGTGTAGATGCGAAGTTCTCGTTTAAAGATGAACTAGTCACCGGTCATTTCGTAATTCCTTAACTTCTTGAAATCTTCCTTGACCTATTTTATAGAGAAAGAGAAAAAAAGTTAAATAAGCTCAATGAAGTTATAGTATAAAACCAAAACCAACCAACTATATTCACTACTTTCATTGAGAACATAAGTTAGTTTTAAGAACTTAGATCTTGTGGGCAAGTTTTTCGTTACTCATCAACATCAAATCAATTATAGTTGGTAGCTAATCAACCATAAAGCATAAACACAAGTCTTAAACTCACAAAATCATGAGGACATAAATCACTTATGCTTCAAATCCATGACTAAAACAAGTTCATCCTAACTCTAGGGATTAAAGGGCTTAGCTAGACATCATATTAAGAACATTTAAGCATAAACAAACTTGCACAAAACCATGAAATTAAAACCTGACAAGAGATAAGTAAGGAAGAAAGAATCTTATTCAATTTCTTGAAGTTGAATCATAAACTTCTTCACAAGTTGATCTCCCAATACAAAGTGAGATTCCTACTTCACTTTCTTTTACTCTCTTTAAAAACTACAAACTAAGAACTAGAACTAATCCCAATGAACTAGAGCTATTCTCTGTCTTTTTTTTTTCTTTTTTGGAATTTTATGGAATTGGAATGGAATAGAATGGGTACAAAAGGCCCTATTTATAGAAGATTTCAATATATGCATCCAAAATTATGTCATGAATACAAGAGACAAATTGGCCTTCAAAGTCAAGGAAAATGGCTTCTTAAACGTCTTCATGCATTTTGAATCCTTTGAATTTCCATCCCAAATGAGTTGTAATGTTGAAACAAATTGTGTTTTGATTAGTAATGGTTGTTTCTTCAACTTCACAAGATGCTTCATAGCGACTTTCATTGAAATTCTTCGAAAATTGTGAGTGAGCTGAGCTGGAATTGGCTGCAACTTGCCTGAGGGATCCATGAGGTGGGTCCAGGGGGGGGGGAGGGAAGAAGACTCATGGATCCCATCGTGGATCAGTCCAGTGAGGGAGGATTGTGAGCTATTAATTTTCACTTGTTGGTTGCGGTTTTGCCCTCGACTCCACTTGAAACTTACAAATTAGAGCTTTTTTGTCTGGAATTTTTGAATTGCTCCGACTTTTATCCTTTTCGTTTAGTTGAATTGCAATTTGCATTTTCAATTTTTCTTCAAACTTTGACAAAATATCCACATTTTCATCTCATTGATAATGAATAAGCAATTCCTACAAAACATGAAGATTTCACCACATTAATCCACAAAATGCATTTTCCATTTCAACCACAAAATGTAGAATTTCAATAGAAACCCGTAGTTCATTAGCCATTAAACTGACAAAACACACAAAACTACATAATTAATCTTACTAAAAAATCTACAAAATATTGACTTATCAAACTCCCACCTTGAACCATTAGCTTGTCCTCAAGCAATCAATTCCCTAATAACAATGATTTAAGTGTTTGTACCAATTTCATTTCTCAAAACAAAGTGAATAACCATTTTGCAATCATCCATTCAAACCACAAGTACTTATAATATCAGAGTAAAGAGAGTAATCATACCATAAATTCAAAGTGAAACTCAGTTCAATTTCTCATTTTCCTTACTTAATTTTACCTGCGTACAAATTGAATCATATAGTCAATAATGCTTCTAAACCATACAATCATTCTTTAAAGTTCATTCATCAACATATATTTAAATTGTGGGGGTGCCGGCGAGAAGATCGACATTTTAGATGAAGATCCCCTGTTACTCAACATTTCCACTCTTTCTACTTTATTCAAATTGCAGTTTGTGTGGTGACGAATTTTTAGATGAAGACTCAGGTTTTTAAGCACATTGGATAGAGCTTTCATTTTCTTTTCTTCTTCTTCTTCTTTTTTACTTGAATATAAATAAATATACTCTCAAAGAATAATGCGTGAAAGTACTACATTTATCAACCATTTATCCTCTACTATGCAAAATCAAATAAAGAAAGAAATCTCAAACATACAAAATTAGGCATAATTTTCTCCATTTTACAAGATATACTCCTTAAATTGCAAAATTTTTTAATCACAAAATAGTCATCTCAAGTTAATTGAAATTTGAAGCAAATTGGTGGAGTTTTGGAAAAATTTTTGGCAAATTTTCATCAAATCCACTTACATAGTTCCTCCCTCCATACTTAAAATGCACGTTATCCTCCAATGTGTAGGAGAATAAAAGATAAGAAAGATAAGAAGTAATACTCCCCTATTAATGTGAATGAATTGGTCCACTTTGCCATTTGCCATTGAATAACCTTAATGCGGAAAATTTGACAAGCTAACGAGGAAAAGGTTAAACTCTTGGATCCATTAAACAGATGCTTGGGTTGTGGATTTGGGCGGGTAAACTCACCGTTGATCCGCGACCCATGGATCCAGCGATATAACACCAGCGTATTACGGATGCTCAGAAAACTTCTCTGATTCTGATCAGTGAAGCGGATCCAGAGGTATACCTGCATTATCGTCTGCGGATCCTAAATTAGATCTTCATCTTTTACTTAGCTGTTTCATTGGACATTAATTTCTACTATTTCTGAACAAAATCCTGCATGTGTAGTAATGCACCTTCTCTAACACATGTAATATGATCAAACAACATAATTAACCTCATTTCTTGAATAAAAACAACTAAAACACAAAATTGAAGTGCGAGAAGATGTTTGCATTTTTCTTGCTTATTCATGCAAGTGCACCAAAGGTCAATTTTGCATGCTTTGATATTCCCTACAAGACAAACAAAACAAACACACTTAAAAACATAAAACCCATGCTTAAAACATAAAACCAAACAATAACACTTTCAATTTTAAACAAGAATTGGGTTGCCTCTAAGCCCGCTTTTGTTTTATCGTTGGCTCGACTCAAAAGTGTTATCTTTACAAATCACTTTGGAGGTGAGACGGTACCTTCCCAAGACTAGCTTTTGGTTTCATTCATCATTAAAAGCTTCCCCTTTTTCCAAATCATCCTCATTTATCAAACAAAGAGGGATTAGAGATTATCACACATGAATAGGGGAATTTCAAACATTTAAGAAACAATCAAGTTTGCTTGGTTTCCTTTTTCTTCATTAAGCTTTGAGGTTCATGCTCTATAAAGTCTCTTTCCTTTGTTCTTCACATGGAACAAGTCATTAACAAATAAACCATCATTGTACAGTTCTTAGACAATAATCTACCTCTTTTTTTTTTATTAAAACTTCCTTAATTCAAGATCTTTATTTTCATGGAGGGTTAAACACCAATTCTTCATCATTCCTCTAAATTTAATTATGCCTTCTTGAACCTTCAATTAGAGTGCGGTGAGTGGCTAAGTAGATACCACCTAATATAATAGGTAAACCAAATAATCTTCTTTCTTATCAAGCACCAATAAGTCGACGGGCAAAGAAATCCTTAGCAACATAAGGGCGTTTTCAATCATACCAACTTGAGAGCTGGCGGCCTATCCGACAATTGAGTGATGTTTGTGTCAGCAAATCTCCCTTAAATCAAGTCTACGGCTATGGAAAGTGGCATCAATGATACACTTGCACACCCACAAATCACACAAAAGCATTAGAAAATTGGGAGATGACCAATGGGCTGGTATAGTAAGCTTCCAGTTCTTTGAGTTTTTTATGGGAGTTTTTTGAATTCTGCTTGAACAATCTCAGCTAATGCTGGTCTATGCACTTAATCTTTAAATCTTGCTCTTTTTGGACGCGGTATCGCCAAAGGTGGCATAAGGAATTTGTGAAATAGCATCCAGCTAGAGATGTTAATTCCATTTGGTTTAAACATTTAGCGATTTTCTCAAATTCTTCTGGATTGTGTTTATTTCTTCAACCCTACTCAGGAAAGAATGAGTTAAAGCATTCTTAATAGGAATATGAAGAAGGAATATCAATATCAACATGGTTATCTACTTCTTCCTTTTCCTCATTTTCTTATTTTCATCACTTTTACCACACCAAGGTTATTATCCTCCCAATGTTCTACCACTCCCCAAGTGATTGCATTATATT
>CM023100.1:23804673-24097491 GCA_013103745.1 Gardenia jasminoides | reverse complement strand
CTCGCATTGCTTCGTTCCAGTTTTGTATTCTAATAACGGTTTGGATTGCTAGTCAAGAAAGCGGGTCACGAAGTTTTATTACAATACATTTATATTCATATCACTAATAGTAATTACGGATGATAGGTTCTTTACTCTCAATTTTAAATAACTTGCTTATATTTTATATTACATAAGTATACGGATCATTTATTGAGTATAAGGAAATAAAGGTGCTCTAGATCCCACGGAAGAGTGTCAGAAATTACGGTGATTTTCAAACTCTCTATTATTTAGACTATCACCAGAAGAGATGCAAAGGCTATTAAAGCATTCCTTGGGGAAGAAGGTTGAAGAAACTTGGTAAACCGGTGTCTTATCAATTGGTGAAGGAAATAGCAAAAGCAGTGAAGTTCAGATCCTAAGAGCTGGGAATCCCACTGGTAGGATTGGGTGGGGGTGTCAGTTAGTGTATGTCGCTACCATTTGCAGGAATTATACTTCCTTTTCGGCAATATTTCGTCAGTAGTCATGTAGGGAGAATATTTAGTTCGAGATGTTGTAACCTGTACCCAGTTGCAATTGGAATTTTTTTACCAAAAAATAATTAGTCATTAAAGTTTTTCTTTTATTTAAAGGTACTAATTTTTTGATGTGGTATAGAATAAAATGGGTATGTTCTGTTCAGGTTTGCGATACTTCACATCTTTTCCTTACATTTCTTTTAAAAAAAAGAAGCCAGCAAATTCATGTCCTAGGAGGCTTAAAATCTTGCTTTCACCCTTCTGCATTTTTTTTGCTCTGGGCACTTAACAGATCTACGAGCCTTTACTCAGAAGAAAATCTTTTCAGGTTTAGAGCCGATTACTTGTTTACTTGATGTTGCTACCTACTTACCTTTTCCGCCACCTCGTATTCTTGTCTCCTATTTTGCTTTTCTTTTTGGCCATCCTTGAATCTTGGCATTACCGGATCCATTTACATGGCAGGTTATTGAAATCTTGACACTTAATTGGGGAAGCCAGTGACCTTCTCTATGTGTCTCACAATGTCTCTAAAATTTGGTACAAGGCCCGTTGAAACGGATATCACATCACATCAAAAGCTACTAAATATTAGGGTGTCATGATGGGTCTATCAGGAAGATTACATCACCAAGTAGCTTTATATATTCCCTAAATTGGAACTTCAACCTTGGCGTTGGCATTGTGATGAGATACCACCAAAGTTAGGAGTTTTCCTGCTTCCTTACGTGATTTTCTCGACTCAGGGTACTCAAATCTTATTCAACAATTGGGCAAAGGTAAGGAAGTACTGAGTTTGTTGGCTCAAAAGATGGAAAGAGGGTAAAGTGAACACATTTTATTTGCAACTAGTGCTTGCTAGTATATGATGTAATGCTACTTCCAGATGTGTTGGAGTCATGCAAGAGCATTGAAAGTAATGAGGATGATCTACCTGGCCGAAATGCTTGGGAGTTGTTATTCAGTTGGTGGACCTTTATATGTATTTGGTGGTATAGATTTCTAGAGCAGGGAAGTGAAAAGCATAAAAGCGGTGGGTAGCATATAACAAATAATTGGGCAATATATGGTGCAGATATCTTAGCCATAAGAGAGAGAGGGAGGGGAGGAGCAAGAGCCCATTGATTCTGGTCAAGACTTTTTAGGCAGGTCTAATTGAAGAGAGTTCCTTCAGTGATCAGCCGGATCTCCAACTTGCTCACAGTATATCTGTGCTCTTTTGTCCAGGATAGTAAAAAATTTTTACTCGCTTTGACATTGTATTTACTTTTGCCGTTATACTTTTCCCATCAACGTTTTTTAGCATTGCATGATTCTTAGTTCGATAGCCTTAGCACTGGTACTGTGGGTAGTTTGCGATGCAAGAAATCGCTGACCATTTCGGCTTCGGTCCTATCAAAGGCAATAAAGGAACAGCCGTATGGTAAAGCTTCGTAAACTACTATATATTTAAGCACAGTATAAAATAATAAAACTAATTGATTTTGCCTGCTCGGACCCCGTTACTTGTGCCTTGTGGATTCATTCTGGAGAACGTGAGTGCAGACTGATTCAAGGATACCTAGCTGATTACTCATTAAGCATGCATTAGGGCTTTGAATGGAAGGACTGAGGAGGAAAACCCTCAAATCTTTCGGGTGGGTTTGTTGGGAAAGAAAATCACAGTATTAGGGAAACCATTATGATTTTGCCATTTGGTGAACAGTGTGAAGGATATATACAGTTTTATACATTCAATTGGTTTCTTCCCTCCGAGGGGGATGGTTTACCGGTCTTATTTATGAGGTAAAAGCCTAAAATGGGCTCCATTTACAAGCTTGGAGAAACCTCACCATTATTTCCCAAGGCAAAATTGAGTGTACATAAGGTTGGGCAGCACTACAGGAATAGATATGTTTTAGTTTTCACCTTCTGTTGAGTTGATTTGATGCAAGTGGGCGATTCAAATGTGCTACAAAGGTCAGAAAAAGGATATGATAAGAATTAGAGCCAGAGTGAAATTACCTATTTGGATTATTAGTATTAACATTCATTTATATAGTTGTTATTTTTATTTACATGTTTAGTACCTCTCGAAATATATTATTATTTTCTTCATATATTGCACTAGGGAGTTTTTTGTTTTGCAAAACGGAAAGAGAAGCAGAAGGTTGAGCTTTAGAGTAAGATTATGTACCGTCGACCTGTGGAAATAGGTGGAGTTGCCGTTTTGTTCTTTTTAAATTTTCGATTTCATTCTGTAATTTTAGTACTTTGGTCCAGGCCTCACTGGAAGGGTTTCCTATTTCATCCTCCACACATATGGCGATACATAGATCTGGCTTTGCAGAGAGGTGCAAGAGGAGATGGAACTGTTTGCATTTACTTCTTTAATTCTTCCAAAGGTCAACATTGCATATATGAAAAGGTACGATGTGATAATTTACATTTTCCTTTCTTTTAATTATGACACCGGTAATATCTTGCAACTAAGTTAAGGAGATCATAGTCATACAAAAATTTATTGTCTAGATGTGGGGCAACTCTTGCTTCCAAGTAAAACCTTATATTTCATATCTTTTGTCATTTTGGAGAATGTGGAATCTATATAGTGATATTGGTAGAAAAATCTTTTACTTTCCTGCATCTTAGTGACAAGCCATTTTTTATTTGATATTGAAAAATTGTTGAGAAATGAATTTTAGGGATATACATACAACAACAACCCCAATTCAATCAATTTTGAATTTATAATTTCCCTAAATTACCTCACACTTGATTTTTCTGTAAGTATAAGTGTCGCTTTGTGAGTAAGTGGTACTAAGGTCAAACCCAAAGGAAGCGGTCAATTACCGCAGATACTAAAGTTTTTCTAGTATTTAGACTATAAACAAATTAGAGCAAATGAAACTAAACTACTAACAAGTGGAAAAATATAAATGAAAGCTCGAAGGAATTCTGTAAGGCTCAAAGACAACCTAAGAGGGGAATGAATTAGGTTGATTAAAAAATAATCAAGTATAATGCCCCTTTTCACAATTATAAATTCACTTACTCAATCAATTTGTCAAACAAATGAGCAATAGAAACCGAAGAGTAGATGATATAGCAATAGATGAATAGTGAAGTAAGCTGAAAATAAGATGATAAAAAAGCAAACCAATCTTCAAACCCTCTTGATGAAGAATGAATCTCAATTTAAGCAACTTCAACTTGATTAATTTCAACCAATCTTGTGTACAAATGGCTGATAAGTCAATATTTTGCATGCTTTTAATAGGTTTAATTATGTAGTTTGTGTGTTTTAGTTATTTTAATGGCTACATAACTAGGGTTTCTAGTTAAGTTTTGCATTTTATGGCTTCAAATAGAAAATTTGAATTTTGTGGATTAATGTAGTGAAAACTTCATGTTTTGTAGATTAATGGTTCAATTATCAAATGAGGTGAGAATATAGGGAATGACTGCTGAAGTTGGATGGAAAGTTGGAAAGAGTGAAATATCCGAGACTTTGATACAGAATTCAAATTGAGATGAGAAAAATGCAATTCCAATTATAGAGACCAAAGGATGTTAAAGTTGAGGATTTAGCACAATTTCACAATAAAATTAGAATTTTACAAAAGGCAGTCATGCGACTGAAGCCGATGCAGACGAAAATCAAGCGATGTAATCTACTCCTACCATTGAGCAGGGGACTGGATCCTGATCACGATCCCAGCCCGCCTCAATGGATTACCTCACGTCTTCTAGAGAATGGCAGCTGGGTTAAAATGACCTGAATTTCTAGCTCAGCACTCGATTTTTTGAGGGAATTTCAGCAGGAATCATGTTTAGAGTAAGAATCTTGTAAAGTTAAGACACAACTCATGGCTAAAACACAATTTGCATCAGCTTTAACTCATTTGATGACAATTTAGTAGGATTCAGTAAAGACATGTTGAGAGTCAAGGATAAGAAGATCATAAGCCATTTTCCTTGACTTTGGGGCCAATATTCACATGATGGGGGCACTAGATATGAAGGGCATCTTCTCATTGGGGCCCTTTATAGACAATTCAAAAGGAAGAGAAGAGAGGAGTGGGAAAAGAGAGAGGAATTTAGTAGGAAGTAGTAGTAATATTAGTAAAAAAGACCAGGCAGAATAACTCTAGTTCATTAGTTTATCTCTAGTTTTTTATATTTCTTGAGTGATAGGTTGAGAGGACTCTTGCACTTCATATTTGAGAGATCAACTTGTGAAGGCCCAAGTTCAAGGATTTTAAACTTCAAGAAATTGAATAAGATTCCTCCTTCCTTTTACTTTGTCTCTTGTGCTTTACTTTCATGAAGCTTTGTGCAAGTTTGTTTCATGCTTAGATATTCTTAATATGATGTCGAAGCTAAGCTTCATAATTCCCAGAGTTAGGATGAACTTGTTTTAGTTGTGATTATGAAGTAGTTAAGTTATTTATGTCCTCCATGATTTTGCTAGTTTAAGACTCCCAGGCTTTATATGCTATGGTTGATTAGCTACCAACTATAAAATGGTCGATGTTGATGAGCAGTAGAAAGAAAACTTGCGCTGAAACATTCTAGCCAGATCTAAGTTCTAAACACTCAATCCAGAGTATTCTCAACATGCAAGTAGTGAATATAGTTGGTTGGTTGTGGTGTCATACTATAACTCATTGAACTTATTTAACTTGTTTCTCTCTTTCTGCTGAAAATAGGTCAAGAAGATTCCAAGAGTTAGGGAATTTTAGTGCTAAAGACTAGTTCATCTTAAAAGAGATCTTACACTACACATGACTATTAACTTGAAAGTGGTGGCATACAAAAGAAGTTATTATAGCAAGCAAAATCATTGGAGAAAGGACGCCTATAATAACTTAACTAATTTCTAATCTAAACATAACAAGGGATTCTAAAGCTCTAGGATTCCTCCAACTTGATCTAAAAAACTCTAACTTAACTCTCTAATTTCTTTACTCTGCTTTCTTATTATTTCCTTTCTACCACCAATTGATATCTTTGGCTTTTACCTAGTGGTTGGTTTTAAGTCTTAGCCCACCCTTCTTCTCCCTTTTATTTTACCAAGCATAGTTGTTAAGGGTTGGATTGTACCATCTAGCATTCTCCTTCCTTTAGGTTGCTTTCCTTTAGTTGTTCTCTTAGATAATAAAAGCAAGTGATTAAACTTTAGTGTTGCAAAACCATAAGTTCCTTCGTGGGATGACACCTTGGCTTCCTATACTCAATAAACGCATCCATTATACTTTACTGTATATATAGAGTTATAAGGGGGGTTGGCTTTTAAAATTTGTGAAGTAAAGAAAACCCTCCCTACCAAGTTTTTTGGCCCGTTGTTTGAACTAACTGTTTTCCGGCTAAACTAAATTTCTCAAATCCTAGGACTAGGTGCAGCATTAAAGTTAAAACAAGTTTAAATTAGAGATTTTATTTCCATAGTTCTTTTTTTTCTTTGTTCCTTGTAGGCAATACACCAATCTCTTCATCTAAGAAATCAACTTGCCCTCATATTATTCAAAGACGGCAGAGGGCTTGGGAAGGAGACGTATCCAACAGAAGAAGGAAAATGCCATTGTGGTGAGAGTGAAGGTGAAACATCCATTGTGAGAGATTTTGCGGAGTCAAGGCCAAGAGCATTAAGAGATTATGGTCTAACTATTTGCGGATGAATCCGACGTGCTCAAACAAGTGTGGCAAGGCCGCCGGTAAGCACTAATAATTTTAAAATTTCCACCGGCACTTATTCAAATGATCCAAAGAAGCCAATTTGGAGGAAATGCAAACCGAGACCCTGGGCACTGATACTCATCTTGCTAACTTCATGGATTTTGATTAAGTACAATCTCATGCCTGGTAAGATGATGCTATTAAATTAATGTTGTTTCCTTTTCACTCCTCAGGACGCAGGCAAAGGTGATGGCAACTCCATCCACCCAACACTTTTACTTCATGGAGTGATTTAGTAAAGCATTCTTAAATAAGTATTTTCCTCCGCTAAAACTAATAAGTCATATGAATATCACAGGTTTTCACCAACAAGATGGTGAATCTTTATATAAACTTAGGAGCAGTTCAAAGATCTTCAAAGAAAATGTCCCCAATCACGGTAGCTCCTCCTCCTGGAATGGTTGGTCAGCGCCAAACTTTCTATCATATCTTACTCTATACCAACCAAGAACATCATAGATGCCGTGGCGGTCGTGATCATTAAATACTGGCAAAATCTCACTCAAAAAAGCTCAAATTGATTGAAGAAATGGCGCTCCTTAACAGTTCACCAATGGGCTAATGAAGAGGGTAAAACCAAAGAAACCAATCACCTATTATGAACTTGACACCTAATATGTTATGTGCCCAAATGTAAAAAATCTGCACTAGAATGATTAGTAAACGGCTGAAGTTCAAGGAAATGGTCTGTTCTTGTGTAAATGGTGCTTATTATTCAATTTGTGGTGGTAATCACACTGATGCTTTTTCTAGAAGTATGTAAGAATGTTGAGCAAGTTAACTTTTATAACAACTTCAACCAATAATCAATTGGTGGTATTTATCAAACAAAATTAATATACATGACATGTTTTAACTTGGTTGTTAACAAGTGTGTTAATTCTACTTATCAATGTACTGGTTCATGGTTTTAATAAGTGTGTTATTTCTACTTATTTGGTTGAATTTACATGCTCTTTGGCAAACCCCGCTTAGTAGTTTATGACATGTAAATATAGATAATAATATTTCCTATCATACAACTTAAATGTGGGTAAGAAAGAAAACAAATGTTTGATATGCACTCTAGCGATAATAGGTGTTATATTATCTTGATTGATGATTAGTCAAAACGCCCAGTGTGTATCTATGTTCATTGTAAAAATTTGATAAAATTAAAATTATATTCTCTCTTTAATGTTTGGTTGTCATAAAACATTCATTACTCTTTCACAAAAATTCTCCATAAATTTAACTTTAAACCTGTAAGTATACCTCGAATTATATAAATTGGTTGTACTTTATTGTTCTAATTTCTTACTGCTTTTATTAAATAACTTCTTTGACATCAAACACATATGTATATATTTTATTGATGTTAACATGCTGCTAGATATTTTACACAATATTTTAATTTTAAATAATTTTGTAATAACATCATATTGACGTTATAACATCTACAGAGGGATGACCGGCTATATCCATCACTATTAGCTTGGACTTATAATTTTACGCATCGTTATTAGGCCAATTGTTCATTTTATTTCAATATTTTCCCTCTTAATTATGGCCAAAATATGGTGTTAATTGTGTTTGATTGTACTCATATTTAGTTTCGTGTTGATTTTAGGTCATTGGGAGTTAAATTGGAAGTGCTAAAAGCACAATTAAGGCAAGTGGTGAAAATTTCAAAAGACATTTAAGACGCTGGCACGTATTCCTTTATGCCCTGTAAAAGATGGAGGTCCGCCGGATTAGAATGGACTCTACAGTTGAATCCTTGTTGCAAAACAAACTCAATCAGTTGTTGGAATTGGACAGTTGATTTTAGGAACAAATTTGATTTCCTTTTTTTATTGTTAGGTTTATTTGTTGGTATTCTAATGGTATTAGGATTCTTATCTTTTAGTTATTTTGTTGTTAGTATTAATAGGGAAAAAAAAGGAAAAGGACGGCAGACTTCATTTTAGGTTTTTGAGACTTCGTTTGGAGCATCTCTTTGGTTCTTGACTGCGGACTTAGAATTGGCTAAGAAACAATAGTGCAGTTCCATTTTTTCTCTTTTGTCAAATAAAATAAAAAATTTAAAAACATCTTTTGGTTGTAATCGGCAATGGTCGTGGGCGGGGTGGTAATATAATCTCTTCGTCAGTCATGGGGTGGAGGCAATTAACCCATGTTAATCCCCTAATTCTCTACACAGAAAGTTTGAAACTTTCTGCCTGAATCCATGCAAGAACTGGCCAGAGATCCCCTGGTTGAATTCAATCTGCACGAGAATCCAATTAGGGATTCCTGCCTTTTTGGACTGATTCAATCCAAATTCTACTTGGTTTCCATGTCTACAAAGCTTCATAGATTTTCCAAGGCTCATTTGTGCATTACTTATCTTGTTTGCAATAATTGAGCCACAAATGTACATTCACATGTTTAATTATAAACGAGTCCAACATAACTTCGTTAAATAAATATTCCACAAAATTTTTCCAATGAAGTGACTATTTAAACAGAGTCACTATTTTATGATTCGCCAGTTCAACCAATTCATTCATTGGCTTTTACTAAGTATCCAATCATCTGCTTCACCTTCTCCTTACCTTCGAGTATTATTATTATACTATATGTCATTCCAAAATTTGAATCACTTATACCCGATGGGATAAACTAAGTTCAAGTTTGGTTCAGAATAACAAAGCTAGGTGCTTATTTGTGAATTTTTTTCCAAATATTGATTAAATTCAAATTGTACTTGGTTCATATCAAACTAATTTTTTTGTGACGAAGGAGCAAGGCTAAGCAAACTGAGAGCGAGGGTAAGCTGTGGAAGCAAAAAGAGCAGAATTCTAATCGAGAAAAACTGCATGCAAAAGAAAGAAATTCAAAAATGCAAAGGCTTAAAGCTAGTGAGAATGTGTCAACTCATTAATACTGCGCCAATTCTTGTGTGCTATATATGCTAGATAGCTAAAGAAATGAGGAGTGGTGATGCAATTGCTTCACTTGGCGAATTGTTAACCAAGAATGCATACTTTAGTATCCATATACTAATGTAAACAAATGAAGAAGATCGAAGAATATTTGTTTATTAAAACAATTGGTGAATTTGTACAAAAGACGAACGCAATCTGTAAGTGATGATGATGACAATCTAGTTTTTTATATTTTGAACCTAAATCTATGTCAATCCCAGAATAGAATTTGCCTCAAAACCAGTAAATAAGCACTTGATTTCTTATTTTAGTACCTTTACAGACACTTGAAAATTATTAGGAGGGCAATGTGCAACAGTAAAAAATATTTTACTATTTCTTTATTAATCATGAAGTTGATACGATTCGTTAACTCCTTGTTTAATGTTATCAGCCAAGCTTGTAATAGCATTTCTTTTCAAACTAAGTTGACAAACAGAGGCATACCTTTGGGATTAAATTAAATGCATCTCTAACTGAAATCACTTGGTTTTGAACACGCTGCTCAGCTTGTAAGATCATTAGCAAGTTTACAGTTGGACTCTGACTCGACTCTCAAGGGCAATCACTCGAGGGGAAGAGGTAGGAACGATTGTGCTGCTTAAGACCTTTTCAGATACTTGTAATTCTTCGTTGATTAGTTGTACAATTTCGTGATAAAGGTCTATTTATTTTGTACGGGGCCTGTATGTATAGCAGCTACATAACACATTTTAGTTGTAAAATTGTACACGCAGCTAATAATGAAATACAGTTTGCTCAAATGGATTATATTATTCATATGGTCATACTGACAACAATACTTGTCCCTTTCCCTATTTGATATGTGCCTCGCAGGCACATGGATTACAATGTGGATGATTTTGTCCAGCTTGAAAACAATAGAGAGTCAGCCACTGTAGATTTGTGGATAGAAGTTGTAGTTCATTAATTTGACTGTAAAAATGGAAACATTGATTCATCAAATAAATGCATATCGAGTATACGGAATGGCTCTTTAGCAAAGCCATAACCAATAATGAGAGTGCTAAGCTTCAAAAAGCATTTGATGTGCACGAATTAAGGTTTAACAATAGCAAGTTTGCGGTGAAGTACTGAAGTTTACTACCTGGACATTGGCCGATTTGCATCGCAGTGCTATATACCTCGTTTACTTGGTTAGAACTCCCCGTGTAACCATGCTACCTCCTCGTTCCTACTTGAATGGTGTAACCGTGCTACCTACTTGAATGCTTTGGCCGCAGGATATTTCTTGTAGTCCAACTTCAGCAGAAAGTTAATGCTGCGGCTAAGCCCTGAATCATAAGCCATTTTGTTGACTGCCAGCTACCCCTTGAGGGTGACTGTTTGAGAATTGTTCTTAATAAAAGGAGCCGGGGATTTATTCCAATGCGATGCGGGATTATGTGATGCCACCGACATACTTACACTTTCCTACTAGCTGATTAATATGCTTTTTAATTACTTGATAAAAATGAGGAATAAAGGAAATATCAAGGGGGAAGGTTGTGCTTTGTTTGATAAAGGAATTGATATTGACTAGAATAATAATTTTAAATAATTAAACATTTAAAGATCTTGCTAGTTTGAGATAGGAACAAGGTTCGCGTGTCTCCAATTGTGATGTAAATAAAGATAAAGATGCAAAGAAAGAAAAACTCAAAACAAACGGTAAATTAATTTTACATTGAAACTTAACTTATCATAATTCTACAAAAAAGTTATTACCCACGTTGAAGAAAAAGGATAAATATTTAAAGCAAGGCTTAAGGGTTAATAATAAAAGAATGAGCCGATTTTAATCATTCCCCTGTGATTCAATTAACGGACATAGAAAAGCCTTATGCACAGTAACAGGGTGCCATTCACAGAAATATATATTACTGCATAGTTGAAAACAAAGAAAGATAAATAGTTAAAATCAAGGTTTACGAGCATACATGGAACAAGAAAATTTTCTTTGAGGGAGTGAACTTTAATTCAACTAAAATTTAAGTTTATAATTTGAAATATTTTAATTTTTTCCCAAGGGCAAAGTTTAATTTGGCTAGAAATTTTGTAAAATTTTAACTTTTCAAGGGCAAAAGATTTTAATTTTTAAAAATTAGGCCGAGACCCTATGTTTGCAAAGTTCATCAACAAAGAGAGAGAGAGATTGTGTGTGTGTGCATATATGTACGTACATATATCCAACTGTCAGATCCACAATTCAAACCCGAGACCTACTAATATAGAGAACTCTAAGAACTATTACATAAGGGGAAAAAAAATTTTGTATGAGTCGCCGTGCCCTGTGAGTGACAATTGTGTAAAGGGAATCGGGGCTAGCGGGTAACTAGCGCCTAGCTTCTTTTTAACAACTAGGAGTTTCACAAATTTTTTATGTACATTTCTTTTAATTTCTATGTACATTCTTTCCTCTAATTTATTACCATATAGGAAAATATCACCATATAACCAATTGTCGTCAACGTTGAAAAGATCTTCAACATGGTCAACGTTATTATCTTTAAATAAAAGCTTCTCTTTCTTTTCAAGATTTTGTGTTCCGTCCCTTTTTTCTTTTTGGGACGTTATGTGCTGGTTTTAGGAAAACAATATAGTTGGAGAGATGGATGTCCACCACATAAGGAAATATAAGAAAAGATGCAAACGGATGAACCATCTGATAGCTGTTTGGCTGGAAACGGCCCTAAAATTTCACTTTGCTGGTGGTTTAACTCGAATTCTTCAAAAAAAAAATTTTTTTTTGTTATGGTTAAATTTGGAATGGACTTTAATTCCCATGTAAAGTGTGGTCCTATCAAGCAATTTTGTGAATTTACACATTGTTCATTTGTCTTAGCAATTGCTTGCGAGAACTCAACAATCACAGGAGTGAATGCGATGGACGATTCATGTTGGAGACGAGTCTTATTTGAATTTGAATAGATAGGATTATCTGTTGCTGCCCAATTTCTGGTATATAAATAACTTATTGTGTTTTTTACAACTTCTTATTTTAGTGTTTATAATAAGGATAAATTACATATAATCTATAGTTTTATATATATGCCACATGACCCAAGTAAGATTTCAAAATACCATATAATTCCCTTGTGGTTTTATGTAAAGTGAAAAATGAACAAAATGCATAATCAGTTATGACAATTATATGAAGCATTCTCCAAAAGTGCATATGACGAAATCATAATATCTGCTTAACCTCCTTATAGTTTGAAAAATATTCATTTTACCCCTATAGTTTTTACATTTGTCCACGTAATTCCTCTATAATTTTGTATAAAGTGATTAAGTTGTTATTTGATTTAGCATTTAGGTAGGTATATTATTTCAACTAACGACATTACACAAGTTATTTTCCTCACAAGTTTCCACTTTATAAGAGATGAAGTGAATATTTTAAAATGTCAGGACGATCATGTGGAAATATAGGAAACCATAGGGAAATTATTTGTAATTTATCCTTATAATTGTTGTCATGGTATTTAAATGGATTATACTGATGCATATATTGTCTTGTGCAATTCTTCTGACAATCCATAACATTGCTATCTCAGATACTATATAATAATGAAGGTGAGAACCTTTGTTGAATTATTCTAAGATTTAGGGTTCTTCATCGGTTTGGAATTGCTATTTCAATGTTTCTTATTTTTCTTCTGGGCAGATTTTCTTTATCGTCTAGCAATTTCTATTTATTTGGAGTAGTGGTCACGTTCTTTCCTAATTATACGAATTTGAAATTGAGCTAACTTATTTCTTATTGCAGTTTAGTATTCGTCAAACACGGTAAATAGGTAAATTGGTATTCGGCAAGATGCACACAAGGAGAGCCATGCATATATTCATAATGATGTATTCCCGATTATGGAAGACAGAATAGTTTTATTTTTATCCCAAGTATTCTATTAATTAAAAAATTGAAAATTCTAGTGTTTGGATCGCGTAGGATTTCCAAGAAATTTTTCGATTTCTTTTGCAACAGATGATCTACTTCTCATGTTCCGTGAACAGCTGGGACATTGAGGAATAACAGAATTTTGCAGAAAACCACATTCAATGAGAGTAGTATGTATGACTTGGTGAATGTTTAAAGTTGAAGTAATTCCTATAAAATAAAATAAAGAGTACGAAAGTCATTGCAAAGGATTTTAAAGATTTAGTCTATTATTTTTCATTCAACCCTTTCATTAAAATAACTTTTAGCTAAAGGTCTTATCATGTGTGTGTACATGTACATGTACATATAAAAGTTTTCCAACAGTAGGGTAAACAACTGTACGTGCCAAAACCAGAAGGGACTAAACCATGTCCTTGCGGGATTTGATTCAAAATCCCAGTTAGCTTCAGTCAAAGTTTATCCTATATATACTATATTTTTATTGATGCCAAGGGCATATAACCCCATATTGAACATTGAAACAACTCTGCCATTTAAATCGTCCCTCTGTAGCCTAAACTTGTTTCTTGGTTAAAAGATCAAAAGAATGGACAGTTCCTTTTCGTCAAATTCTCTCGACGAGGCAACCAAAAAATTCAGGTTTTGCTGCATCTCGTGCACTGAGATAAAGGCCGGGAATGATCTTGATGATGTTGCTGCCGAATCTGCGGCAAACAATCCATCCTCCAAAGAGCCGATTGAGATCGAAGAAAAGATGGCTGGTGAAGAAGAGAAATCAAATTATGATCACTTGAGAAAACCAGCACCTGTCTTTACGGACCAATTCAAGTGTGGCAGTTGCAGGAAAAGAGAAACCACTTATCTTCAGTTACAGACTCGAAGCGGTCTTGCTACTTTTGTAACCTGTGTCAACTGCAATAGCTGCTGGAAATTTTTTTAGGGCTTCGCATACTGTTTATGCGATATTATATTATCTTGGAAAAAGGTTCCTAGGACTCAGGAGATTTGCATGTTATTGGTTGAATGGGGACTCCTTACCACTTGCCTTCAATAGGGCAGACGATTATACCTAGTTTATTTTGATCCGCAGTCGCAGTGTAATCAATATTGTGTGAAAGTATTTGCTTATCTGAATAAAAAATATATTTTACACAAAAAAAAAAAGAAATCTTTAAGTTCATCACTTTAGGGAAATTTGTACAGTTAATTTGGAATTTAGTTTTGATGATTATTTTGCTATTAAAGCATGCTTTTTCGTAGTAGTTTTATGAATAAAATTACAACTACCGATGGACAAGTCCAGAGGCAACAACGGTTGTGGCCCTATTCTTTTGTTTGGGAAACTTGCTTCTGCAACTCTATTCTTTACAACGATCATGGGTTAGTATTTCTTCCCAGACCCTATGCGTGTTTGTCATCATATAGCAAAGCCGATTCCTTATCTGTAATTGGACCAAAATTCTTTAATACCACATCAGCCAAAATAGCGATAATTTGAAAAAGGAATGGCATAGCAAAGTACTATTTTATAATAAGCACTTTGACTGCAACATTAATATTAAATAATTACAACAAAACAAAATTAAAACGCTGGATTTTATCCAAGTCATGAAGCTTCAAAATAAAAGTTCCATCAAGATGGAAGAATTGGTGAAAGATGTCACTCCAAAACTGGTAAAAGGGGCTCTGCCGTTGTCAAATAAGAGGGTGGAATTATGGAAGGAGGATGAGACAATGATAGGGCTAAAGAAACAACGGGGTAGAGATGTGAGAACCAAGAAAAATCCTAGAGACGAATGTGTTCATTTTAATTAAATAATAAAATTTAAGCTATAGTAGGTCATCCATCTCCAGTAACAAGATGGAACAAACTGCAATTTACCAAAGTGGTTTTTCCATAACTTCTCATGCCAGACTCAATTTCACTCCACTCATTCAATATAACTTATCAAACTAAAACCCTGGATACAATACAGAAGGATACAATGTCTTACAAATACATAACCTCTAAAATACAATCCCATAGTACATAGATCATCCATCCTTACATTCAAGTTCCATTATACAACAGTTCACAACATACATGATTCAAGATTCTCCAAAATAAATATCAAAACATAATTAAAACCCAAATCTCAAGGATTGGCACCACCACTCGTTTGCTCATTTCCTGCTAAGGAAAACAAATGGAAAGGGTGAGCTAAAAACCCGTGAGTTCCCAAAAAGCATACAAGTCACTTAATACATAAACAAATTCACTTTACAAGTACACTTGAAACTTAAACAAATAAGAAAGCAATTAACAACACAATGTTGGATACTGGACCCTCGGGCCAAGTTCCACGATACTTGTCCACGAACCGGTAGCTTGTCCACCTAACTAGGTAGTTGGCACTCACAACCGTCACTATTACCATGTAGAACCCTCTTTACTCCTTACTCCACCAAACCCCACCCCGCAAGACTATAAGCACTTATAACTTCACTTTGATAGGTATACATTGTATTCATTTCCAGAGACCAGTCTGCCAAGTCTCAGTACACTTTATTTCACTTCACTTCACTTGTATATATGTATCAATTGGTTTGGTGCTTTTAATAGACAAGGCCACAAGCCAAGGCTTTCAATTCATTTCACTTCACTAGGTTGTTGCTCTTTTGGAGAGAACCAAGTCCCGGCATGTATCACCGGTTCCGAGTCACGACATTTTTGTGACATTTAAACAACCCTATGGCTCGGCCCTTTCTCCTCGGCCCTTTCGTGATCATGAGTCTTGAGTATTTCCAAAACAGCTTCTGGTCATGATGCAACTACCACTTGTTTTGTACCAAATCTCAGAGACATTAGCGGCCTATAATACCATGCAAGCTCGACAAGGGCAACATGGGTTTGCTTCCAATAATGATAGAAAGGATTGCATGTGATTGGCCATGCAAATGGATCTAATGTTAGCCATGCATGGTGTCAGAAGAAAAGAAATACTAGATGAGAGACTAAAGTGAGAGGGAAAAGTGAAGATAAAGGGTGTAACGAACACCATGACCTCTAATAATCCATATTCTAAAAGAGGTGGAAACTGAGTTAAATCGAGGTCAGCTAAAATTTTTGGCTACTGAGGTACTCCTGCAAAATGAACAAGTAGGTCAGATGGGGCTGGTCTCCAGTATTGTTCTTCAATGCTCAAGTCAGTAATCTGGACAAGGCGTCTAGGAGTTTTTAGAGTTGAGAATGCCCTAAAGAGTGGAATAAAGGATGTTTATACTGGTGAGGAGTGAGGTGATAATGAATGGAATGGTTAGAGCTTTTCCTAGAAATGAGGGCGGCGATAGGTTGACAGAGCTATGAGTAGGCTGCTCCTTAGGTGGTGCACATCCCATCAGTCAAATCATTGTGTGCCGAGATCTGGAGAGAAGAATGACATCTTGGCTATACGTAAACAGGCCGAGATGTTTGATCCCATATTCTCCACTAAGCCCCTCATCTCAAGAGGGATGGCAGAGAGTATATGGCCCATCTCTTCCTGAGATCACACTTGCCCGACCGAGGAATTAGAAGACGCGTGGTAATATCCTATTAGAGGGAATCTGACGTGTCGTACCTTTTCAAGATGCCATATCAACCATCCCATCATTAATGATGGAGGGAAAGGAAGCATCTTTCAAATTTAAAGCACCTGTCCTTCCCTCTCTTAGGACTCTTTAGAAAAGGCAACGAGGTCCAAGTTTATTCTCAAGAGAAATTTTTCATTATTGTGTGCAGCCAAGGTGAGATATTAGCTTCTAGTATATATAGCCGAGTAGAAGGGTCAGAAGATTTCATTACTCCCGAGTTAAAATCAGTAAGTAATTTAGTTCTAGATAATGGCTAGGACCACCAGAACCCATAGGGAAATGGCAAGAATAGGGTTTGCCAAGATGGAGAGGCCCAACCCCATCGAAGTAGAGGTCTCACTGATGGAGGAATTCCTTAGAGAAATGGAAGAGGCCTCTTTTGATACCAATTGAAACAAAAGTCTCTTCAGAAGAGGAAAAGGAAGCAAAATAAGAAACAAAAGATGCAAAGATAGAGACAGAGACAAAGATAGAGGCTGAGGCTGAGGCAAGGCCCATGAGACTAGCAGAGGCCAAGGAGGATTCCGAGGTAGTATACAACGATGACCTCAGAAATGAAGTTTCCGTAGATTAGGGAGTAGAGGTGTCGTCAGTTCCAAGAGATCCAAATAGCATCAACTACAATGAGGTCCCCTTCTTTCATAGTACAATTACAATAACTGAGGCTAGGAAAATAATGAGGAGATATCCCTTCAGGTTAGGGTACGACATAACCTGTGCCAGGCAGGACCAATCGGCCGAGTGCCCGCCATAAGGGATAGTGGCCATCTATGAAGAGCAACTAGTAGCCAAACTCATGATGCCTACCACAAGATTTATGAGGGATAGCCTCAAGTATTGGAGGGTGAAAATCACCCAATTAACTCCGAATGCCATAAGAAGTGAAGCCCATAGTTAACCCCTTAAAGAGGTTTTACATTATAAAAATAGTGAGAATAAAAGGACTAATTTTTACTTCGATAGCTGCTCACGAAGCATCAAAAAGTTAGTGGTCAACTCTTCAACTTAGTAAAGAGGTAGAAGAATAAGTATTTTTATGTCCCAACCTAGGACTTAGGGGTTTTGGTGGTGGCCTCGAACTTCCATTACCGACCCATCTCCCGAGGATGTGAAATAAGAGAATTCCAAAAACTGAGCAGATTGTGCCTACAAATCTTGAGTTTATTATTTCATGAGGTAGTATTGTCGATGGTGGGATTGGCCGATCTCTTGTAGAGTTTTGAAAACTATTTATTATTTAAAAAGATATTCAAAAAATTGTAATTTCCTTTTCCAACTTTTTGTAAGAGATGCCCGAGGTAACTAAGTAATGGTTTCCTTCTGTTGTTGGCAGTGGAGAATGTGACCAATATGATCACCAAGGGAGCGGAAGGTATGACCAAGAGACCACCAACAAAGAGAAAGGTCCTAGGTGAGATATATTGGGCAGGAAAAATGCAAGCCAAGTCTGTCTCAACAACTCAGGACCTCACTGCACCCACCCAGCTCTTTGGTCATCAAAGAAAGAAGCGCTGCCAGACCAATTTAGGTGCCAAAGGGCATTCTTGTTGGCTAAGTTACATCTTCTTTCTTAGCCGCCCACGAGAAGGGAAAATCCCTCCCAGGGTGACACGAATCTCATTTTAGAGAATGAAACTCGCGTGCAAGCCCCGGAGCTTGATGGTGGAATTCAAGTTTGGATAGGCAGCGGAACCTTACGACCCCTCTAACCCTCGAGATTGCAAACACTTTTGATACGATCTCAACCAACAATCTAGCGAATTAGTGAACCAAAGATGTAGGTAGAAGGTGCCATAACCAAGTTCAGTTCTTGATTGATAAGCCAAATTGAACACGATAGATGTGAGAACCCTAGAAAAAAAAATTTAATTGATTGCACCATAAAATTATTAAGTGCATTATTTTCTTTTAAGTACTCTATTTTGTATGCATTGCATGGCATTAATCTAGAATTGCATTTTACATGTTTCATGTAGCCAAATGCATAAAATTTAGATGGTATTAAGTAGGTTATATTATAAATTGAGGGATTAGAAGACAATTGAATAGATTTTATCCAATTCTTGGCCAAAATTTCACCACTTGTCAACCATCCACTAATGTCTTGACTTAAACCTTTCTATTTAACCTCTTGTTTTCAAAAGTTTGAACCAAAATTCCCTCCCTTCTCTCTCTTCTTGGCCGGCCACAATAAGAAAAGCAAACACCAAAACCCTAAGTTTGATCTAGCAATTTTAGTGAAGGAAAACTACTCCAAGTGAAAAACCTAGGTTGGATTACTACTTAATCATCATGTTTGGTTGGAAGAATTGGAGCTTTTGGGTGGTTTTCTCTCTCAACTTTCAAGGTAATTAACCACTTATCTATGCTTTAATGACCTTCAAATTCAAAGAGGATGCATGTTAGTTGAGTTTAAAGTGTTTGAGGTTGATTAGGGGGAAAAGTTGTGGAAGAATTTCTTGTGTTTGGAAACTTGAATTTAGGCCTTTGTTTTTAACCTCTGTGTGTTTGATGAAATGCCTAAAGGTTTGTGATGTTTTATCAATGGCTTTCTTTGATGTTTTAGCATGTTAAACACCCTACTAAGAGTTGGAAATAATCTTAAAAGGTTGATTGTAGCAATCAAGTAGAAGTTGGAACTTTGACAGGAAATCAGAAATGAAATTCAGTGAATTTCATGAACTTTCTGGTGATTATAGGAATTGAACTAGAACCTAATCTTTACACCGTTAGAAAGATCTATGAATCTAGTTTTAAACGCCGTTGACAGAGCTCGATTTTGATTTTTCTACATCGAGTTAGAGCTATTCTTCCGAAACTGTTCAATCAGCCTGTTCCTAGTCTGGCAGTCTTCTGGTGTCTCTGATTTTGGCCATTTCGACCCTGATTAAGTATGATCTGAGGTTCGACCTCTTCATGAAAGTTGTAAATCTATGTCTTACTTCGAAACGCCATAAAATTTGCCCCAATATGATAAACGTAGCCACAATTATGATTAAATTGTCGAACGGCGGCAAACCTGTCGATTATTGTTTTTCTTTCCACAATTGTTTCTCTCATTCCTCTTGACTCGTATGCACCCTTGCCATGTCCCGACCTACTTAACTCATGATTCTAACATGTTGATAAGATTTTTATTTGTTTACACTTATAATTTGGATTAGACATCTTGTGGTTTTGTGCATCCAATTTGTGATTGCTATCAAGCAAAGAAAACAACGAGCATATGCATTAGGTCTTTTTTGTTTGGGGTAGCCGAACCTAAATACTTTTCATTTCATTTGCTATTAGACTTGGAAGGAGGAAATAAAGGAGACTTGGGTGTGAGCGCCTGAAGATACATTGTTCAACTCAGTGAGTGTTCCTTGCCTGTTTACTTGACCAACTTGATTAGTGGAAATACTTGAATATATACTTGAATTATGTGATTGTTCAATCTCTTGTGATTTGTGGGCCAGTTAATGTGATCGAGACGAGTATGTACTTTATCGCTCTCGATCTCTTCTACTTGAAATTCTGTACTTTGATAGTTGAATCCATGTGATTTGGCCTTTGGCCTATACTTGATTTGTGAGTCGCTTGGGGTGATATCCCATCGACTAATCTGATTTGTTTGGAGCTCCAAAACCTATTTGGTGAGTCAATCGATTCGAGCTGGCACGGGCTTGGTCGAGAAAGTTGACGAGCCATTGGGTATGATATGTGAATTCGGAAAATGGTATACTCGAGTATTACCTAAAATTTTTATTTGTTGAGGTATTCGGGCCCGCTAAGGGGGTGAAATGGTGGACGGTATGTGGTGTAAAGTGGGGATCTATTGTTTTGACTCTGAACTTTAAATGTTGACGGAGGGTCAATGGGTTGTGACATGATCAAGCTACAGGGAAATTGGCTTTTGAAAGCCATCCGTATCCTTTAACTGAGTGTGTTCAATTTATTTGGTGATTCCTATTGTGATACTTGTTTATTGAGTAAATTCTAATTGTTTACTTGGCTGCATGTTTTTGGGACCTCATTGAGCTTTTAGCTCACCCCTTTTCCTTTGTTTATCCTTAACAGGAAATTTCTCGAGCACGGGGATGGAAGTGTGCGCAGTTAGTGTAGATTTTTTTGTTACTTTTGCTTAAGGGTTGTTATACTAGAAAACCGTATCTTGGTTTTTAAGCTTATCTTTTAGCTTTGTAACCTTAACCCCTATTGAATTCTAAGTTTGAAATGTGGTTTGAAATTTATGTAATTATGTTGGTTTGACATTTGAATTTGGAGAATATAGTTTAGTAAGTTTTGGGTTGTTGGTTTTCCATTAGCTATCAAGTCCTGACGAGAGTTGGGCAGGTAGTCCGCTAACCCCTTCTGTTCGCCTTAGGGGAAGGGTGGGGCTGTCACAATAGAGACCTCTAAAGTATTCAAGGGAAGCTCAAAGATTATGAGAAAATCTATTAATTTTGTTGAATAAATCTTGTGTCCGTGAAAAGAAATAACCTAGGCTTTAAATAGCCTTACAAGAACCTCGTTCAGATTGGACAATGTTAACCTAAACCTACAATAATAACAAGAATAAAAAATAAAGAAAATAAGAAAATTAAGAAAATTCCACGTGACCATATTACGCGCCCGTGTCCAGATGAGGATTAATCTTCTGGTTGAAATAAAACCCACGCGTCCATATGACACACCCGTGTCCAGACGAGGACTAGTCTTCTGGTCGCCAATTGTTGTACTTAGTTGGACGATGTGCCAACATCCAAATGAACACTAGTCTTCTGGCCAAACACACGCATCGGCGGGAATAAAGACAAGCACACTTCAATCAATCCTTAGGTGCAACCCTAATGACATTAACAATTGAACGTGCATTGGAATCAATTCCTTGAATGTTCAAACAGCTTGAGCTTCCTTGACGCTATCATTCCCCTCTTCTTGAGACGGATTTGTCCTCAAATCAAAAGCATCGTCTGCATCAAAAGGAGCTAAGTCAAAAATGTTAAAAGTTGTGCTAACCCCATACTCACTAGGCAATTCCAACTTGTACGCATTGTCATTAATGCGTTCCAAGACTTGGAAAGGACCATCTTCACGTGGTTGCAACTTGTTTCGACGCTGAACTGGAAATCGTTCTTGCCGCATATGCAACTATACCCAATCTCCAGGTTCAAACACTAGCTTGCGGTGACCCTTGTTGGCTTGCTTGACATATTGAGCAGTTCGCCTTTCAATGTTAGCATGAGCTTTCTCATGGAGTTGCTTCACAAAATCTACATGGCATTTACCATCGAGGTTCTCATGCTCACTACTAGGTAGTGGCACTAGATCAAGAGGCATTAGTGGATTAAAGCCATAGACAATCTCAAATTGTGAGAAGTTAGTGGTAGAATGCACAGCTCTATTGTATGCAAACTCAACATGCGGTAGACATTCCTCCCATGTTTTAAGATTTTGTTTGATTATAGCACGTAACAAGGTAGATAAGGTGCGGATAACTACCTCAGTTTGTCCATCCGTTTGAGGATGACTTGAAGTAGAAAACAACAACTTAGTGCCTAGTTTTGACCACAATGTTTTACAAAAGTAAGAAACAAATTTAACATCTCGGTCCGACACTACAGTCCTAAGAATTCCATGCAATCTCACAATTTCCTTAAAGAACAAATTAGCTATATGAGATGCATCATCGGTTTTGTGACATGCAATGAAGTGTGCCATTTTTGAAAACCGATCTACCAGAACATAAATTGAATCATGGCCAAAACGTGACCTAGGTAACCCAAGGATAAAGTCCATAGATAAATCAACCCATGGTGCCATAGGAATCAGTAGTGGGGCATATAAGCCATAAGGGTGTACCTTGGACTTGGCCTTTTTGCAAGCAATGCAACGGTCCATGATTCTCTCGACGTCTCTTTTCATCTTCGGCCAATAAAAATGATCCTGCAAAATTTCTAAAGTCTTAAAACTCAAATGGCCTATTAAACCACCCGAATGAGCTTCTCTTACCAAGGGCTCTCGAATGGAACTTGAAGGAATACATAGACGATTCAAATAGTAAAGATAACAATTGGAAAGGAAGAACTTATCTCGACTGGCTTTCTCACATGAAGCATAGATTTCACAAAAATCAGAATCGGTAGGATAAAACTCTTTAAGCATTTCAAAACCTAGCAATTGAGCATCTAGAGTGGTGATTAGAGAATACCTTCTTGATAACGCATCCGCAACCACATTAGACTTACCGACCTTATATTTGATCACATATGGAAATGACTCCACAAATGTGATCCATCTCACATGCTTCTTGCTCAAATTGTGTTGAGCCTTTAGGTACTTAAGGGACTCATGATCCGTATGAATCACAAATTCCTTAGACCATAGGTAGTGCTGCCAAACTTGTAATGCTCGAATCAAAGCGTACAACTCCTTGTCGGAGTAGTTCAAGGCAGCCCCATTTAGTTTTTCACTAAAGTAGGCAACTGGTCTGCCTTCTTAGGTAAGCACGGCTCCCATACGTAAACCTGAAGCATCACAATCAATTTCAAAGATTTTAGAAAAATCAGGTAAAGAAAGCAAATGTGCGTGTGTGAGCTTGTGTTTCAAATATTGAAATGCTTTTTCTTGCAGCTCTCCCCAATGAAACTTCTCATTTTTCTTGATCAATTCGGTTAGTGGAGCAGCCAAGGTGCTGAAGTCTTTCACAAAGTGTCTATAGAATCCGGCCAGACCATGAAAGCTTCGCACATCACCAATGGATTTAGGTGTAGGCCATTCTTGGATAGCTTTGACCTTTTGTTCATCCACTCGCATACCCTAAGCATTAATAACAAATTCTAGAAACACAAGTTCGTTAGTACAAAAATCACAATTCTTAAGGTTGGCATATAGCCTCTCCTTTCAAAGTACATTAAGAACAGCACAAACATGCCTGAGATGCTCCTCATAGGACTTGCTATATATCAAAATATCATCAAAGTAAACGACGACAAACTTTCCTAAGAATGGGCGTAAAACGTGGTTCATCAGAAGCATAAATGTACTAGGTGCGTTGGTTAGACCAAACGGCATCACTAGCCATTCGTACAACCCATACTTAGTTTTGAATGCCGTTTTCCATTCATACCCCTCCTTTATCCTAATTTGATGGTACTCGCCTTTTAAATCAATTTTAGTAAATTCAACAGCCCCATATAACTCATCTAGCAAGTCATTTAAGCATACAATAGGGTGTCTATACTTTACCATGATGGCGTTTACCACTCTACAATCTATGCACACATACGTCATGTACCATCTTTCTTTGGCACCAAGATGACCGGTACTGCACAAGGGCTTAAGCTCTCCTTAGCCCATCCTTTGGCCAATACCTCATCGACTTGCCTTTGAAGCTTATTTGTCTCCTCCGGATTGCTTTTATAGGCTGGTCGGTTTGGCAACGAAGCTCTGGGGATGAAGTCGATTTGGTGCTCAATACCACGCAAAGGTGGTAGTCTACTAGGTATGTCGTCGGGAAACACGTTGGTATATTCCTGCAAAAGAGAAACAATCTCAGAAGGCAGGTTAGTGTCTAAATCTTGTAAAGATAATGCCACTTCTTTACTAACAAGTAGTAGAAGCGGTTGGCTATCTCGAGCAAGCTTCCTCACTTTCTTGGCTTTTATCAATAACACGTGTTTTTCCTCGGATTTTACCTCATTTGCCGAGCTTATACAAGCCTTTTTTTCCCTCTTTTTTTGCCTCGACAGTCGTACTTTTTTTCTTTTTTCACATGAATTTTTAAACTCTTTTTGCAATTTCATTTGGTCTTCATGTACTTGCTTAGGGGAAAGGGGAGCAAGGGTAACTTTCTTGTTATTGTACATGAATGAATACTTGTTAGTTACACCATCAAATGAGACTCTCTTATCAAATTGCCATGGACGACCTAGTATGATATGACTAGCTTGCATGGGAACTACATCAGATAATACTTCATCCATATATTTACTAATTCGGAAAGAAACAAGAACCTATTTGGTGACTCGAACCTCTCTAGAGCTATTCAACCATTGCAATTTGTAGGGACGGGGGTGCTCTTGTGTAGGCAATTTCAAATTCTCCACCATTAGTATGCTTGCCACATTGATATAACTACCACTGTCGATGATCATACTACAAAGTGCATCCTTGACAAAGCAACGAGTATAGAAAATGTTTTCACATTGCAAATCATCCTCCTTGAATTGTACAGTCAAAGCTCTACGTGCAACTAATGCTGTACCAAAGTTACCATCAGGAGCGATGAACTCTTCTTCGTTGGGTGGCTCCTCTCCATCCTCCATGAGTGGCGACATCCCCTCATACTCCTCCTCATCGTCGAACACAATATCTCTATTTAGTAGAGTTAACATGATCCGCTAGTTGGGACATTCCCTTGCAATATGCCCTCAGCCGTGGCACTTGAAGCAACGGTTATCTCGAACCTTTTCCCTAGGTTTTGGACCGTCTACCTTAGATGGCAGATTAGGTTTTCCCACGGCTGGCTTGGCCTGATTTCATCCATCAAACCTTGGCTTAGGAGGTGTAGCTGAGGTTGAACTCTGCACTTCGCCCCTAGAAGTGAATGGCCGAGAGGTAGAGGTAGAATAACTGAAGTTGTGTTGATTTTGACTCTTCCTCTTGAGTCATTGTTCAACCTTCACGGACTTGTCAACAAGCTCATACAGCTCCATGTAGTGCTGCAATTCCACCCTCTTAGCTATTTCCGGTCGAAGTCCATTGAGAAATCTAGCCATTGTAGCTTCCTTATCTTCTTGCACATCAGCTCGAAGCATAAGAATTTCCATCTCCTTGTGGTACTCATCCACACTCCAGTTGCCTTGCGTAAGGGTTTGTAGTTGTTGATACAAATCCCTATAGTAGTGACCGGGCACGAAACGGGTACGCATGATCCCTTTCAATTCGGACCATGAAGATACATCAAGTAGTCAACTCCTCCTTCGAGATAAACACAATTGATCCCACCAAACCACGGCATATTTGGAGAACTCGATCACAACTAGCTTGACCTTGTGCTCTTCAGAATAATTTTGGCAAGCAAAGACCAACTCGATCTTAGATTCCCATTCTAGATATGCCTCAGGATCTGATCGTCCTTTGAATTCCGGAATCTTCATTTTAACCCCCTTGATGGTCTCTCAGGTCTTCTCTTAGTCCTTATTCTTAGAATTGGACCATTTAACAACATCCTCTTCATTGGAATTAGAGTCCTCAGATTCCTCCACCAGTTTCTTTTCACGGTTGGATTTTGAACGTGCCGGGGTCGGGGTACTTAGTGAATGAATACAGAGCAGCTCTGTGACAGCCCACCTCCCCCTAGGGCGAACCAAAGGGGTCGGCGGACCGCCAGCCCAACTCTCGCCAGGACTCACTCACTTGAATGACCAATAACCCTTCGAAAGTGAACGTAATTAACCATTTCAATCCAAACCGCAAATAATAACTTTACTAAATTCAACTTACAACTCAAACTCTCAAATTACCATAAACCATCAAGTTCATCTATTAATTTCAATCTTATACAAAGCGAGGCAATCCTACAAAAATACTAGCTTCCTCGATTCACGTGCCACACCTCAAACCATTGGAAAACAAATTGGGTGAGCTAACGCCGTGAGGCCAAGAAAACATGCCAACATGCAGGCTCAAGAAAATTACACCTTTATTAAACAAGATAAGTAACCAGGACTTTGAACAAGAATACAAATACAGTATTTAATTACACATTAAATAAAGGATACAGGGCTCGTGAGCCAAGTTCCACTAATCTTGATCACATTCCAAATAGTTGACACTCACAACTTTCTTATCCATGTAGAGCTCCACTTGTCAACCATCTCCGTCCACCATTTCACCCCCCAACCGGCCCGCCACAAAATAGAAAATTTGGTAATACTCGAGTATACCTGTAAGTAGTCGGCGAGCGCACTCCAACCGACAAAAATATGTGAAAACTCATGATTTACCAATCCCTCGGCCAAGCCCTTGCCGGCCCGAGGTGAAAGGTTTACCAATGAGATTTTGGGCTCACTGATGAGACAACGCTCAATCATCAAACAAGTACAAGCACAGGTCAGGCAAGTTATTTCAAGTACCACAAATACAAGCAAGTAAGTCAGGTCAAGTAAGAGAGGTCGGACGAGATAAAGTACACGTCCGCCTCGACAAGTTTAATGTTACGAACAATTTAAACAGGTAACAGGTCAAGCAAGTCAACAAATCATGCACTTGACACTCACCAAATAACCGAGAGCAAGCGAGAAAATTCAGGAGGTCATACAAGCGTCTCGGTGTCCACGTGATCACCTGAGATATGAAAATCCATTTTCAAACGTGAAATGATGCGACATGCATACATTCAATGCTAAAACGCATGAGAAACATTTATAAACACTTAAAATAGCAAAAGGAACACATATATGGGCGTTGGACGGAAAACGGACGAGAACGGAACGAAAACGGAAAACACACACTAAAAGGTGTAAAAGACAGTTTTGACACCCTGTACGCCGTTACCCATAACTCAGGCTACAAGTATCCGATTAGAGTGCACGAGGTTCTGTTTCGAAGCTAAGAGAACAAGCTACAACTTTCATGAAGACCATTTCTGCCAGATTCACTCTTTCTAGGACAAAAATGCAAAAACATGTCCAGGAATTTCAGTATCAGGATTTCCGACAGGTTTGATTCAAACGATCATAACTCAGCGCTCACAAATCCAAATCAAGAAATTCCAAAGCTGTTAGAAAGCTAACATATAAGGATACAATTCGTAAGAGACATCAAAAGCAAAAACATTCATTTTCCTGGTCAAAATGACCCACTACAGTAGCAAAATAAGATTCCTGACAGAAACAGGGTATCAGGGGTAATTTAGTCATTTCACATGCTACAGTGCTCCGATTCATCTGAAAATTTACAGGTAGAATCCTCACTCAATTATCTACAACTTTCATGTTTTGTGCTCAAGCTAATATAGTCTCCATCATATTCGAATATTCAAACCAAATTCGGACAGAAAATCTAAACAAAAATTTAACACTTGGAGTTCATCCATACCAATGAATTTCTAGCCATCCAATTCAGTTCCTAGCTAAGTAAATTCAACTTCCAATCATTAATTCCCAACATTAAGTCTTGCAACTAATGAAACCCTAACCCTAACTCTTGGCCAAGGTTCAAGACAAGCAAAACAATAAAACCACTCCTTGGAATCATCTTAGAAGCTAAGAATGAGCATTAATCAAGGCTAAACATCAACCAAATTCATCAATTACACCAATTACAAGAAATTCCAACTTTCAAAGTGAAGCTAGTTACCTCCTAACTTGATGTTCTAGGCAAGAACTCCAAGCTCCCAAGCTTCAATCACTTCCTCCTAACTCAAGCTTCAAGATTGGATGGTTGGAACACAAGATTTTCTCTTGTTTTTCTCTCTTTTTTTTTTCTTTTCTTTCTTCCCTTGCTCACGGTTTTCTCCGTTTTCTTTTCAGCCTTCCACCCGACTCTCCTCTCCCATTTTCCTCTTAATTGGTCTCAAATTGGGTTATAAGATAAAGCCAAGGAGATATTTAAGGCATGGGTCAAAGGGTTGGTCAAAAGTATCAAGCCAACCCTAGCATTTCAATGATCTTCCACCTTGGCCCCAAGTGATTTCATTTCCTAGCAATTAAGTCCATAAGTTGTAAATCCAACTTAGTCCACTAATACTTAATCACACCTAGTTAGGTCACTAATCACCCAATTGACGTAATTAACTCCCGTGAGCATGCAAGTTCACACCGAAAATTCATGAAATAACCAACGTTTGATTTGTACATATAATTAGGGTTTCGACAAAATATATTAGGGTTAGTACATTTAGGGTTTAGTGTGCAAACAAATTAGGGTTTTGTCAAAATTTAGGGTTTTCAAAGTAAACTAGGGTTTAAATTTCAAATTAGGGTTTTTAGACTTGTAAAACAAAATAGTTAAAACAAAACACTTTAAGAAGTAAAACAACCATATAAACACCTTGGCAAACAATAATTACTATAATTAGCATTATTTAATATTTTCCGAAAACTTGGGAAAAATCGGGGCCTCACAAGCTCCTTCTGAATCGGATCTATGGCATCGTGAAGCATTGTCTGGAACGTGCCCTGGAATTCCCGTCTCATCATTTCAGTGAGCATCTTAACGTCCATGGGCTAAAGTCCTCTTTCCTGATCACTAGACATGGTGCTTTGTTCTTGCAAAAGTGTTAGAGCAAAATAAAATAATTCCTCACCACACTCCCTGACGAGTGGTACTCTCACACTCTATTGATCTCACAAATAGCGTCTCACAGCCCCTATACAACCCTTGAAGAAGTTATAATTCCCTCAAGTGAGCAATTTAGCTTACTAATGTCAAGCCCTCAATTGATAGTGGCAAGTGATTGTGGTTTGCTTGGAGTTTTGGAAACAATGAGTGAGGTGCTAATGGATTCGAGAATTTGTAGATACTAGACTTGGACAATGACACAAGATAGACACAGGATTAGTAGCTGGGATGCAGCCAAGAGTAACGCAAACAAGGTTAGGAAATTTAGGAAAGATAGAATTCTGAAAGTAGAAATTGCAATTAGGAAACTTCCTTAGTCAAAGGTATGTGGCAGTTGTCCACCTCCTTTTTGTAATAGAATAAGGATTATTTGATCCCCTTTGAACCGACTTCCCAAAAGAAGAAACACACGAGACAGCTTGTACTTAGTCTTAGAATCAGATTAGGAAACAAAGAAGGAGTAGTGGTTGTTTGGATTCTGTTTGACCACGTGATCCTTGATTTGGTTTCCTAATTCAATCACAAGATATAGCAGGTGTAATTGAGCACAAATTGGTGACTGTTTCTACTCCTTTCCTCTTTTTTTTTAAGCACTTCAAGAATCAAAGTTAGGGTTTTCAAGAACTTCAAGATTGAGGTTTGTTCAATCAAGAACTTAAAAAATTCCAAGAACTCAATTCAGGAACAACAGGTTACAACCAAACTACCCAAGAATCAAATGTGAACAGTGTTTTAGGATGAACAGTGTTTTGGGATGAACAGTGATGATGAATAGTAATGGTGAACAGTAACTTTTTTTTTTGACACTAATCAACTTCAGCAATGTACGGGCAGGCTGGAAACAACACAAAACACATGAAACAAGGGCAAATCTAAAACGACTGATATGATTCAATCAGAATACGAGATAACAAGACACGACAGAATTGAAACAAAGGACATGACCTTAGGCGACTACGGACAAGGAACAAGAGATATGAACACACTAGAACAAAAAGGGATGCAACCTGAATACCATCAACCAACTCTGATGCCAGCGGATACGAATCTTGTTTTAGGGAACGAAATTTGCGTGCAAGCCCTGGATCTTGATGGTGGAGTTCAAGTTTGGATAGGTAGCGGAACCTTACGACCCCTCTAACTCTCGAGATTGCGAACACTTTTCATACGATCTCAACCTAGAATCCAGCGAATTAGTGAACCAAAGGTGTAGGTAGAAGGCGCCACAACCAAGTTTGGTTCTTTATTGATAAGCCAAATTGAACACGATAGAGACCTCTAAAGTATTCAAGGGAAGCTCGAAAACTTATGAGAAACTCTCTCAATTTTGTTGAATAAATCTTGTGTCCGTGAAAAGAAATAACCTAGGCTTTAAATAGCCTTACAAGAATCTCGTTCAAATTGAACAATGCTAACCTAAACCTACGGTACTAAAAAAGAATAAAAAATTAAGAAAATAAGAAAATTAAGAAAATTCCACATGACCATATCACGCGTCCACGTCCAAATGAGGACTAGTCTTCTGGTCACCAATTGCTGTACTGTTAGAGGACGTGCCCATGTCCAAATAAACACTAGTCTTCTAGCCAAACACACGTATTTGCTGGAATAAAGACAAGCACACTTCAATCAATCCTTCGGTGCAACCTTAATGACATTAACAATTGACTATGCATTGGAATCAATTCCTTGAATGTTCAAACAGCTTGAGCTTCCTTGACGCTATCACAAGGCCAACTTCGGGGAGCTTGTTGTGCAGCAAAAATACTGCTCCACTGCTGAGACCCCACACTACCAAGATTAAGCATTCGGGAGAACATTTATGTGCTCTCTGGAACATCACCATAAATGACCAGTCCATGGACCCTAGGTTGGCCGAAGAACAACTGCGCATACTGTGAACCAACGGGATGTTGGTCATGCAAGCAAGTTGTCCAGGCCCCACCTAATCAACCACTTGGCTGTGGCTTGGTTGGCCGTAAGCGTCAACAACAATTTCTATTTGCTTTCCTTTATGCTGAGCTAACTTTATTTGTTTATGCAGTTGACTGCCTGCACCTCGAAGTCTTCTCAGAGGTATAGAGGCCTTCTTGAAGCACAGCAAACCATCCAATCCCTCCAAGTTCAGGTAGACGAGTTGATCGACTGAGCCAAGAAATTGAAACAAGGAAAAGACCAGGCTATCATTGAGGCCAACTTTTTCAAGACGGCCTATACTAAAAAGTGGAAGAAGGGGGAGGATGGAAACGTTGCCAATGAAGAGGCCTTAGAGAAGACTTGGGAGTCCACAGTGAAGAACTACTTGAAGTCAGAGAAGTTTAATGCAGGCCTTGGTGAATTGACCATACCAAGCTATGTGTTCGCTTTCACCACGGTCATTAGAAAGGTAGCCCCCTATCTCTCTATCAAAGTGTTAGAGACTTTCCAGGCTGACCCTAACTATATTAAAGATGCAAACGAACTCTGCAATCAAATGGCAGTAGGCTCTAGACCGAGCTGAACCTAGCAGAGGTCAGAGAAAAGCTCAATCTATAGGTTTGCGGCTAGGGGGGAAAGCCTATGGAAGAAGAGAACGAAAAAGAAGAAGTCGAGAAAGCTAAGATCAAGGCTAAGAGACCTCAGGCAAAAGGTGGTGCTTCTATGGATAGTGCCTATCAAGCCAAGAAGAGGCCAATTAAAGAGGTCAGTGAGACCGACCAATGAATCTTTTTTCTTTATTCCTTCCTTTTTTTTGTACCTATCATATGGTTGAATGAAAGAACTTTTTAATTTAATTGTACTGAAGTGAATGGATATTTCAATGATCTCTATTAACACCTCTGCCCCCTTTCATTTTATACATCTATGAGATAAGAAATGAAAATAATATTAATATCAATGATGATATAGTTTTAAATTCCTAGTATGCCAAGTTCTAGGTACCAAAGTACCATCTTAGTATGTGAGTTTACAGTAACCGTTTTCACCAACTTCAATGACTCGATAGGATCCTTCTCATTTTAGAGTCAGCTTGCCTTGATTTTTAGCTCGGTTAGCCAAATTCTTGCTCAGAATAAGATCGCTAGGTTTAAAGTATCAAACCTTAACTCATGCATCATAATATTGAGATAGAATGTTCTTATATGAGGCAACTTCATAGCTGCTGCATCCTTTTTTTAATCTAAGAGATCTAAGTCAAGTTGCCTCTCTTGAAGGTTCAACTCGGCTATGAAATTAACCACTCGAGGGTTGGGTAATAAGATTTTGACTGGAACTATTGCCTTAGATCCATAAGTGAAAGAAAAAGGGATTTCTTGAGTAGCTAACTATCGTGTAATTCTTTAGGACCAAAAGACACTGGGTAGCTCATCCACCTACACGGTGCCAATTCTATCAAGCAAAGTCTTCAGACCGTGAAGTACACTTTTGTTGAAGTTCTCAACTTGGTTATCGGCTTGAGGATAAGCAACTGAAGTGAAGTGCTATTTTATCTTCATTTCTCCGCACCACCTCTTGAAGCGGTTTTCAACAAATTGTCTATTATTGTCTAAGACAATTACTTGTGGAATGCCAAAGCGACGGATAATATTCTTTCAATAGAATTTCTAAACAGCTTGGCTAGATATAGAGGCCAATGGCTCACTTTTAGCCTACTTGATGAAGTAGTCTATGGACACAATAAGGTAGGAGAGTCATCCAGATGCATGAGAAAAAGGTCCCAATATATCGGTTCCCATAGCTCAAAAGGCCAAAGCGAGATGATGGGGATCATAATATGCATAGGCTGATGAGATTCGAAGGCATGTGCTTGGCAAGAGAGGCAAGTCCACACAATGAGAAAGGAATCCCGGTGAACTGTTGGCCACAAGTAGCCTAGAAGGAAGACATTTTTGACGACCATCTGAGATCCTATCTGGGCTTCACACAAGCCCGTATGGATTTTAATGATGACGCCTTCATCTTTCTCGAGAATGATACAATTTAACTAGGGACCAAGATAAGACTTCTTATACAATGTGCCATCTTTATAAGCGAACTAAGGTGCCCGATGCTGTACTCGATGTTCTTCCATTCGGTCTTCTGGTAAGATGCCCAAAGTTAAAAATTGAATCAGAGAGTCCATCCAAGTAGGCGTAGATTTCACTAGACAAATGGGGCACAGACAGTAGCTAGGTTCGGTTAGGACTTGTACCAGAAACTGTATTATTTAAATGGGCAAAATAAGTGGAAGCCAACTTGAAAAGAGCATCAGTTCACTTATTTTGTGACCAAGGAACAATTTGTGTCTCCATAGTGTTGAGTTCAGTAATAAGTTGTTGAACTCAAGCCAAATATTTTTGTGTGCTAGGTTCCTTGGCTTCATATTCTTTGAGCACTTGCTATACTATTAACTGGGAATCACTGAAAATTTGCAAATCACGAGCCCCAAGCTGCCAAGCCAAGGTTAGATTAGTAATAAGGGTTTCGTACTCCACTTTATTATTTGAAGCATGAAAGTCAAAATGCAATGCATAAGAACACTCTCGCCCCTTAGGGCTAATGAGTAGCAGCTTCACTCCATTACCTTCATTATTGGAAGGCCTATCAATATATAAGCTCAACTTCTATGAAGAGCTAAGTTTTTCTCAGCATCTTGGCTCACCCCAGGGGTGAACTTAGCCAGAAAATCTGCTAAAGCTTGGGCTTCAATAGCCATTCTTGGCTCAAAATGTATCTCATACTCTCCCAACTCAATTTCCTATTTGACTAGCCTTTCGAAAGTTTTGAGCTTCATGAGAACTTGCTGAAGATGTTGCTCAGTTTGGACACGAATGAGATGTGCTAGAAAATAAGGCTTTAACATGTGAGCAGCATGCACAAAATTGAGGATAAGTTTCTCCATTATAGAATATTGGAATTATGGCCCCTCGAGGTTCCGACTGACATAATACACTGATCTTTACAAGTGTAGAATCTGTCAAGCCGATTGGGAGAGGAATCAATTTAAACTAGCAAGCCGACCCATCAACCTTTGAACTTCCTTGATAGATTGGGGTGGGGCATATCTTGTAAAGCCTTAATCTTATCAGCGTTGGCTTCTATTCCTCGTTTTCAAACCATGTAACCTAAAAACTTGTCCAAAGTTACTCCAAAGGTACATTTTTTTTGTATTCAATTTCATTTTGCTGCTATGAAGGACTTAGAAAACTTTCCTAAGGTTGGAAAGGAAATTGTCTTTTGATCGGCTATTAACAAGTAGATCGTCTACGTAGTCTTCCATATTTTAGCTGATCTGTTGTCAGAAGATCATGTTAATGAGGTGTTTATAACTGGCCCCAACATTCATTCATTCAAAAGGTATGGTGGAATAACAAAAAATGCCTTGATCCGTGACAAAAGCCATCTTTTCTTGGTTTTCCCCACTCATTCCAATCTGGTGTCACCCCTTGAGTGCATCTGAAAAGTAAAGGATTTCATTTTCTATTGTCAAGTCTATAAGGCCATCTATTCGAGATAAAGAATAACAATCTATAGTGCAAGCTTTATTGAGGTTGGTAAAGTCTACACACATGCACTATCAGCCACCATCTTTTTTAACCATGACTAGATTGGACAACTAGGTAGGGTACTACACTTCATGGACCATGTCAGCTGTGAGGAGTTTATCTACGTCCTTAGAGATAGCTCGAGTTTGTTCAAATCTGAAGTGTCTTATGTTTCATTGGATAGAATTGGCACAAGGATCAACATTAAATTTGTGAATGATTAAATCATGAGGAATGCCAGGAACATCTTTGGTGGTCCATGCAAAGACATCTCAACATTCATACAAAAAGTGCACAAGGGCTTCTTTGATGTTGAAAGGTAAGGAAACTCTAACACGAAGACTTCTATTAGGTGCGTTAGCATCAAGAATAATTTTCTCAATTTTATCTTTGGTTTCCAACTATTGAGAGGGTTTCATCCCCTGAGGCTCTAAGACCTCCAAACTAAGGACATCAGAGGAGCTATAGGACTAGTAGGTCCTACCAAGTTGCTTGCAGAGATGGTGGCTTGCATGTTAGTTAGATAGCATTCCCGAGCAGCTCCCAAATCACTATTGATTTGGGCTATCCTTGCTAGAGTCCAGAGCTTGAAGCTAAGGTGATAGGTGCTAAAAAAAGCTTGTAAAGCATTCAAAATAGGTTGGCCAAGTAGCATATTGAAAAGGGTATTGGAACAGCCCTGCAAGCACCGTTGCAAAAGAAGTTGAGAGAAAACGAAAGACACATGTTAGAAAGAGTTAACTGCAAATTGTAATTTGAGAAGGAGCTGACAACAAGGAAAACAAAATATGCTGAAACTTTTTGTGATATGTATGCTAATTGCTAGGACTTTCCCTTCGTCGCTTGATTTACAGACAAAATAATGGCTCTAATAGGCCTACAAAGTACAAATGTAAGTTTGTTCAAGAGAGGACATAAGACCCAGAATAAAAGAAAATGCGAAACAGGCAAGGTCAATAACAGTTTGGATTGCTAGTCAAGAAAGCGAATAGAAGTTTTATTACAATGCATTTATGTTCATATCACTAATAGTAATTGACAGAGTGATAAGATTTTTTGCAACAACAATCGTTCTCAAATAATTTCAACATATAAAGCATGAAAGGCAAGTTTCAACCTCCGGTATGCTAGTACTAGTCAAGTTGTTTTCTAGAGGATTCGGGGAAGGACCCTCCCTTCCACTTTTCATTTTTTTAGGGAGAATATTTGGTTAGAGGGCAGCAAACATATAGCCTTAAGATAGTTGTTCAAATTTTTGCCAAAAATAAATTCGTCATTAAAGTTTTTTCTTTGTAACCATTTAAAATTTTCATTTTTTTTGATGTGTGATGTAAAATAAAATGAATTGTGTTCTCTCATTCACAATTTTGATAACTTCCTGTCCTTTTTGCTTACATTTCTTGCAAGAACTGACAAATTCATCTCTAGGAGGGCTTAAAATCTTGCTTCTCTATTCTTAGCATTTTTATATCTCTAAGGCCTGCAACAAGTCCACAAGCACTACTCAAAGAAAAATCTTTCAGGTTTAGAATATGGATACCACTGTTCTTGATGTTGGCTACCCCACTTACCTTTTCCTTACACTCGTATTCTTGTCTCCTATTCTGCTTTTTCTTTTCACCCATCATGATGCGCGACTGTTGGCAGGTCCATTTGCATGGCCAGTTATTGGAAATCTTTTCGACTGTAATTGGGGGAAAGCCCATGTTGCTCTCACCAATCTTGCACAATGTCTCTAAAATTTGGTGCAAGATTGGTGGTAGTTCCATCATCATCGAAAGCTACTAGAGAAATATTCAGGTGTCATGATCGGGATCTATCCGAAAGGTACATCCCACAAGTAGCTTATATATTACCACAAATTGGAACTTCAACACTGGCATTGGCATTGGCAAATGCCACCAAAGTTGGAGGTTTCTACACATAGGTGCCCACATCAGGCTTTTCTCAGCTAAGGTACTCAAATCTTATTCAACAATTAGACAACAAAAGGCCAAGGAAATGCTAGAGTTTGTTGGCTCAAAAGATGGAGAAGAGGTAAAAATTGGACACATTTTATTTGCAACTAGTGCTAGTATAACCAGTAATGCTATGGTTTCCCAAGATATTGTTGAGTCATGCAAGAGCATTGAAAATGTGAGATGATCTACAATGAAAATGCTTGAAGTTGTTATTCCAAGATTGGTGGACCTTTATCCTGTATTTGGTAGTTTAGATTTCTAGAGTAAGCATAAAGCGGTAGAGTATATAACAAAATAATTGGAGCAATATGGTAAGATATCTTAAGCAAGAGAAGAGGAGAGAGGCAAGACGTCAGATTCTCGGGTCAAGACTTTTTAGACAGTCTAATTGAAAGGTCCTTCGATGATCATCGGATCTCCAACTTGCTCACGGTATCTATCTCCTTGCTCTTTTGTCCAGATGATAAAAATTTTTATCGCTTTTGACATCCATATTTGCTTGTTCTTTTCCATCAACTTAATGTTTTAGCACTGTAGGAGATTCTTTCTAGTTCTGATAGCCTTAGCATAGTACTCTCATGGGCAGTTGCAGAATTAACAAGAAATCATGAAGCCATTTCCAAACTCCCCGCTGAGATCATCACAAAAGGCAATGAAGGAACAGCCGTAAGTGAGAAGCACCCGAGCAAGCTACCATATTTATAAGCCTGTATAAAATAAACAATTCGATTGCACCCTCCAGACCCATTACTTGTGCCTTGTCATTCATTACGGGCTTGTGAAGTCATGAACTACCAAATTCCACAGGATACCTAGCTGATTGTAAATGCATATGCATTAGGACGAGATGAAAGGACTTGGGAAGACCCTCAAATCTTTAGACTAGAACGGTTCATTGGAAGAAATCTTGACATTAGGGGAAGCCCTTATGATTTTTTGCCATTTGGTGGTGGTCGAAGGATATGTGCTCTGGTTTATGCATTCAATTGGTTTCTTCCCTCAGGGATAGACCTACCAGTCTTGACATGAGTAAAAACTAAATGGCCTCACATTGCAAACGGAGAAGCCTCTGCCATTGTTTCCTGAAATAAGAATTGATGTGCATAAGGATTGGGCTGAAGCACTAGGAATAGATATGTTTTAGTTTCACATTCTATTGAGTTGACGCAAGTGGGCGATTCAAATAATGCACAAAGATTAAAAGGGGGAAAAATTATGTTTTGAAATTGGGCAAGTGAAGTACTATTTTAGTTGTGTTAACATTTTGTTGTGTAAGATTGTTATTTTTGTTACATGTTTGGTGTATATGAAATATATTGTTATTTTCTTTCTTATTTTTTGAGTTTTCGGCCTCGCAAAAGAAAAGCAAAAGAAGGATAGACTTGAAACTAAATAAAGATATCTTATAATAATTATAATTAAGAATTTGAATTCTTATGAATTTTAAATTTCTATTTTATTACTAATTTAATTCAATTTTAAATTCATAGTATAGATCTAAGTATCTATATATCTATATTTAAATATCTATGTGAATATTATAGAATAAACACATGGAGTGTAAAAAGAAATAAATTCATTTATTTATCTTTTAATCTTCTGAATCTTTTTATTCTATATGAAAAGGTATGTGTGATAATTTACATTTCTTTCTTTTATTATGACCTGAGTAATGTCTTCATAACTAAGTTAAGGAAGATCTTGATCATACAAAAATTTTGTGTCTAGATGTGGGGCAACTCTTTTGGCACAAAAGTAAAAACCTATATTATTATTTACTCCCTCTGTCCCATATCTTTTGTCATTTTTAGGAGAATGTGGAATCTATATATAGTGATATTAGTAGAAAAAAAATCTTTACTTTCCTTTTATATCCTTAGTGACAAGCCATCTTTTATTTGATATTGAAAATTGTTGAGAATGACGAGTGCGGGATATACATACAACAACAAACCTCAATTCATAATCAAGTTTTGAATTTATAATTTCCTAAATTACCTCATACTTGATTTTTTGCAAGTATAAGTGTCGCTTTGTGAGTACAGGGTAATTAAGGTCAAACCCAAAGGAAAGACGGTCAATTACCAGTATTACTAAAGTTTTTCTAGTATTTAGACTATAAACAAATTAGAGCAAATGAAACTAAACTACTAACAGGTGGAAAAATATAAATGAAAGCTCGAAGGATAATGGAATTCTGTAAGGCTCAAAGACAACCTAAGAGGGGGGATGAATTAGGTTGATTAAAAATAATCAAGTAATAATGCTCCCTTTTCACAATGATAAATTCAATTTCTTACTCAATCAATTTGTCAAACAAATGAGCAATAGAAACCGAGAAGAGTAGATGATATAGCAATAGATGAATAGTGAAGTAAGCTGAAAATAAAGATGATAAAAAGCAAACCGATCTTCTTCAACACTCCTCTTGAGGTTGAAGAATGAATCTCAATTTAAGCAACTTCAACTTGATGAATTTCAACCAATCTTGTGTACAATGGAAGGTGATAAGTCAATATTTTGCATGCTTTTTAATAGGTTTAATTATGTAGTTTTTGTGTGTTTTAGTTATTTTAATGGCTACATAACTAGGGTTTCTAGTTAAGTTTTGCATTTTATGGCTTCAATTAGAAAAGTTGAATTTCTGTGGATTAATGTAGTGAAAACTTCATGTTTTTGTAGGATAAATGGTTCAATTATCAAATGAGGTGAGAATATGAGGATAATTGCCAAGAAACTTGGATGGACAGTTGGAAAATTGAAATATCCAAAGTTGATAAAATTCCAAATTGAGATGAGCAAAATGCAATTCAATTATCGAGAGATCAAAGGATCAAAAGTTGGAAGATTTAACGCGACAATTTCACAATTAAAATTCGGATTTTGCAAAATTGGAGCAGATTCGCGACTTGAAACACGATGCAGCAATTAGAGAAAATCAAGCAGCTCGCGAATCCCTCTCAGTGGAGACAGGGGACTGGATCCGCGATGCAATCCGCGAGCCTCTGCCTCGTGGATCTACCTCACAGATCTTCAGAAAATGACAGTTGCAAGTTGCAGCCGAATTCCAGAATTTCCAACTCACTTCCAGCTCAATTTTTAGAGGAATTTCAGCAGAAAGTTGCGTAAAGAATCTTGTGACGTTGAAGAAACAACTCATGGCTAATCCAAAACATAGTTTGCATCAACTTTACAACTCATTTGATGTTAGAATTCAATGGATTCAATGCATGAAGACATGTTTGAAGAAATTCAAGGATAAGAAGATTCATGAAGCCATTTTCCTTGACTTTTAAAAGGCCAATTGTCATGTGTTCACATGATAGAGTTTTTGGAAGCTTATGAAGAACATCTTCTATAAATAGGGCCTTTTGTAGACAATTCAAAAGAGAAGAAGAAGAGGAGTGGAAAAAAAGAGAGAGAATTTAGTAGGAAGTAGTAGTAATATTAGTAAAGAAAGACTAGAGAATAACTCTAGTTCATTAGTTTTATCTCTAGTTTTATATTTCTTAGTGATAGTTGAGAGGACTCTTGCACTTCATATTTGAGAGATCAACTTGTGAAGAAGTCCAAGGATTCAAACTTCAAGAAATTGAATAAGATTCCTCCTTCCTTTACTTTGTCTCTTGTGCTTTACTTTCATGGCTTTGTGCAAGTTTGTTTTATGCTTAGATATTCTTAACATGATGTCTAGCTAAACTTCATAATTCCTAGAGTTAGGATGAATTTGTTTTAGTTGTGATTATGAAGTAGTTAAGTTATTTATGTCCTCCATGATTTTGCTAGTTTAAGACTTGTGCTTGTGCTTTATGGTTGATTAGCTACCAACCATAAATGATTTGATGTTGATGAGCAATGAAAAACTTGCCTTCAATAAGATCTAAGTTCTTAAACACTAACTTATATTCTCACAAAAGTAGTATAGTTGGTTGGTTGTGATTTCATACTATAACTTCATTGAGTTTATTTAACTTGTTTCTCTCTTTTCTCTATGAAAATAGATCAAGAAGATTCCAAGGAGTTAGGGAATTTGCGAAAGCGATTCCGAGTGACTAGGTCATCTTAAAAGAGATCTTACACTACACATGACTATTAACGAAAGTGGTGGCATACAAAAGGAAGTTATACCTTAAAAAATCATTGGAGAAAGGACATAATAACTTGACTAACTTCTAATCTAAACATAACAAGGGATTCTAAAGCTCTAGAATTCCTCCAATTTGATCTAAAAACTTTCTAACTTAACTCTCTAATTTCTTTACTTGCTTTCTTATTATTTCCTTTCTACCACCAATTGGATGTCTTCGACACCCAGCGGTTGGTTGTAAGTGCTTAATCCTTCTCCCTTTTATTTTACTCGTTGTTAAGGTTGGTTGTACCATCTAGCATTTCTTTCCTTTAGTTGCTTTCCTTTAGTTGTTCTCTAGATAATAAAGCAAGTGATTAAACTTTAGTGTTTGCAAAACCATAGTTCCTCGTGGGATCGACACCTTATTTCCCTATACTCAATAAACAATCCGTATACTTGCGGTAATATAGGGTTATAAAGGTTTTTAAAATTTGTGAAGTAAAGAAAACCCTCACCAAGTTTTTGGCGCCGTTCCCGGGGAACTAACGGTTTTCCTAAACTAGCTTCTCAAACTAGGACTAGGTGCAACATTAAAGTTAAAATAAGTTTTATTAATCTAGATTTTATTTCCATAGTTCTTTTTCTTTTCTTTGTTCCTTGTAGGTACACCAATCTCTTCATCTAAGAAATCAACTTGCCCTCATATTCAAAAACGGCGAGAAGAGGAAGGAGATGTGTCCAACAAGAAGAAAATATTGTGGTGGAGACTGAAGGTGAAACATCCGTAGAGATGGAGGAGTCAAGGCTAAGAGCATTAAGAGATTATGCCTTGCCGGATGAATCCGGTGCTCAAACAAGTGTGGCAAAGCCGGCCATTAATGCTAGTAATTTTAAAATTTCACCGGCACTTATTCAAATGATCCAAAGAAGCCAATTTGGAGGAAATGCAACCGAGGACCCCAATACTCATCTTGCTAACTTCATGGATTTGTGTGGTACCGTTAAGTACAATGGAGTAAGTGATGATGCTATTAAATTAAGGTTCTTTCCTTTTTCACTTTGTGATAAAGCAAAAGTATGGCTTAACTCTCATCTACCCAATACTTTTACTTCATGGAGTGATTTAGTAAAAGCATTCTTAAATAAGTATTTTCCTCCCGCTAAAACTAATAAGTTTCGTATGAATATCACAGGTTTTCACCAACAAGATGGTGAATCTTTATATGAAACTTGGGAGCAGTTCAAAGATCTTCAAAGAAAATGTCGCCATCATGGTCTTCCGGAATGGTTGGTCGTACAAACTTTCTATCAAGGTCTTATTATACCAACCAAGAATATCATAGATGCCGCGGCCTGTGGATCATTAATGGCAAAATCTACCGAAGAAGCTCAAAGTTTGATTGAAGAAATGGCCTCTAACAATTACCAATGGCCTAATGAAAGAAGTAACCAAAGAAAATCGACCGGTATGTATGAACTTGACACTCTTAACATGTTATGTGCTCAAATGCAAAATCTTACTAGCATGATTAGTAAACAAGGAGGAAATGGTTCAAGTTCTTGTGTAAATGGTGCTTATTGTTCAATTTCTGGTGGTAATCATGATGCTTGTATATGTAAGAATGTTGAGCAAGTTAACTTTGCCAACAACTTCAACCGAATAACTTGGTTGTTAACAAGTGTGTTAATTCTACTTATTTTGGTTAAATATGGTTTTTAATAAGTGTGTTATTTCTACTTATTTGGTTGAATTTTCATGCTCTTTGTGGCTTAGTAGTTTATGACGTGTAAATATAGATAATAATATTTCTGTCATAGCTTAGCCGAAGAAAGAAAACAAATGTTTGATATGCACTCTAAAGCGATAATAGGTGTTATATTATCTTGATTGATGATTGGTCAAAAACGTGTGCATGTGTATCTACAGAAGGTACTTGAGAGTGAAATTATAATTTCTCTTAATGTTTGGTTGCATAAAACATTCGTACTCTTTCACAAAAATTCTCCATAAATTTTACTTTAAACTTGTAAGTATACCTCGAATTATAGAAATTGCTACTTTATTGTTCTAATTTCTTTGTGTTTTCTTATTAAATAACTTTGAAACATCAAACACATATGTATATATTTTTATTGATGTTAACATGCTCTTAGATATTTTACACAATATTTTAATGTTAAATAATTTTTATTAATAACATCATATTAACATTATAACATCTATGAGGATGACCTCGATATATCCATCACTATTTTGGACTTATAATTTTTACGTTACTGTTAGAGCGTCAATTGTTCATTTTATTTCAATATTTTCCCTCTTAATTATGGCCAAAATATGGTGTTAATTGCTTGATTCTTCTCATATTTAGTTTTTGCTGTTGATTTTAGGTCATTGGAGTTAAATTGAAATTAAAAGCACAATTAAGGTGAAAATTTCAAAAGACATTTGAGACGCGGGCACGCCTTATTCTGCTGTAAAAGATGGAGGTCACGGGATTAGAATGGACTCCACAGTTGGAATCCTTACTGCCAAAACAAACTCACGTCGTTGTTGGAATTGGAAGCTGATTTTTAGGAACAAATTTGATTTCCTTTTTTATTGTTAGGTTTATTTGTTAGTATTCTAATGGTAATAGGATTCTTATCTTTTTAGTTATTTTGTTAGTATTAATAGGAAACAAAAAGGAAAAGGACGGCAGACTTCGTTTTTAGGTTTTGCAGACTTTCGTTTGGAGCATCTCTTTGGTTCTTGGCTGCGGACTTGAATTGGCCGAGAAACAATAGTGCCGTTCCATTTTTTCTCTTTTTGTCAAATAAAATAAAAAATTCTAAAAACATCTTTTGGCTGCGAATTGCAATGAGGAGTAGCTAATCTCTTCTGTCTAGTCGAAGGCTAATCGAAGGCTAATCCCTAATTCTACACAGAAAGTTTGAAACTTTCTGCTTTGAATCCATGCAAGAATCTGGCCAGAGATCCCTGGTTGAATTCAATCTGCACCAGAATCCAATTAGGGATTCCTGCCCTGATTCAATCCAAATTCTACTTGGTTTCCATGTCTCCTTCATAGATTTTCCAAGGCTCATTTGTACATTACTTATCTTGTTTGCACACTTGAGCCACAAGTGTACATTCACATGTTTAATTATAAACGAGTCCAACATAACTTCGTTAAATAAATATTCCACAAAAATTTTCCAATGAAGTGACTATTTAAACAGAGTCACTATTTTAGTGATTCGCCAGTTCAACCAATTCATTCATTGGCTTACCAAGTATCCAATCATCTGCTTCACCTTCTCCTTACCTTTGAGCATATTATGTCATTCCAAAATTTGAATCACTTATACCCGATGGGATAAACTAAGTTCAAGTTTGGTTCAGAATAACAAAGCTAGGTGCTTATTTGTGAATTTTTTTCCAAATATTGATTAAATTCAAATTGTACTTGGTTCATAACAAACTAATTTTTTTGTGACGAAGGAGCAAGGCTAAGCAAACTGAGAGCGAGGGTAAGCTGTGGAAGTAAAAAGAGCAGAATTCTAATCGAGAAAAACTGCATGCAAAAGAAAGAAATTCAAAAATGCAAAGGCTTAAAGCTAGTGAGAATGTGTCATCTCATTAATACTGTGCCAATTCTTGTGTGCTATATATGCTAGATAGCTAAAGAAATGAGGAGTGGTGATGCAATTGCTTCACTTGGCGAATTGTTAACCAAGAATGCATACTTTAGTATCCATATACTAATGTAAACAAATGAAGAAGATCGAAGAATATTTGTTTATCAAAACAATTGGTGAATTTGTACAAAAGACGAACGCAATCTGTAAGTGATGACGATGACAATCTAGTTTTTTATATTTTGAACCTAAATCTACGTCAATCCCAGAATAGAATTTGCCTCAAAACCAGTAAATAAACACTTGATTTCTTATTTTAGTACCTTTACAGACACTTGAAAATTATTAGGAGGGCAATGTGCAACAGTAAACAATATTTTACTATTTCTTTATTAATCATGAAGTTGATACGATTCGTTAACTCCTTGTTTAATGTTATCAGCCAAGCTTGTAATAGCATTTCTTTTCAAACTAAGTTGACAAACAGAGGCATACCTTTGGGATTAAATTAAATGCATCTCCAACTGAAATCACTTGGTTTTGAACAAGCTGCTCAGCTTGTAAGATCATTAACAAGTTTACAGTTGGACTCTGACTCAACACTCAAGGGCAATCACTCGAGGGGAAGAGGTAGGAACGATTGTGCTGCTTAAGACCTTTTCAGATACTTGTAATTCTTCGTTGATTAGTTGTACAATTTCGTGATAAAGGTCTATTTATTTTGTACGGGGCCTGTATGTATAGCAGCTACATAACACATTTTAGTTGTAAAATTGTACACGCAGCTAATAATGAAATACAATTTGCTCAAATGGATTATATTATTCATATGGTCATACTGACAACAATACTTGTCCCTTTCGCTATTTGATATGTGCCTCGCAGGCACATGGATTACAATGTGGATGATTTTGTCCAGCTTGAAAACATTAGAGAGTCAGCCACTGTAGATTTGTGGATAGAAGTTGTAGTTCATTAATTTGACTGTAAAAATGGAAACATTGATTCATCAAATAAATGCAAATCGAGTAAACGGAATGGCTCTTTAACAAAGCCATAACCAATAATGAGAGTGCTAAGCTTCAAAAAGCATTTGATGTGCACGAATTAAGGTTTAACAATAGCAAGTTTGCAGTGAAGTACTGAAGTTTACTACCTGGACATTGGCCGATTTGCATCGCAGTGCTATATACCTCGTTTACTTGGTTAGAACTCCCCGTGTAACCATGCTACCTCCTCGTTCCTACTTGAATGGTGTAACCGTGCTACCTACTTGAATGCTTTGGCCGCAGGATATTTCTTGTAGTCCAACTTCAGCAGAAAGTTAATGCTGCGGCTAAGCCCTGAATCATAAGCCATTTTGTTGACTGCCAGCTACCCCTTGAGGGTGACTGTTTGAGAATTGTTCTTAATAAAAGGAGCCGGGGATTTATTCCAATGCGATGTGGGATTATGTGATGCCACCGACATACTTACACTTTGCTACTAGCTGATTAATATGCTTTTAAATTCCTTGATAAAAATGAGGAATAAAGGAAATATCAAGGGGGAAGGTTGTGCTTTGTTTGATAAAGGAATAGATGTTGACTAGAATAATAATTTTAAATAATTAAACATTTAAAGATCTTGCTAGTTTGAGATAGGAACAAGGTTCGCGTGTCTCCACTTGTGATGTAAATAAAGATAAAGACGCAAAGAAAGAAAAAACTCAAAACAAACGGTAAATTAATTTTACATTGAAACTTAACTTATCATAATTCTACAAAAAGTTATTACTACACGTTGAAGAAAAAGGATAAATATTTAAAGCAAGGCTTAAAGGGTTAATAATAAAAAGAATGAGCCGATTTTAATCATTCCCCCTTGTGATTCAATTAACGGACATAGAAAAAGCCTTATACACAGTAACAGGGTGCCATTCACAGAAATATATTACTGCATAGTTGAAAACAAAGAAAGATAAATAGTTAAAAACAAGGTTTACAATAATAGGGTGTAAATCATAGAAATATATTACTACATAGTTGAAAATAATGAAAGATAGATAGTTAAAATCAAGGCTTACGAGCATACATGGAACAAGAAAATTTTCTTTGAGGGAGTGAACTTTAATTCAACTAAAATTTAAGTTTATAATTTGAAATATTTTTAATTTTGTTCCAAGGGCAAAAGTTTAAATTTCGCTAGAAATTTTGCAAAAATTTTAACTTTTCAAGGGCAAAAGATTTTAATTTTTAAAAAATTAGGGCCAGACCGCCCATGTTTGCAAGTTCATCAACAAAGAGAGAGAGAGAGAGAGAGTGTGTGTGTGTGTGTGCATATATGTACGTACATATACCTAACTGTCAGGTCCACAATTCAAACCCTAGACCTACCAAAATAGAGAGCTCTAAGAACTATTACATAAGGGGAAAAAAAATTTTGTATGAGTTGCAGTGCCCTATGAGTGACAATTGTGTGAAGGGAACCGGGGCTAGCAGGTAACTAGCGCCTAGCTTCTTTTTAACAACTAGGAGTTTCACAAAATTTTTATGTAAATTTCTTTTAATTTCTATGTACATTCTTTCTTCTAATTTATTAAATGTGAAAGATTCGGAATATTTATATAGGAAAATATCACCATAAAACCAATTGTCGTCAACGTTGAAAAGACCTTGAACATAGTCAATGTTATTATCTTTAAAAGCTTCTCTTTCTTTTCAAGATTTTGTGTTCCGTCCCTTTTTTCTTTTTGGGACGTTATGTGCTGGTATTAGGAAAACAATATAGTTGGAGAGATGGATGTCCACCACATAAGCAAATATAAGAAAAGATGCAAACGTATGAACCATCTGATAGCTGTTTGGTTGGAAACGGCCCTAAAATTTCACTTTGCTGGTGGTTTAACTCGAATTCTTCAAATAAAACTTTTTTTTTTTGTTATGGTTAAATTTGGAATGGACTTTAATTCCCATGTAAAGTGTGGTCCTATCAAGCAATTTTGTGAATTTACACATTGTTCATTTGTCTTAGCAATTGGTTGCGAGAACTCAACAATCACAGGAGTGAATGCGATGGACGATTCATGTTGGAGACGAGTCTTATTTGAATTTGAATAGATAGGATTATCTGTTGCTGCCCAATTTCCGGTATATAAATAACTTATTGTGTTTTTTACAACTTCTTATTTTAGTGTTTATAATAAGGATAAATTACATATAATCCCCCTATAGTTTTATATAATGCCACATGACCGCGTTAAGATTTCAAAATACCATATAATTCCCTTGTGGTTTTATTAAAGTGAAAAATGAACAAAATGCATAATCAGTTATGACAATTATATGAGGCATTCTCCAAAAGTGCATATGACGAAATCATAATATCTGCTTAACCTCCTTATAGTTTGAAAAATATTCATTTTACCCCTATAGTTTTTACATTTGTCCACGTAATTCCTCTATAATTTTGTATAAAGTGATTAAGTTGTTATTTGATTTAGCATTTAGGTAAGGCGCTACCGGTATTTCAACTAACGACATTACCCAAGTTATTTTCTGTCAAGTTTCCACTTTATAAGAGATGAAGTGAATATTTTAAAATGTCAGGACGATCATGTGGAAATATAGGAAACCATAGGGAGATTATTTGTAATTTATCCTTATAATTGTTGTCATGGTATTTAAATGGATTATACTGATGCATATATTGTCTTGTGCAATTCTTCTGACAATCCATAACATTGCTATCTCAGATACTATATAATAATGAAGGTGAGAACCTTTGTTGAATTATTCTAAGATTTAGGGTTCTTCATCGGTTTGGAATTGCTATTTCAATGTTTCTTATTTTTCTTCTGGGCAGATTTTCTTTAGCGTCTAGCAATTTCTATTTATTTGGAGTAGTGGTCACGTTCTTTCCTAATTATACGAATTTGAAATTGAGCTAACTTATTTCTTATTGCCAGTTTAGTATTCGTCAAACACGGTAAATAGGTAAATTGGTATTCGACAAGATGCACACAAGGAGAGCCATGCATATATTCATAATGATTTATTCCCGATTATGGAAGACAGATTAGTTTTATTTTTATCCCAAGTATTCTATTAATTAGAAAATTGAAAATTCTAGTGTTTGGATCGTGTAGGATTTCCAAGAAAATTTTCGATTTCTTTTGCAACAGATGATCTACTTCTCATGTTCCGTGAACAGTTGGGACATTGAGGAATAACAGAATTTTGCAGAAAACCACATTCAATGAGAGTAGTATGTATGACTTGGTGAATGTTTAAAGTTGAAGTAATTCCTATAAAATAAAATAAAGAGTACGAAAGTCATTGCAAAGGATTTTAAAGATTTAGTCTATTATTTTTCATTCAACCCTTTCATTAAAATAACTTTTAGCTAAAGGTCTTATCATGTGTGTGTACATGTACATGTACGTATAAAAGTTTTCCAACAGTAGGGTAAACAACTCTACGTGCCAAAACCAGAAGGGACTAAACCAAGTCCTTGTGGGATTTGATTCAAAATCCCAGTTAGCATCGGTCAAAGTTTATCCTATATATACTATATTTTTATTGATGCCAAGGGCATATAACCCCATATTGAACATTGAAACAACTCTGCCATTTAAATCGTCCCTCTGTAGCCTAAACTTGTTTCTTGGTTAAAAGATCAAAAGAATGGACAGCTCCTTTTCGTCAAATTCTCTCGACGAGGCAACCAAAAAATTCAGGTTTTGCTGCATCTCGTGCACTGAGATAAAGGCCGGGAATGATCTTGATGATGTTGCTGCCGAATCTGCGGCAAACAATCCATCCTCCAAAGAGCCGATTGAGATCGATGAAAAGATGGCTGGTGAAGAAGAGAAATCAAATTATGATCACTTGAGAAAACCAGCACCTGTCTTTACGGACCAATTCAAGTGTGGCAGTTGCAGGAAAAGAGAAACCACTTATCTTCAGTTACAGACTCGAACCGGTCTTGCTACTTTTGTAACCTGTGTCAACTGCAATAGCTGCTGGAAATTTTTTTAGGGCTTCGCATACTGTTTATGCAATATTATATTATCTTGGAAAAAGGTTCCAAGGACTCAGGAGATTTGCATGTTAATTGGTTGAATGGGGACTCCTTACCACTTGCCTTCAATAGGGCAGACGATTATACCTAGTTTATTTTGATCCGCAGTCGCAGTGTAATCAATATTGTGTGAAAGTATTTGCTTATCTGAATAAAAAATATCTTTTACACAAAAAAAAAAGAAATCTTTAAGTTCATCACTTTAGGGAAATTTGTACAGTTAATTTGGAAATTAGTTTTGATGATTATTTTGCTATTAAAGCATGCTTTTTCGTAGTAGTTTTAGGAATAAAATTACAACTACCGATGGACAAGTCCAGAGGCAACAACGGTTGTGGCCCTATTCTTTTGTTTGGGAAACTTGCTTCTGCAACTCTATTCTTTACAACGATCATGGGTTAGTATTTCTTCCCAGACCCTATGCTTGTTTGTCATCATATAGCAAAGCCGATTCCTTATCTGTAATTGGACCAAAATTCTTTAATACCACATCAGCCAAAATAGCGATAATTTGAAAAAGGAATATGGCATAGCAAAGTACTATTTTACAATAAGCACTTTGACTGCAACATTAATATTAAATAATTACAACAAAACAAAATTAAAACGATGGATTTTATCCAAGTCATGAAGCTTCAAAATAAAAGTTCCACCAAGATGGAAGAATTGGTGAAAGATGTCACTCCAAAACTGGTAAAAGGGGCTCTGCCGTTGTCAAATAAGAGGGTGGAATTATGGAAGGAGGATGAGAGAATGATAGGGCTAAAGAAACAAGGGGGTAGAGGTGTGAGAACCAAGAAAAATCCTAGAGACGAATGTGTTCATTTTAATTAAATAATAAAATTTAAGCTATAGTAGGTCATCCATCTCCAGTAACAAGATGGAACAATACGATGACCCCTCAATTTAAACCAAAAATTTATTGTTAACAATGTATAGAAGATTTATTCTAACTTTTACGTACATGTCAAGTATTAATAACTAAAAAGCGTAACTCTAATTCCAATCGAAAATCCAATGCATGTAGTACTAAAAATTCAGTCATGTCAACTACTTCCATTATTAACAAAAGTTAGCCCAATTCCAACCCTTGTCTCCATTGGCTTAAAATATATTTGTCCTTTCCTCATTAGTATGATAAACTGTGACTATAAGGAACAAAAAGTTGAATAAAAATACTATCGAAATAAGTGCTGAACCCAGGAACGTTGAAGCTTCCATGTCCGAGAATGTCTGAATTCCTACAGGTACTACAAATGGTCAACATTTATGTTAGGAATTGGGGCATCAGGCACAGCGAAAAATTAAAATTTTAGCCCTTAATTCTCACCAGGAATCACCCTAGGTTCTACGTATGACTTACAAAGGGGGTTCTAGAGGATTACCTTAATCCAACAGACGATGCCTCTGACTCGTTGAGAAGGCTGAGAATCCCCTGAGCAGCAGTCCAAATGTTCTGCCTCTACTATAATCCATGCGAGAGTGCTTCTGGACTTCACTTGATCGTCTCTATGATCTATGTGTGTGTGTATGAGTGAAGAACAGGTGCTAGCCTTTCTCACTCTATCTCACAGACTCTCTGTTTTTCTCTCTACGTAAGGTTTCAGAAACCTGGCCTCTCTCTATATTCTGACTATCAGAAGTGATCAACTAACTCACCTATCGTAACATCTGATGATATTAATAGGAGAGAGAGGGAGATAAGAGAGAAGGGAGGAGGATAGAGTCAGGTGGTTTGATTCAAAATCAAACCACCGTAACATCTGATGAGAGTCTATCCTATCTATTATCTGACAGATAAGAGATAACCACTTTATCTTCTCTGTCAGATGACCCCATGATTTATTTATCTTTATAATTAAACCTCAGAAATATTTACTTCCAAGTCCCTACTTGGACACACAATTTTAATCCAGAATCAATCTCTAAGCGTGTGATCCTGTATGTTCCAAATACACTGGTAATAATTATGAATTATAATTCTCAAAAGAATTAGATAAAATAAACACTTTTATTTTATAATTAATCATTCATAATTATAAATTGTGAGCGGTGTCTAGTAACAGGTATTCGGAATTGGTCAAGGGGAATTCCGACCTAACCTTTCCATGGAAAATTACCGTGTAATTATTATCCTTTCACCATTGATATCCTATTAGTCAGGGAATAAGGAACAAGTGCCAATTCCCTAATGACTAATTAATTTTCTAGTTCCCGGAATTAACCTTAGATTAGGTTAACTTGAAGACACTCTTCAATTAATCTAATGTAGTCGACTACTAAGGTTACATTCCAACTAGTGGCCTTACTGGATATCAGCTCCCACGATCGGATTGGTGAATCCTCTCTTGATCACTCACTATCTTTCCATGCTTCACACTACCCCCAATTTCTATTCTTTAAGTCACTCCTGGTGAGCAACAAGAAATAGAATCAAAAGGTAGTGATTCACACTCAAGATATTGTGGTGATCTCAAGTCTAGGATCACTTACACAATTTTCCATAAGAGATTCAACCATTGGCACTAAATAGATATCCTAATGGGATCTCTGTATGGATCACTCCAATGAATTAGTACTTTACAATTCATCTACACATTAGCCTAGGTATCCCTATACCATGGTTGATGAGAACAATCACTACTTACACTAAGTAGCGGCTAACTGTGTACTAGTCTGTCCGCATTAATGATGTCCTGTCTCATTAATACTATGACTAGGGAAATTTAAGAATGTTTATTATAAATGTGATTGATATCTCATAGTCAGCAACTCTTGTAACTACCATCACATTAATAAATATTCTAAGGAATTTATCAGTTATATCAAATATCAAACAGATAAAAATGGAAGTTCATAAAATACAAAACTTAATTAGGAATGTATTTAAACAAATAATTGTTTTAGGGCATACATTCCAACAATTTATCCAAATGTTGGGACTCTACTGAAAATCATTTCTTTGCTTAGCTAATCTTGATTCATTTCTTTTTTTTTAATTAAAGTTATGCACAAGCTTAGTTTCGCTCCCTTACATCAAATTCCAGGCTTCGCTACTTCTATTGATCTTCATCTTAGTAACATAATACCTTAAATGCGGGTATATTCACTATGGCATGCTGATCCACGATTCCTAGCAATTCCAGCTTCACGTTCCTAAGTTGCATAGAACAATCCGAATTGAGAAAAAGCCAATGTGGATGTCAAATGCAATGAGAAATCCTATCATCAGGGCAAAAGAGCAAGGAGATATATGTTAACTTACAAAGAGCAAGTGTTGGAGAGAAAAACCTCGAAAGAACTCATCAAAGAGCCTAATATGTAAAGAATCGAACTCTGATCCAAATATTTAAATATGGAACATTTTTCCTTACTCATGAACCTAGCAATCTCCTCTTTTATGAGTAACTCTCCTACATTGAACCCAAGTCTATAAGTTTCTTCATGCCCATTTTAATATTTAACGCAAACTCACCTTAACTCCAAAAGTCACCTCTTTGCCCAACTATGGACTCATTTTTCTTCAACATCCAAACTAGATTCAGAACCTCTACCAATCCTTGGTTTCTTGGTCTAACACCAACCAAACCTCCGACCAAACCCATGGCACACCTAGTCCAATACCAGTTAAACTTCTTGGCACCTCAATCCACTGCCAAGAAGAAAATTTCATCGGCCAAGTCCCAAAAAGAATCTACTTGCCCATGAGTAACTCAGACTCATAACTAAAAACTCTGATCCCACATGTTGGGAAGAAAAACATTGAGAATTCACTAAAAATGCCAATATGTAAGTCAGGAATCCAACTTTGATCCAAAAATTTAAGCTGTTAGGTCTCATACCCTACTTATATGTGAAACGCTCTTTCTCTATTTGTTGAACGAATATGGGACACTTTTCCTTATGAACCTAACAGCAAGTTTTTAGATCTAATTAATTATCATCCAATGAATTTTCAATCAAAGTATCTAAAAAGTCACATGATTCATGATTGCAATATCCTGCCTCCCTCTTCTTCTCTTGCTAGGGATATCACCCCCATATTTCTCTCATTATTTGGTTGTATCTACCAATTGTTTCTTACTCCAATAATCTAAACAACCAATTGCAGGATAAAGTTCCACCAAACTTGGAATGACAACCTCAAATATTTTCCTTGCAAACTTTCTCAATTCTTCAATATTCTTCCAAGACTCAATAATATCTTTGGACATCACTGCATTACTGATTATATTAGAACTAGTTGCAAATAAAATGTTGCCCATGTTTACCTGTTCTCATTCTTTTGAACCCAAAAACTCAAGCATCTCCTTGGCCTTCTCATGTCTCATAGGAGCATAGAAAATTTCAGTGCCTTAGTTGTGGAAAGCCTAGCCTGGGTAGTGACACATAAAATGCTCCAGTTTTGGAGGCATTCTATGGCTAATGCCATGATTGAAGTTTCAATTTGTGGTATTATATAAGCTACTTGTGAAATATATCTTCCAAAAAGTTCGTGATCATGAGTCTTGAGTATTTCCAAAACAGCTTCTGGTCATGATGCAACTACCACTTGTTTTGTACCAAATCTCAGAGACATTAGATGCCTATAATACCATGCAAGCTCAACAAGGGCAACATGGGTTTTCTTCCAATAATGGTAGAAAGGATTGCTTGTGATTGGCCATGCAAATGGATCTAATGTTAGCCATGCATGGTATCAGAAGAAAAGAAATACTAGATGAGAGACTAAAGTGAGAGATAAAAGTGAAGATAAAGGGTGTAACGAACACCATGACCTCTAATAATCCATATTCTAAAAGAGGTGGAAACTGAGTTAAATCGAGGTCAGCTAAAATTTTTGGCTACTGAGGTACTCTTGCAAAATGAATAAGTAGGTCAGATGGGGCTGGTCTCCAGTATTGTTCTCCAATGCTCAAGTCAGTAATCTGGACAAGGCGTCTAGGAGTTTTTAGAGCTGAGAATACTTTAAAGAGTGCAATAAAGGATGCTTATACTGGTGAGGAGTGGGGTGATAATGAATGGAATGGTTAGAGCTTTTCCTAGAAATGAGGGTGGCGATAGATTGACAGAGCTATGAGTAGGCTGTACCTTAGGTGGTGCACATCCCATCAGTCAAATCATTGCGTGCCGAGATCTGGAGAGAAGAATGACATCTTGGCTATACGTAAACAGGCCGAGATGTTTGAACCCATATTCTCCACTAAGCCCCCAATCTCAAGAGGGATGGCAGAGAGTATATGGCCCATCTCTTCTTGAGATCACACTTGCCCTATCGAGGAATAAGAAGACACGTAGCAATATCCTATTAGAGGGAATCTGAAGTGTCATACCTTTTCAAGATGCCATATCAACCGTCCCATCATTAATGATGGAGGGAAAGGAAGCATCTTTCAAATTTAAAGCACCTGTCCTTCCCTCTCTTAGGACTCTTTATAAAAGGCAACGAGGTCCAAGTTTATTCTCAAGAGAAAATTTTCATTATTGTGTGCAGCCAAGGTGAGATATTAGCTTCTAGTATATACAGCCGAGTAAAAGGGTTAGAAGATTTCATTACTCCCGAATTAAAATCAGTAAGTAATTTAGTTCTAGATAATGGCTAGGACCACTAGAACCCATAGGGAAATGGCAAGAATAGGGTTTGCTAAGATGGAGAGGCCCAACCCCATCGAAGTAGAGGTCTCACTGATGGAGGAATTCCTCAGAGAAATGGAAGAGGCCTCTTTTGATACCAACTGAAACAAAAGTCTCTTCAGAAGAGGAAAAGGAAGCAAAATAAGAAACAAAAGATGCAGAGATAGAGACAGAGACAAAGATAGAGGCTGAGGCTGAGGCTGAGGCAAGCCCCATGAGACTAGCAGAGGCCAAGGAGGATTCCGAGGTAGTATACAACGATGACCTCAGAAATGAAGTTCCCGTAGATTAGGGAGTAGAGGTGTCGTCAGTTCCAAGAGATCCAAATATCATCAACTACAATGAGGTCCCCTTTTTCATAGTACAATTACAATAACTGAGGCTAGGAAAATAATGAGGAGATATCCCTTCAGTTTAGGGTACGACATAACCTATGCCAAGCAGGACCAATCGGCTGAGTGCCCGCCATAAGGGATAGTGGCCATCTATGAAGAGCAACTAGTAGCCAAATTCATGATGCCTACCACAAGATTTATGAGGGATAGCCTCAAGTATTGGAGGGTGAAAATCACCCAATTAACTCCGAATGCCATAAGAAGTGAAGCCCACAGTTAACCCCTTCAGGAGGTTTTACATTATAAAATAGTAATGATAAAAGGACTCATTTTTACTTCGATAGCTGCTCACGAAGAATCAAAAAGTTAGTGGTGAACTCTTCAACTTAGTAAAGAGGTAGAAGAATAAGTATTTTTATGTCCCAACCTAGGACTTTCCTTAGGGTTTTTGGTGGTGGCCTCGAACTTCCATTGCCGACCCATCTCCCGAGGATGTGAAATAAGAGAATTCCAAAAAATTGAGCAGATTGGGCCTACAAATCTTGAGTTTATTATTTCATGAGGCAGTATTGTCGATGGTGGCATTAGCCGATCTCTTATAGAGTTGTGAAAACTATTTATTATTAAGAAAGTTATTCAAAAAAATGTAATTTCCTTTTCCAACTTTTTGTAAGAGATGCCCGAGGTAACTAAGTAATGGTTTTCTTCTGTTGTTGGCAGTGGAGAATGTGACCAATATAATCACCAAGGGAGTGGAAGGTATGACCAAGAGACCACCAACAAAGAGAAAGGTCCTAGGTAAGACATTTTGGGCAGGAAAAATGCAAGCCAAGTCTGCCTCAACAGCAACTCAGACCTCAGCTCAGGCACTCACTCCTGTAGCTCTCTTGGTCATCAAAGAAGGAAGCGCTGCCAGACCAATTTAGGTGCCAAAGGGCATTCTTGTTGGCTAAGGTACATCTTCTTTCTTGGCCGCCCACGAGAAGGGAAAATCCCTCCCAGGGTGACACGAATCTCGTTTTAGAGAATGAAACTCACGTGCAAGCCTCGGAGCTTGATAGTGGAATTCAAGTTTGGATAGGCAGCGGAACCTTACGACCCCTCTAACCCTCGAGATTGCAAACACTTTTGATATGATCTCAACCAACAATCTAGCGAATTAGCGAACCAAAGGTGTAGGTAGAAGGTGCCATAACCAAGTTCTGTTCTTGATTGATAAGCCAAATTGAACACGATAGATATGAGAACTCTAGAAAAAAAAATTTAATTGATTGCACCATAAAATTATTAAGTGCATTATTTTCCTTTAAGTACTCTATTTTATATGCATTGCATGGCATTAATCTAGAATTGCATTTTACATGTTTCATGTAGCCAAATGCATAAAATTTATATGGTATTAAGTAGGTTATATTCTAAATTGAGGGATTAGAAGACAATTGAATAGATTTTATCCAATTCTTGGCCAAAATTTCACCACTTGTCAACCATCCACTAATGTCTTGACTTAAACCTTTCTATTTAACCTCTTGTTTTCAAAAGTTTGAACCAAAATTCCCTCCCTTCTCTCTCCTCTTGGCCGGCCACAATAAGAAAAGCAAACATCAAAACCCTAAGTTTGATCTAGCAATTTTAGTGAAGGAAAACTACTCCAAGTGAAAACCCTAGGTTGGATTACTACTAAATCATCAAGTTTGGTTGGAAGAATTGGAGCTTTTGGGTGGTTTTCTCTCTCAACTTTCAAGGTAACTAACCACTTATCTATGCTTTAATGACCTTCAAATTCAAAGAGGATGCATGTTAGTTGAGTTTAAAGTGTTTGAGGTTGATTAGGAGGAAAAGTTGTGGAAGAATTTCTTGTGTTTGGAAACTTGAATTTAGGCCTTTGTTTTTAACCTCTATGTGGTTGATGAAATGCCTAAAGGTTTGTGATGTTTTATCGATGGCTTTCTTTGATGTTTTAGCATGTTAAACACCCTATTAAGAGTTGGAAATAATCTTAAAAGGTTGATTGTAGCAATCAAGTAGAAGTTGGAACTTTGACAGGAAATCAGAAATGAAATTCAGTGAACTTCTCGAACTTGCTAGTGATTATAGGAATTGAACTAGAGCCTGAGCTTTACACCGTTAAAAAGATCTATGAATCTAGTTTTAAACGCCACTGATGGAGCTCGATTTTGATTTTTCTACATCGAGTTATAGCTGTTCTTCCGAAACTGTCCAATCAACCCGTTTCTAGTCTGACAGTCTTCTGGTGTCTCTAATTTTGGCCATTTCGACCCTGACTAAGTATGATCTGAGGTCCAACCTCTTCATGAAAGTTGTAGATCTATGTCTTACTTCGAAACGCCATGAAATTTGCCCCAATATGATAAACGTAGCCACAGTTATGATTAAATAGTCGAAGGGCGGCAAACCTGTCGATTATTGTTTTTCTTTCCACAATTGTTTCTCTCATTCATCTTGACTCGTATGCACCCTTGCCATGTCCCGACATACTTAACTCATGATTCTAATATGTTGATAAGATTTTTATTTATTTACACTTATAATTTGGATTAGACATCTTGTGGTTTTGTGCATCCAATTTGTGATTGCTATCAAGCAAAGAAAACAACGAGCATATGCATCAGGTCTTTTTTGTTTGGGGTAGCCGAACCTAAATACTTTTCATTTCATTTGATATTAGACTTGGAAGGAGGAAATAAAGGAGACTTGGGTGCGAGCGCCTGAAGATACATTGTTCAACTTGGTGAGTGTTCCATGCCTGTTTACTTGACCAACTTGATAGGTGGAAATACTTGAATACTTGAATTATGTGATTGTTCGATCTCTTGTGATTTGTGAGCAAGTTAATGTGATCGAGATGAGTATGTACTTTATCACTCTCGATCTCTTCTACTTGAAATTCTGTACTTTGATAGTTGAATCCATGTGATTTGGCCTTTGGCCTATACTTGATTTGTGAGTCGCTTGGGGTGATATCCCATCAACTAATATGATTTGTTTGGAGCTCCAAAACCTATTTGGTGAGTCAATCGATTCTAGCTGGCACGAGCTTGGTCGAGAAAGTTGACGAGCCATTGGGTATGATATGTGAATCCGGAAAATGGCATACTCGAGTATTACATAAAATTTGATTTGTTGAGGTGTTCGGGCCCGCTAAAGGGGTGAAATGGTGGACGGTATGTGGTGTAAAGTGGGGATCTATTGTTTTGGTTCTGAACTTTAAATGTTGACGGAGGGTCAATGGGTTGTGACATGATCAAGCTACAGGGAAATTGGCTTCTGAAAGCCATCCGTATCCTTTAACTGAGTGTGTTCAATGTATTTGGTGATTCCTATTGTAATACTTGTTTATTGAGTAAATTCTAATTGTTTACTTGGCTGCATGTTTTTGGGACCTCATTGAGCTTTTAGCTCACCCCTTTTCCTTTGTTTATCCTTAACAGGAAATTTCTCGAGCACGGGGTTAGAAGTGCGCGCAATTAGTGTAGATTTTTTTGTTACTTTTGCTTAAGGGTTGTTATACTAGAAAACCCTATCTTGGTTTTTAAGCTTATCTTTTAGTTTTGTAACCTTAACCCCTCTTGAATTCTAAGTTTGAAATGTGGTTTGAAATTTATGTAATTATGTTGGTTTGACATTTGAATTTGGAGAATTTAGTTTAGTAAGTTTTGGGTTGTTGGTTTTCCATTAGCTATCGAGTCTTGGCGAGAGTTGGGCAGGCAGTCCGCTAACCCTTTCGATTCGCCTTAGGGGAAGGTGGGGCTGTCACAATAGAGACCTCTAAAGTATTCAAGGGAAGCTCAAAGCTTATGAGAAAATCAATTAATTTTGTTGAATAAATCTTGTGTCCATGAAAAGAAATAACCTAGGCTTTAAATAGCCTTACAAGAACCTCGTTCAGATTGGACAATGTTAACCTAAACCTACGGTAATAACAAGAATAAAAATAAAGAAACTAAGAAAATTAAGAAAATTCCACGTGACCATATCACGCGCCCGTGTCCAAATGATGATTAATCTTCTGGTTGAAATAAAACCCACGCGTCCATATGACGCGCCAGCGTCCAAACGAGGACTAGTCTTCTAGTCTCCAATTGTTGTACTTCGTTGGACGATGTGCCAACATCCAAATGAACACTAGTCTTCTGGCCAAACACACGCATCGGCTGGAATAAAGACAAGCACACTTTAATCAATCCTTGGGTGCAACCCTAATGACATTAACAATTGAATGTGCATTGGAATCAATTCCTTGAATGTTCAAACAGCTTGAGCTTCCTTGAAGCTATCATTCCCCTCCTCTTGAGAAGGATTTGTCCTCAAATCAAAAGCATCGTCTGCATCAAAAGGAGCTAAGTTAGAAACGTTAAAAGTTGTGCTAACCCCATACTTACCAGGCAATTCCAACTTGTACGCATTGTCATTAATGTGTTCCAAGACTTGGAAAGGACCATCTCCACGTGGTTGCAACTTGTTTCGATGCTGAACTGGAAATCATTCTTGCCGCATATGCAACTATACCCAATCTCCAGGTTCAAACACTAGCTTGCGGTGACCCTTGTTGGCTTGCTTGACATATTGAGCAGTTCGCCTTTCAATGTTAGCACGAGCCTTCTCATGGAGTTGCTTCACAAAATCTACATGGCGTTTACCATCGAGGTTCTCACGCTCACTACTAGGTAGTGGCACTAGATCAAGAGGCATTAGTGGATTAAAGCCATAGACAATCTCAAATGGTGAGAAGTTAGTGGTAGAATGCATAGCTCTATTGTATGCAAACTCAACATGCGGTAGACATTCCTCCCATGTTTTAAGATTTTGTTTGATTATAGCACGTAACAAGGTAGATAAGGTGCGGATAACTACCTCAGTTTGTCCATCCGTTTGAGGATGACTCGAAGTAGAAAACAACAACTTAGTGCCTAGTTTTGACCACAATGTTTTCCAAAAGTAAGAAACAAATTTAACATCTCGCTCCGACACTATTGTCCTAGGAATGCCATGCAATCTCACAATTTCCTTAAAGAACAAATTAGCTATATGAGATGCATCATCGGTTTTGTGACATGCAATGAAGTGTGCCATTTTTGAAAACCGATCTACCACAACATAAATTGAATCATGGCAAAACGTGACCTAGGTAACCCAAGGATAAAGTCCATAGATAAATCAACCCATGGTGCCATAGGAATCGGTAGTGGGGCGTATAAGCCATAAGGGTGTACCTTGGACTTGGCCTTTTTGCAAGCAATGCAACGGTCCACGATTCTCTCGATGTCTCTTTTCATCTTCGGCCAATAAAAATGATCCAGCAAAATTTCTAAAGTCTTAAAAACTCCGAAATGGCCTATTAAACCACCCGAATGAGCTTCTCTTACCAAGGGCTCTCGAATGGAACTTGAAGGAATACATAGACGATTCAAATAGTAAAGATAACAATTGGAAAGGAAGAACTTATCTCGACTGGCTTTCTCACATGAAGCATAGATTTCACAAAAATCAGAATCGGTAGGATAAAGCTCTTTAAGCATTTCAAAACCTAGTAATTGAGCATTTAGAGTGGTGATTAGAGAATACCTTCTTGATAACACATCCGCGACCACATTAGACTTACCGGCCTTATATTTGATCACATATGGAAATGACTCCACAAATGTGATCCATCTCGCATGCTTCTTGCTCAAATTGTGTTGAGCCTTTAGGTACTTGATAGGGATTTTCTTTACTCCTCAAATTTTAAAAAAAACCTTTATAACCCTATATTACAGCAAGTATATGGATCGTTTATTGAGTATAGAGAAATAAGGTGTCGATCCCACGAGGAACTATGGTTTTGCAAACACTAAAATTTAAACACTTGCTTCATTATCTAGATACACAATTATAGGAAGGCGAATAAAGTAAGGAAAGCTAGATAAAAGGGTGAAGGCGGTAAACCGACCTAAGGAAGAGGGATAAAGCAATTAAAACCAACCGTTAGGTGTCAAAGACATCCAATTGGTGGAAGACAAGAAATAAGAAAGCAAGTAAAGGAATTAGAGAGTTAGGTTAGAGAGAGTTTTTAAGATCTAGTTGGAGGAATCCTAGAGCTTTAGAATCCCTTGTTAAGTTAAGATTAGAAGTTAGTCAAGTTTATTGTGTCCTTTCTCCAATGATTCGCTAAGGTATAACTTCCTCTTGTATGCCATCACTTTCGTCAATGGTCATGTGTAGTGCAAGCTCTCGTTTGAGATGAGCTAGTCACTCGGAATTGCTTTCGCTAATTCCTTAACTCCTTTGAATCTTCCTTGACCTATTTTCATAGAGAAAAGAGAGAAACAAGTTAAATAAGCTCAATGAAGTTATAGTATAAAACCAAAACCAACCAACTATATTCACTACTTTCGTGAGAACATAAGTTAGTGTTTAAGAACTTAGATCTTATTGAAGGCAAGTTTTTCATTACTCATCAACATCAAATCAATTATAGTTGGTAGCTAATCAACCATAAAGCATAAGCACAAGTCTTAAACTAACAAAATCATGGAGGACATAAATCACACAACTACTTCATAATCACAACTAAAAAAAGTTCATCCTAACTCTAGGATTAAAGAGGCTTAGCTAGACATCATATTACAAACATTTAAACCTAGAACAAACTTGCACAAAGCCATGAAATTTAAGCACAAGAGTCAAGTAAAGGAAGAAGGAATATTATTCAATTTCTTGAAGTTGAATCCATAAACTTCTTCACAAGTTGATCTCCCAAATACAAAGTACAAGATTCCTCACAACTTTCACTTTTACTCTCTTTAGAAACTACAAACTTAAGAACTAGAACTAATCTAATGAACTAGAGCTATTCTCTAGTCTTTTTTCTCTCTTTTTTGGAATTTTTATGGAATGGAATGGAATACTTGAATTGTCTACAAAAGGCCCTATTTATAGAAGATTGCAACCATATGCATCCAAAATTATGTCATGTGAATACAAAACAAATTGGCCTTCAAAAGTCAAGGAAAATGGCTTCTTAAATCTCTTTGTTTTCATGCATTTGAATCCTTTGAATTTCAATCTCAAATGAGTTGTAATGTTGAAGCAAATTGTGTTTTGAATTAGCAATGAGTTGTTTCTTCAACTTCACAAGATTCTTCACGCAGCTTTCATTGAAATTCTTCTGAAAATTGAGCTGGAAGTGAGCTGAAAAACTGGAATTCTGCAGCAACTTGCAGCAGTCACTTTCTGATGATCCGCGATGCAGATCCGCGAGGCAGAGGATCGCGGATCACATCGCGGATCAGGTCCCCTGGCTCCTGTGAGAGGGATTCGCGAGCTATTTGAAATTTTCACTTGTTGGTTCGCTTTTTGCCTCGCGACTCCACTTGAAACTTGCAAATTCCGAGCTTTTTGTCGTGAAATTGGCGCATTAATTGCTCCGACTTTTGACCGTTTGATTCCTTGTTGATTGAATTGCAATTTGCATTTTCCAATTTTTCTTCCAAGCTTCTTGGCAAATATCCACATTTTCATCTCATTTGATAATTGAACAAGCAATCCTACAAAAACATGGAGATTTCACCACATTAATCCATAGAAATTCAATTCTCATCATTGAAGCCATCAAATGCAAAATTAACTAGAAACCCTAGTTCATTAGCTACAAAAATACCAAAAACACACAAAAACTACATAATTAAACCTATTAAAAACATGCAAAATATTGACTTGGTTTTTTCCTTTTTTCTTCATTAACTTTAGGGATTTCATGCTCTATAAAGATCTCTTTTCCTTTGTTCTTCACAGGGAACAAGTCATTAACAAATAAGCCATCATTATGCAATTCTTGAACAATATTTACCTCTTTTGGCTTAAAAGCTTTTCCATGCCATAATTCAAGATCTTTATTTTCATGGAGGTTAAACACCAATTCTTCTTCATTCACTCTAAACTTAATTATGCCTTCTTGAACATCAATTAGAGTGCCGGCAGTGGCTAGAAATGGTCTACCTAATATAATAGGTAAATGAACATCTTCTTTCATGTCAAGGACAATAAAGTCGACCGGAATAAAGAAATCCTTAACCTTTATAAGGACGTTTTCAATCATACCAACCGGGCGCTTTAATGACCTATCCGTCAATTGAAGAGTGATGTTTGTGTCCTTCATCTCCCTTAAATCAAGTCTCCGAGCTATGGAAAGTGTCATCAATGATACACTTGCACCTAAATCACATAAAGCATTAGAAAATTGGAGATGACCAATGGTACAAGGTATAGTAAAAAGCTTCCCGGATCTTTGAGCTTTTGTGGGAGTTTATTTTGAATCCTTGCCGAACATTCCTCCGCTAATGCTATGGTCTCATAATCTTCAATCTTCCTCTTTTTGGACATGATATCCTTCAAAAATTTAGCATAAGAGGGAATTTGTGAAATAGCATCAATAAAAAGAATGTTAATTCTTATTTGCTTAAACATTTGAGCGATTTTCTCAAATTCCTTCTCCTTATTGCTCTTCTTCAACCTATCAAGAAAAGGAATAGAGTTAGAAGCATTCTTAATAGGAATATGAGAAGAAGGAATATCAATATCAACATGGTTATCTACTTCTTCCTTTTCCTTATTTTCCTCATTTTCATCACTTTTACCACTTTTACCAAGGTTATTATCCTCTAATGTTCTACCACTCCTACGAGTGATTGGATTAACGTGTTCTCTTAGATTAACCTCAGTTTTACTTGGAAACTCCCCCGGTTTTCTTCTATTAAATGCATTAGCTAATTGACCTATTTGAAATTCTAGACTTCTATGCATATGGTCAATTTTCTTATCCATTTGTTCAAACCTTTCATGTGTACTTTGAGCATGCTTTTCTAGAGCTTTTTCCCAAGTTGGTTGAGGTTCAAGTGGTTTAGGAGAAAATCCGGGTGGATTAGAAGATCTTTGGTTATGAGGTTGATCCCTCCATCCAAAGTTAGGATGATTCTTCCATCCGGGATTATAAGTACTTGAATAAGGATTGTTTTGAGGTGGTCGGTTGAAGTTGTTGGCAAAGTTAACTTGCTCAACATTCTTACACATGCAAGTATCATGATTACCACCACAATTTGAACAATAAGGATTATTTACACAAGAACTTAAACCATTTCCTCCTTGTTTATTAAACATGCTAGTAAGATTTTGCATTTGAGCACATAACATGTTAATAGTGTCGAGTTCATACATACCGGCCGATCTTCTTTGGTTACCTCTTTCATTAGCCCATTGGTAATTATTAGAAGCCATTTCTTCAATCAAACCTTGAGCTTCTTCGGTAGATTTTGCCATTAATGATCCACCGTCGCTGCATCTATGATGTTTTTGGTTGATATAGAAAGACCTTGATAGAACGTTTGTACTACCAACCATTCTGGAAGACCATGGTGGGGGCATCTTCTTTGGAAATCTTTGAACCTCTCCCAAGATTCATACAATGATTCACCATCTTATTGGTGAAAACCTGTAATATCCATACGAAGCTTATTAGTTTTGGCAGGAGGAAAGCACTTATTTAAAAATGCTTTTACCAAATCACTCCATGAAGTAAAAGTATTGGGTGGATGAAAGTTAAGTCATACCTTTGCTTTGTCACAAAGTGAAAAAGGAAACAACCTTAATTTAATGGCATCATCACTTACTCCATTGTACTTAACAGTACTACATAAATCTGTGAAGTTAGCTAGATGTGTGTTGGGGTCCTCGGTTGCATTTCCTCCAAATTGGCTTCTTTGGATCATTTGAATGAGTGCCGGTGAAATTTCAAACTTATTAGCATTAATAGTCGGCCTTGCCACACTTGTTTGAGCACCGGATTCATCCGGCAAGGCGTAGTCTCTTAATGCTCTTGGCCTGTTTCCTCCATTGCTATGGATTGTCCACCTTCACTTTCCACCACAATATTTTCTTCTTGTTGTTGGACACGTCTCCTTCCTCTTCTTGCTGTCTTTGGAAGTTGATCTTGTCGCGCCCCATTTTTTGTGGAAAGGGAAGAGGGAAGGAAAACCCTAAACGCGTTAAAATTTTTGGTTTTGAAAAGAAAGGGGTCATGGACTACAAAATGCATGATTTGGACCCAAAACAAAAGTCTAGAAAGGGTTTTGAAAAATTTGAATTAGCCACTTGGTATGGAGTTTAGGTGTACCAAGTCACCCAAAATTTTAATTAATAAAATAAACTAAGAAAACCCCTTTTTTAGACGACTCCAGGTCTTTGAAAAACTAGAGAAAAGGTTCGTGGGTCACAGTTGAAAGAAGGAAGGCAAAGATCGATGTTGCTCGTCTCTAAGGCACCTTCTAACCTAGCCAAAGCTAGTTAGATTTAGTTAAAAATTACCTAATTCTAACTTCAAATTTATCACATTTGGATGTTATCTATATGGATGCAAAACCTAAACCTAATGTTGGATCGAGAGGGGCAAAATGTCTCCTCGAGGTTTGATTAGAATTGATCACATTAGTTGTGTCATCCAACTTTGATCCCTCGAGGAGGTCACGAAAAATGCAAATGATGAAACTCGAAAAAGACGGGACAAATAGGGTTTTCAAAAGAAATGCAATTTTTATAAAATCCCAAGGGAAAAGAAATTGGATTATTTTGAAAAGACCAATTTTAAGTGCAAAGAGGAGCTTGAATTTTCAAAAGATGCAATTTTAAGAAAAACGGTTTTTTGACTTTGAATTGCTAAAACATGAAGAAGAGACTTGACTTTTAAAGCATGATTTTGATAGAATAGTGCTTATGTATGTCCTAAAGAGGGATAGTGCAACATAATGGGTGCGGGGGACTAAGTTCGTGACTTTAAATCTTCCTTTTCATAGAAAGAAATAAAAGCGTGCTAAGGCTAATAAACCATACTCGCTCTTTTCCCTAATTCAAAGGGTAATGCCTTAAATGCACTAATCTATTTTTGATGAAAAAGAAAACTAAATGAGATGTTTCGCATATGGGATGGGAGAATAACATGCAAAAATGGATGAAGAAACTCTAAAAGTGAAAAAGTGTGTGAAATTTGTCTCTAATGCATGAATGGCATTAAGGGTCTAGCATTGGACTAGCCCTCGTCTAAAAGTTCTCACTAACATTGGATTAGTGAGAAATCGAAAGGAAAGGCCACAACTAGCGTTGGACTAGTGTGGTGACGTTAATATATTTACACAATAAACATGTAGACATGATAATAAAGCAAATAAACACATAAACACATAACACGTAGGCATAATATCTAGATGCAAGACCCTAGGAAAGCAAGTAAACACATAATCACGCAAGCATGCAAAATAAGCATATAAAAACCTAATTATTACATTGGGGGAACCTAAATACATTCTAAAGGGAAAAAATTCGGAATAATAATCTAACTATTACATTTTCTAGAATAAATACACTTTTTGCAAAATTAAACCTATCTATTACAACTTGGCATCCAAGGCCTCCAAATGATTTACCCAAAAATTAAATGAAATAAATAAAGGGTAGACATGAATAAAAAGCAAAGGAAAACTTGATTTAAAACATGCAAGATCATACAAGAACACATAAGAGCACATAATAGGGAAAAGAAGTTACCATCTCTTGATGTGATGCCTTAACTGAATCCTTAAATGATGGTAATGGTTATCTAAGACTCAATGTCAACAAAAGGGATCAAGGTACCAATTTAAAGGAAAAATCAATCAAAAATTCAAAGAAATGGTATCTAAACAGATTCTGCAAGCAACATAGACAAGACTAGGAAATAGAGTAAGATTCTGGAATAAAAGAGCAGAAATATCAAGTAATACAGAAACAGAGGTTACGTGAGTAGAACGCAAAGCCGCAAGAACTACAGCAAAGCAAAAATCAAAGTCCGTAGGGAAACGCGACGAAAGCGGACTCACCAGAATCTGTCCGCTGTCTTCCCATCTTCAAAATATCGAAGATTGCTTCCAGCTTTTCAATAACATAAAACAAAATCTTCGAGCAAGGGATCTATTTGAAGCATTAAACATCATCATTGGATCATCAAACAAGCTAAAACCAAGAAGGCCAAATCTTAAGCATCGACATCATCAAATAGACAAAAGGGGAAGGAAGAAAGCGTAGGGCTAGAAGCGGGAGGTTACGCTGACAGTCTGCTTCTTCACATCTTCAAACATTCAAGAACGCTGAGAGATATCGCGAACCAACCAGCAAGTGGTCCGCTTTCTTCACATCTTCAAACGTGAACAACATTTTTCCAGAAATTTCTCAATCACAACAACATCACAGAGCATCAAACGCCCCGATTTTAAACGTAAAAACAAATCTAATAGCCTTACCAAGGCTATCTAAACGTAACATACTCATATAACAACAAATAAACATCATCAAATATTATAAAACATCAAAATATAGCAAGACCTTGGTTCCACCAAAAGGTCTGATTTCTAGCAATTTTTGACCAGGAAAAATAATAGATAGAGTATAGAAAGACTACCTGATTCAGAAGTTTGAGAAGAACGACAAGGAATCACCAAAATTTCAGAAAATCTTCACTAAAAAAAGAAACCCTAGTTCTTTCTTTTCTCTCCTTTTCTCTTTTTTCTTTTATTTTCAATCGTTTTTCTCTCCTTTTTTTTTTCTCAGCCTCCCTCTTCTCTCTTTTCTCTCTCAGATTTCCGCCCTTTTTGTCAGAACATCCTAACATGGGTGATTTATAGGCACCAAAACCTAGCATGAAGGGCTTAGATAGTTTGGGGTTTTTTTGGGTTAATCTTGATCATTGGATGCGTTTTATTTGTGTCTTAAGGATCAAGGGTGATTTGGGCATTAACTAAAACGATTACTTGATGCCAAAGACACAAAAAATACAGTTGGAAATGAGGAAGGAATGGCTGGAAAAAACGCGCGTGTATTTTTTTTTTCACTTCTGATCAAGTTACGCAGACTGGTTACGCGAACTTATCCGCGTAAAGGGTCCGCGTTTTTGACTTTTCTCTTTTTTTTTTTTTTTGAAAAACCTACAAAAATAAGAAAAATGTGTCAGAATATTCAAAAATAAATAACTAAACATTAATAGATAAAAACATAAGAAAACAATTGAAATAGTCAAAATTTGGTGTCTACAGCTTGCCCCTCTTTGTTTGAGTTTCGAAAAAACTCTAGACAAAGAAGTAGACACCAAATGCTTACCTGGCTCTTCTGGCCTAAATCAATTGAAATATCAAGAATAGGGGATAGAAGGGTGCCCGGCGGAGGCTGAGACTCACCAACAGGAATTCAAAATATCAAGAAGTGGAGATAGAAGGGTGCCCGGCGGAGACTGACCGGCGGAGGCTGAGACTCTCCAACAGGAATTTAAAATTGAAGAATGGGAGATAGAAGGGTGCCCGACGGAGGCTGAGACTCACCAACATAAATTTAAAATATCAAGAAGTGGAGATAGAAGGGTGCCCGGCGGAGGCCGAGACTCACCAACAGGAATTTTAAAATTGAAGAATGAGAGATAGAAGGGTGCCCGGCGGAGGCTGAGACAGCAACCAACAGAAATTTAAATTGAAGAACGAGAGATAGAAGGGTGCGAGGCAGCAGCTCAATTTAAAATTCTTTCCAAATTTAGGCTATTCTGGGATTGGACCCAAGCTTGAATGACTAAACATACTATTCAAATGGATTGGACCCAAGCCTGAATGACTAGACATACTATTACCAAGCCTGAATGACTAGGTGGGAAAATGCAAATATGCTATTCAGTGGGATTGGATCCAAGCCTGAATGACTAAACATACTATTCAGTGGGATTGGACCCAAGCCTGAATGACTAGACATACTATTCAGTGGGATTGGACCCAAACCTGAATGACTAGATGGGAAAATGCAAATATGCCCTAGGTCTAAATTGCTGGTGGGATTGGACCCAAATCTAGACACTAGCGGGAGAGATGAAAAAAATAAGAATTGAAACATAAAATTCTGGATTGCCAGACTTTGAAAATAAAACACAAGCTGTTCAACATGGTAAATGTAAAATGCAAATAATGATGCACGCAGTGAAATGTTGCATTTCTGATTTTTGTTTTTCTTGTCTCGAAGAGAAAGTGAATGATAAGAACAGAGACTTCTCCTCTCTTTTTTTTTTTTCTTTTCAAAAATAAAATTGCCCCAGTTTAGTTAATGAGGGATTTGCTCCAGTTTAACCAAATGAAAATTGGCTCTAGTGTAGCCAACCAAAAATTTGTTCCAGTTTAATCAAATAAAAACTTGCTTCAGTGGGCTATTAAAAAATTTCTTCTCTTCTTTTTTTTTTCTTTTTCTTTTCTCTCTCTTTTTTCAAATTTTTCTTTGTTTATTGAAAATTTCCTTTAAATTTTTTTTTTCAATTTCAAATTTTTTTTTCATAAAGTGCAAATTCGCTTGAGATCACAACTGTTAGCCATTAAAACGACTAAAACGTATCAGAATCATGCTATAAAATGCATTCATGAGATACTTATGTTCATGAAACATTACTTGTTTTTAAATGGTAGGAAGTATTCATCAAAAACAAGTTATGGGATTGATATAAACCATGCGATCTTGGAAATCCAAATCCTCATAAACCAGGCAAAATATTATTATGCAATTATTCAATTTGCATCAAGTACTCATAATATCAAGTAAAAGAGAGACAACTATACCTCAATTTTAACAATTCAAGCTTGATTTCTCACTTTCACCAAATTTTGCAATCAAACGACTCATATAGTCAATTCAAACTTGCCTTTTCCATATTTTTCTCAGATTTTATTGCTAAAAAGGATTTACTGAAACACATCTTCTTATTCAAATTGCAACAATGTCTTTTGACGCGAAAATCAACACTTTTAGGTGAAGATTCCCGGTTACTCGGCGTATACCTTCTTGCTCAAATAGTAAAAATGTCTTTTGACGCGAAAATCAACACTTTTAGGTGAAGATTCCCTGTTACTCAACATTTTACTTGTTCAAACTGCTTTGCATACTCGTAATTCAAGCACCGCTTTTACTGAAGTTAACATTTGTAGATGCTAAACCTTCGGTTACTTAGTACTAGAATCATTGGAGTAGAATTTTAATTCTCACTTTGCTGCTTTTTCTTTTTCTCTTTTTTTTTTCATAAAGTGCAAAAGGATCATTTGCCAACTATATCAATCATTTTCTTACAAAATCCAATAAAAGAAGAAATCTCATTTAATAGGAAAGAAAATCGAGGCATAATTTTTCCTATTTTACAAAACATACTTTCTAAAATGCCAATGTCTTAAACACATAACAATTATTTCAGTAAGATGGAAAAGGATTTTTCAGATCACACTGGCTTTTATTTCGTAAGGATGAAAGCAATTGCAAACCAAAATTGACATTTGCACCCTTTTTGAATCAAATTTCGAAAAACAAATCAATTTGTGAGGCAAATGTGCAATTTAGACAAAGTTTTTTTTTTCTGAATTTTTTTTTAAACACATATAAGCACATAAGAGCCAAATTTAAACAAATATTCAAATCCTGATGCAAGCAAATTAGTCAAAAGTATTTCTAACAGTTAAACCTATGTCTAAAAATCAGAACACAAGATCAAACATAAAAAGAGAAATAAAGCAAGAATAGAATAAACTGCCAATCAGGGGGCGGATCTATCGTCCCCCTCACTCATCGCCTCCGGTGGCTTTGGGATAGTCGCCAGCGGAATGTCGAAGCACGCGCCGTTTCAGAAGAAAATAATTTGAAAAGAACTGTGGGTTATAACACCTAGTAGTATGCATATGAAACCCCGTTTCCAAATTTTTCCGAAAAGGCACTTGTCCTTCCTCAATTTTGCAATTAATCAATCTTCAAAATGATTTAATCATACAGTCTAAACATGACTCAAAATAAAGCTGGTCTCCTCGACTTGACCGATCCACTGCCCCTCGCTTCTATAAAAGAAAAGAAATGGTGAAAAATAATGATGCCGCCACCATTCTACCCTTTATCTCAAGCAGCCCGTAAACATGAGTTCTGGACGCCGATGAGCGGTGTCGACTGAATTTCTTTTGTTTTACCTGGTGCGCGATCTGTCGCTGCTCGCTTCAACCCATATCATCCATACCTTCATGGTAAACTAAGAGGATTGTCCTTTGATGAAAGTGCCCCTTTTATGAAAATATGTGCAAAAATTTGTGCGAAGGAAAAAAAAATTTATTTTAAAATGACATCATGACCATAGAATGAATGCTAAACATGACATTTTAAATCAATAGAAGCCAAACGCTAGGAAAACTAATTAAAACAAAAACGTCGCACTTGACCCCTTTGGATATCATCTCCTTGGAGTTTACTGACGGCAAGGGAGTGTTTGATATAAGGTAAACCTATGATAAACGTAATCACCGGCCTCCCTTGTCCCATGAACTTTTCCTTTCTGCTTGCACTGTTGCTTTTCAAAACTTGCCTTAGTACCCTTTCAGATTTGCACTGAAGTTGACTGATAAAGTAGTATAGTGAAATAGACAGACTTAAACCCCTAATTTTGTCAATTTAAACATGTTTGTTAAAATGGTGGCATCAGTGAGACAATCCCTTCTGACAAAGATTCAGAGGCAATGTATTTGCATCATTTGCCTTTTGATTGAGAAAGTTCCTTTTAGAAATCTTGCAAAAAGGTAGAGATCTGTAACACTAGACTTTTGCAAGGGGGTTAAGTGTGATGTAGGGGCAAACTTAAACTCAAACGCAAATTTTATGAAAAATTTGCCCCAGTTTAGTTTTAAAGAGGGTCCTCCTTTTTTTTTTTTTTTTTTCAAAAATACAAAAATTGCCTTAGTTTGGGGTTTGCGATTCTCAGGGGGTGTTGCTAAATAATTAACTGCTTCTTTTATAGGCTCAAATAAGAAAACTGGGGTTGAAGTGTTTAAACTAAAAAGGAAAAGAATGTTGGCTTTTCCACCTTTTATGGTAATTTCTAAAGAGAACTTTACTCAATCATATGAAAATCTTTACACATGTCTGAATTGATTGGTTGAGGAAAAAATCTGTCCATCCATCTCCATGAGAATCAATGCTCCTCCGTGTAGCACCTTTTGAATAATGAACGGCCTTGCCAATTCTGGGCCGAATTTCCTTTAGCCTCTTCTTGTATCGGAAGGATTCGCTTTCAAAACCTTGTCCCCACTTCAACCCTGCGAGGTCTAACTTTCTTGTTATAAGCCCAGCCATCATCTCAATGGTAACATTGCCCATGACAAATGGTATTCAACCTTCTTCATCGATCAAAAAACAGCTGTTGCTCGTGACGTTGCTTGGTCCATTCAGTTTCTTCCAATTGAGCTTCCATTAGAACGCGCAAAGATGGGGTTTCAACTTCAGCTGTAATACCTTCCATCTCATACATGAGAGAGTAAGGTGTTGCCCCAAAGAGAAATCCCGATTGCAATTCCTACATGCCAAAAATGTAGTTTTCAAGCCAATCTCTACAGATCATCTTACAAATGATGACATCCAAGTTCATGAGATATCAGAATTTTCGTCACCAAATTCCAAAATGGCGACATCCAAGGGTCAAAGGTTTTTATTTATGGTCATCTAAGAGCAAATAAAATAAATGTGTGAAAGTAAAATGAGTGCAACATAACTGAAGGACAAAAAGAGAAATTTCATTTCATTTGGCAAAGAGCAAGATGATAGATGGCACCATGGAAGCATAATTAAAGGCTTAATTTTAAACAAGTAAAAAGTAAAATAACAAGTGCATTGTTTTTGAAGACATGATTGATATTAAAGCATGATTCTTTTTTTTTTTTTTAAAGGACAATCCCCTCAGATTTACCGAAATCTCCCTCAAGCAAGCGGATAATCGGTAGCCAATTTTGCATGGCTTTGAGAAATCAAAGGAAATTTTGCATTCTCCGCAGATCGTGTCAAGGGTGGCTGACAAACAGCTAAGATAACCCTGTCTCTATATCATCATTAGACCTTTCTTTAAATGATCCACCACCATCCTCATCTTCTCCCTTAATGAACTGAGCATGGTCAACAAATTCCTCCTCCACACTGATCATTCCAACGACATTTTTATGTTCTGGAAGAGGGTTTCTATTGACGTTCGGCCCTTGCTCATTCTTTCTTTTTAGAACTATATCCCCGGCATCCACCATGTCTTGAATTTTATGCTTCAAGGCCCAACAATTAATCGTCGAATGTCCCGGACTTTCAGAATGGTAAGTGCAAATAGTATGGGGATCATACCCAAGTGGGAGTCCCTGGGGATACTGGAAGGAAGGTCGCATTTTCCCAACGCCTTCAACCGCCACACACAAAACTGGTCAATGGGCGCCAGGAAAGTCCAAAGGTTTTCTGATTTTGCATTTCATTATGTTCAAAAGAATTTTGGACAGGATTTGTGGAGCGTGTCTAGAGCACGCTTTGACGGGTAGGAGATAGGTTGGGAAGTTGAAGGCAAAGGTGGGAATTCAAATAAATAGGTCGGGTTGAGGCATTTGGGCGGCAGTGTGATAAACAGGCTGATGGTAGGGATAAGGTAAGTATGAGCTTGAATTAGTGGGGTGACTCCAAACTCTGGGCCTGAAATGTGGGCTCTGATCCCACACAAAAGTAGCTTCTCCTTCATTCTTTTTAAACGGGAGTTTCCTCCCACTGCCATTTTGCCCTTGCAATGCTTCCAATTGTCTGTTTCTGTGGCAATCACATTGACAATTTTCCATTTTAACAAACTCATCATACCTCCAACTTATTGACAATTGTAGCAAAAGAACTCCCGGTCATTGAAAATCTCTTCAAAATATAGGTGGGTCATGTGCCTTGATAGAAAAACAATCTCTTCTTCATGGGAGGCTCAACTTAGCGCCCAACTTTCTCCATCGGCATATGACTTGTGATCTTCCAGGGTCTCCTTTGATTCCTTCCAATGTTGTTCGTGGTGTCAACTCACAATTGAATTCATAATGCTTCACAAAGTTGCAACAAATCCAACCAAGTTTTGATCTCTTGAGATTTCGTGTTCGAAAACCAATCCAAAGCATCTCCTTCTAGGCTCTGGGAATAGACGATAGGCAAATTCTCATCATCCACCGGTTTTACCAAGCTTGTTGGCAAAACATTTTAAGGCATCTTAGGATTCCCGATCATCATACTTGCTGAACTTGGGTCTTGAAACCCATAGGTAGCTGGACGCCGTGAAATAGGCACAGATCATCGTATTCCAATCCACCATGTCGGCTCAAACCTTGGTTCTTTTTTATAAATTCATCAAATTTATCCAACCTTTTCAGCAAATCTTTGTCGACTGGTGCAACAAGATCATCCACCGCCGATTTTCCTTGGGAAGTCAGATCCCACACAAAAGGTTCCGTGGTATGGTATTGAGGCTCTAGAGCATGAGGAGGCATGTTTAGAGTGATCTGAGGTTGAGTATGAGGGTTTGTTCTTTTGGTTGGGCTTAGTAGGATGTGATTAGGGATGGACCGTGAAAAATTGGTATTGTGATGAGAAAAGGTAACATCATATGGGTTGGAAGTAGGCGGGACAAAAGTAGTTTGAATATTGCTCAGAAAAGGGAATTGATTATCTGTTACACGTGGGTTGCTAACAAAGGGTCCATGCTCATTCGAGACATCTCCTCTATTGTTATTTGCCACTAACTGATCAATTACACGCCTTTGCGCAGCCATCTCAGCACTCATCTCATTAAACCTTCCCAAGATTCACTTAACCGAAGCTCCTAAGGCAGAAAGTCAGCGTGACCAAAGCATTCTATCTCCGAAAGCATTCGTGCGTAACTCATGTTTACGGTTGCTTCAAGCTCTTGCTTTTGGATCGAGTAACGATGGGGCTTCTGCGTGAAGCTATTTTTGAAAATACCTGAGTGGGAAGAGAAGCACACTTTAGAAGCTTATCACCAAAGGGGAGCTGCGGAGATTTATTTGAAAAAAAAAAAGGAAAAAGAACTAAGTTAGTGATTGCTTATATAATTCGGATGCATGTCCTAGAGGGGGGCCCTTTCATGCCAAGGATAGGCCTAGCATGAAAAATACAATCCTCTGGGGTATGCACCATACAATACCTGATAGGTCCGATTATTCCGTTGATATGCGATTAGTAATCAATCCACAGGGTTGACCAAAAGAATTTGCACTGTTTGGCGCATTATGAGGACGAAGTTCGAATGGATTCATTACTTTAATTGATATGTGAAGAGATGTTAAAGGTTAATTTAGCATGAAAAGGATTATTCTTAAAGGAATCGTAGTGCCTTGACTAGTCTTGAGGGAAATATGGTTCTAGTTCAGATGGATTGGATGGGATTGGTGGTTTACCCGAAAGTCGACTGGGTTCATTGCTTACCTGTAACTCCACATCTCAATTTTATTTGCAACACACTAGCTCATAAGCCTTCTAAAATCAAAATTTGGCCTTGATAAAATCATTATCTCAACAATGAGAAATTATTTGTGAATTCTTCGATTTAGTGTCCTTATGCATGGGATTTTACCAACTTTGATGAAATGGCCAAAAAATGATTATTAGAGGTTTATATTCTAGCATGTGGAGGTCACTCCATATCTTTGGATGCCATCATAGAAGGGATCGGACCCCACCTTACCTCAGCACTACCCCTTGATGTTACCGAAAACATAAACATGCAAGTCTCATTGGATTATATATCCGAGACACAAGGGTGGTTTATTCCTATCATGGGATTCCCTAAATGGCATTCCCTATGGTGATGCATGATGACAATTTATTAAAGCAAGTAAGGGTGCAAAAATGAAACATGGCCTATAGGAGCCCCATTTGAATGCCGGGGTAAGCCTAAAAATGATATGCAATTACAACTTAAATGTAATAGATATAAATTCAAACGTGCAATAGCCTATCTAGAAGGATGGCTTGTCTTAAAAGAGTGCCAAGACTCTTATTTTCTAGAGTTTGTGAAATGCACGAAAAGGGAAGACAACAAAAGGTTAGTTTAATCAACAGATATCACATAACACATTGGAGTAACAAATTGCACAAAAATAAAGAGGGGTGGAATCCCTTCTCTCGTGTCTAGTGATCCTTAATAGGGTAAGTTGGACTCTACCCTAGGCAATTCTAACATGGATGCATGAGGTTGGGCTCACTAATGCATTTAGACTTGACAAAGGTTACAGGCTCCCAAACCTTGCACCAAAAGGCAAAGGTCATCAATCCAAATGCCTCAAGTCGAGTTGAGTGATCCCCTAGACATTGCTACGCAGACGCCGTACACCACACATGTCCAAGTGGATCGATCCTAATCCCATATAGGGAAGAGTGGCTTGACAAGCCACTAAAATAAAAAAAGTGGAGTCAAAGTAAAATACATATGCACGTATGAAAGTGATTCCCTTTGAGAGGAGGGATTCAAATACCAAACATTCTCAAGGCTCTAGGGTAGATGCACACCCACCCAAATGCAAGGCGCAATACAAGTAAAAATAAACAATAATTCATTCATCATGTACGCGAGGTGTAAGGAGTGATTGCGCGGAAAAACCCTAAAGGAGAAAAGAAAAAGGAATGCAACCTAACACATCCAAATGTGATATATAAAAAAGGTAGAAAAACGAAATAGTCAACTAAATCAAGTGCTTGGACCCTCTTAGGAAAATCCCCAGTTGAGTCACCAAGCTGTCGCGCCCCATTTTTTGTGGAAAGGGAAGAGGGAAGGAAAACCCTAAACGTTAAAAATTTTTGGTTTTTTGAAAAAAGAAAGGGGTCATGGGACTACAAAAATGCGACGATTTGGACCCAAAACAAAAGTCTAGAAAAGGGTTTTTTGAAAAATTTGGAGTCGCCACTTGGTATGGAGTTTAGGTGTACCAAGTCACCCAAAAATTTTAATTAATAAAAATAAACTAAGAAAACTCCTTTTTTAGACGACTCCAGGTCTTTGAAAAACTAGAGAAAAGGTTCTGGGGTCACTGAAAGAAGGGAAGGCAAAGATTCGATGTTGCTCGTCTCTAAGGCACCCTTCTAACCTAGCCAAAACTAGTTGCAAGATTTAGTTAAAAATTACCTAATTCTAACTTCAAATTTATCACATTTGGATGTTATCTATATGGATGCAAAACCTAAACCTAATGTTGGATCGAGAGGCAAAATGTCTCCTCGAGGTTTGATTGAATTGATCACATTAGTTGTGTCATCCAACTTTGATCCCTCGAGAGGTCACAAAAATGCAAATGATGAAACTCAAAAAGACGGACAAATAGGGTTTTCAAAAGAAATGTAATTTTTATAAAATCCCAAGGGAAAAGAAATTGGATTATTTTGAAAAGACCAATTTTAAGTGCAAAGAGGAGCTTGAATTTTCAAAAGATGCAATTTTAAGAAAAACGGTTTTTTGACTTTGAATTGCTAAAACATGAAGAAGAGACTTGACTTTTAAAGCATGATTTTGATAGAATAGTGCTTATGTATGTCCTAAAGAGGGATAGTGCAACATAATGGGTGCGGGGGACTAAGTTCGTGACTTTAAATCTTCCTTTTCATAGAAGGAAATAAAAGCGTGCTAAGGCTAATAAACCATACTCGCTCTTTTCCCTAATTCAAAGGGTAATGCCTTAAATGCACTAATCTATTTTTGACGAAAAAGAAAACTAAATGAGATGTTTCGCATATGGGATGGGAGAATAACATGCAAAAATGGATGAAGAAACTCTAAAAGTGAAAAAGTGTGTGAAATTTGTCTCTAATGCATGAATGGCATTAAGGGTCTAGCATTGGACTAGCCCTCGTCTAAAAGTTCTTACTAACATTGGATTAGTGAGAAATCGAAAGGAAAGGCCACAACTAGCATTGGACTAGTGTGGTGACGTCAATATATTTACACAATAAATATGTAGACATGATAATAAAGCAAATAAACACATAAACACATAACACATAGGCATAATATCTAGATGCAAGACCCTAGGAAAGCAAGTAAACACATAATCACGCAAGCATGCAAAATAAGCATATAAAAACCTAATTATTACATTGGGGGAACCTAAATACATTCTAAAGGGAAAAAATTCGGAATAATAATCTAACTATTACATTTTGTAGAATAAATACACTTTTTGCAAAATTAAACCTATCTATTACAACTTGGCATCCAAGGCTCCAAATGATTTTACAAAATTAAATGAAATAAATAAAGGGTAGACATGAATAAAAAGCAAAGGAAAACTTGATTTAAAACATGCAAGATCATACAAGAACACATAAGAGCACATAATAGGGAAAAGAAGTTACCATCCCTTGATGTGATGCCTTAACTGAATCCTTAAATGATGGTAATGGTTATCTAAGACTCAATGTCAACAAAAGGGATCAAGGTACCAATTTAAAGGAAAAATCAATCAAAAATTCAAAGAAATGGTATCTAAACAGATTCAAGCAACATAGACAAGACTAGGGAAATAGAGTAAGATTCTGAATAAAAGAGCGTGAAATATCACCGTAATACGAACAGGTTACGGAGTAGAACGCTGGGTGAGCCTGCAACCACGCCTCAAGCATAAGCAAAAAAATCAAAGTCCGTAGGGAACGCTGACTCACGAATCGTCCGCTCTTCCCATCTTCAAAATATCGAAGATTGCTTCGCTTTCAATAACATAAAACAAAATCTTCGAGGGGATCTATTTAAGCATTAAACATCATCGATCATCAAACAAGCTAAAACCAAGAAGGCCAAATCTTAAGCATCGACATCATCAAATAGACAAAAAAGGAAGGGAAGAACTGCAAGAAGCGTTGAGGTTACGCTGACAGCTCGCGTATACCCGCTTCTTCACATCTTCAAACATTCAAGCAGAAACGCGGAGAGATACGCGAACCAACCCGCGCAAGTGGTCCGCGTTTCTTCACATCTTCAAATATTCAAGGGAACGCTTACGCTGAGCATTCACGCTAGTGGTCCCACTGATTTCTTCACATCTTCAAAACGCGGAAGAATATTTTTTGAAATTTCTAAATCACAACAAAGATCATCAGAGCATCAAACGCCTGATTTTAAACGTAAAATAAATCTAATAGCCTTACCAAGGCTATCTAAACGAACATACCTATATAACAACAAATAAACATCATCAATATTATAAAATATCAAAACATAGCTAAGACCTTGGTTCCACCAAAAGGTCCGATTTCTAGCAATTTTGACCAGGAAAACAATAGATAGAGTATAGAAAGACTACCCCGATTCAAGCTTGAGAAGAACGACAAGAATCACCAAAATTCAGAAAATCTTCACTAAAAAAAGAAACCCTAGTTCTTTTCTTTTCTTTTCTTTTATTTTCAATCGTTTTTCTCCTTTTTTTTCTTTCTCCCTCCTCTCTCTTTTCTCTCTCGATTTCACCTTTTGTCAACATCCCAACATGTGATTTATAGGCACCAAACCTAGCATGAAGGGTTTGATAGTTTTGGGTTTTCTTGGTTAATCTTGATCATTGATGCTTTTATTTGTGTCTTAAGGATCAAGTGATTTGGCATTAACTAAAACGATTAATTGATGCCAAAGACACAAAAAATACAGCTTGAAATGAGAAAGGAAAGGCTGGAAAAATGCGTGTATTTTTTTCACTTTCACGCTTTTACGATGACTTATCCACAGAACGGTCCCATGCTTTTTGACTTTTCTTTTTTTTTTTGAAAACCTACAAAAATAAGAAAATGTGTCAGAATATTCAAAAATAAATAACTAAACATTAATAGATAAAAACATAAGAAAACAATTGAAATAGTCAAAATTTGGTGTCTACAGATCTCTTAAATGAAGAGATTGGTGTACCTACAAGAAACAAGGAAAAATACTATAAAAATAAAATCTAGACTACTAAAACTTGTTTTAACTTTAATGTTGCACCTAGGCCTAGTTTGTGAAAATAGTCTAGGAAAACAGTTAGTTCCCCGGCAACGGCGCCAAAAACTTGATAGGGATTTTCTTTACTCCTCAAATTTAAAAAAAAACCTTTATAACCTTATATTACCGCAAGTATACGGATCGTTTATTGAGTATAGGGAAATAAGGTGTCGATCCCACGAGGAACTATGGTTTTGCAAACACTAAAATTTAATCACTTGCTTCATTATTTAGATAGACAATTATAGGAAGGCGAATAAAGTAAGGACAGCTAGATAAAAGGGTGAAGATGGTAAACCGACCTAAGGAAGAGGGATAAAGCAATTAAAACCAACCGTTAGGTGTCAAAGACATCCAATTGGTGGAAGACAAGAAATAAGAAAGCAAGTAAAGGAATTAGAGAGTTAGGTTAGAGAGAGTTTTAAGATCAAGTTGAGGAATCCTAGAGCTTTAGAATCCCTTGTTGTTAAGATTAGAAGTTAGTCAAGTTTATTATGTCCTTTCTCCAATGATCTCGCAAGGTATAACTTCCTTTGTATGCCATCACTGGTCCAATGGTCATGTGTGCAAGCTCGCTTGAGATGAGCTAGTTACTCGAATTGCTTTCGCTAATTCCTTAACTCCTTTGAATCTTCCTTGACCTATTTTCATAGAGAAAAGAGAGAAACAAGTTAAATAAGCTCAATGAAGTTATAGTATAAAACCAAAACCAACCAACTATATTCACTACTTTCGTGAGAACATAAGTTAGTGTTTAAGAACTTAGATCTTATTGAAGGCAAGTTTTTCATTACTCATCAACATCAAATCAATTATAGTTGGTAGCTAATCAACCATAAAGCATAAGCACAAGTCTTAAACTAACAAAATCATGGAGGACATAAATCAGACAACTACTTCATCATCACAACTAAAAAAAGTTCAGCCTAACTCTAGGATTAAAGAGGCTTAGCCAGACATCATATTACAAACATTTAAACCTAGAACAAACTTGCACAAAGCCATGAAATTTAAGCACAAGAGTCAAGTAAAGGAAGAAGGAATCTTATTCAATTTCTTGAAGTTGAATCCATAAACTTCTTCACAAGTTGATCGCCCAAATACAAAGTACAAGATTCCTCACAACTTTCACTTTTACTCTCTTTAGAAACTACAAACTTAAGAACTAGAACTAATCTAATGAACTAGAGCTATTCTCTAGTCTTTTTTCTCTCTTTTTTGGAATTTTTATGGAATGGAATGGAATGCTTGAATTGTCTACAAAAGGCCCTATTTATAGAAGATTGCAACCATATGCATCCAAAATTATGTCATGTGAATACAAGACAAATTGGCCTTCAAAAGTCAAGGAAAATGGCTTCTTAAATCTCTTTGTCTTCATGCATTTGAATCCTTTGAATTTCAATCTCAAATGAGTTGTAATGTTGAAGCAAATTGTGTTTTGAATTAGCAATGAGTTGTTTCTTCAACTTCACAAGATTCTTCACGCAGTTTTCGTTGAAATTCTTCTGAAAATTGAGCTAGAAGTGAGCTGAAAACTGAATTCTCCGCAACTTGCATAGCCATTTTCGACGACCATCATGCAGATCCGCGAGGTAGAGAATCGCGGATCACATCGCGGATCAGGTCCCCTGGCTCCTGTGAGAGGGATTCGTGAGCTATTTGAAATTTTCACTTGTTGGTTCGCGTTTTGCCTCGCGACTCCACTTGAAACTTGCAAATTCCGAGCTTTTTGTCGTGAAATTGGTGCGTTAATTGCTCCAACTTTTGACCTTTTGATTCCCTGTTGATTGAATTGCAATTTGCATTTTCCAATTTTTCTTCCAAACTTCTTGGCAAATATCCACATTTTCATCTCATTTGATAATTGAACAAGCAATACTACAAAAACATGGAGATTTCACCAGATTAATCCATAGAAATTCAATTCTCATCATTGAAGCCATCAAATGCAAAATTAACTAGAAACCCTAGTTCATTAGCTACAAAAATACCAAAAACACACAAAAACTACATAATTAAACCTATTAAAAACATGCAAAATATTGACTTATCAGTACTTAAGGGACTCATGATCCGTTAGAATCACAAATTCCTTAGGCCATAGGTAGTGTTGCCAAACATGTAATGCTCGAATCAAAGCGTACAACTCCTTGTCGGAGTAGTTCAAGGCAGCCCCATTTAGTTTTTCACTAAAGTAGGCAACTGGTCTGCCTTCTTGGGTAAGCATGGCTCCCACACCTAAACCTGAAGCATCTCAATCAATTTCAAAGATTTTAGAAAAATCAGGTAAAGAAAGCAAAGGTGCGTGTGTGAGCTTGTGTTTCATATATTGAAATGCTTTTTCTTGCGGCTCTCCCCAATGAAACTTCTCATTTTTCTTGATCAATTCGGTTAGTGGAGCAGCCAAGGTGCTGAAGTCTTTCACAAAGTGTCTATAGAATCCGGCCAAACCATGAAAGCTTCGCACTTCACCAACAGATTTAGGTATAGGCCATTCTTAGATAGCTTTGACCTTTTGTTCATCCACTCGCATACCCTGAGCATTAATAACAAATTCTAGAAACACAAGTTCGTTAGTACAAAAATCACAATTCTTAAGGTTGGCATATAGCCTCTCCTTTCAAAGTACATTAAGAACAGCACAAATATGCCTGAGATGCTCCTCATAGGACTTGCTATATATCAAAATATCATCAAAGTAAATGACAACAAACTTTCCTAAGAATGGGCGTAAAACATGGTTCATCAGAAGCATAAATGTACTAGGTGCATTGGTTAGACCAAACGGCATCACTAGCCATTCGTACAACCCATACTTAGTTTTGAATGCCGTTTTCCATTCATACCTCTCCTTTATCCTAATTTGATGGTACTCGCCTTTTAAATCAATTTTAGTAAAGTCAACAGCCCCATATAAATCATCTAGCATGTCATTTAAGCACATAATAGGGTGTCTATACTTCACCATGATGGCGTTCACGACTCTACAATGTATGTACATACGCCATGTACCATCTTTCTTTGGCACCAAGATGACCGGTACTGCCAAGGGCTCAAGCTCTCCTTAGCCCATCCTTTGGCCAATAACTCATCGACTTGCCTTTGAAGCTCATTTGTCTCCTCTGGATTGCTTTTATAGGCTGGTCGGTTTGGCAACAAAGCTCCGGGGGTGATGTCAATTTGGTGCTCAATACCACGCAAAGGTGGTAGTCCACTAGGTATGTTGTCGGGAAACACGTTGGTATATTCCTGCAAAAGAGAAACAACCTTGAAAGGCAGGTTAGTGTCTAAATCTTGTAAAGATAATGCCACTTCTTTACTAACAAGTAGTAGAAGCGGTTGGCTATCTCGAGCAAGCTTCCTCACTTTATCAATAACACGTGTTTTTCCTCAGATTTTACCTCATTTGCCGAGCTTATACAAGCCTTTTTTTGCCTCGACAGTCGCACTTTTTTTCTTGTTTTCACATGAATTTTCAAACTCTTTTTGCAATTTCATTTGGTCTTCGTGTACTTGCTTAGGGGAAAGGGGAGCAAGGGTAACTTTCTTGTTATTGTACATGAATGAATACTTGTTAGTTACACCATCAAATGAGACTCTCCTATCAAATTGCCATGGACGACCTAGTATGATATGACTCGCTTGCATGGGAACTACATCAGATAATACTTCATCCATATATTTACTAATTCGGAAAGAAACGAGAACCTATTTGGTGACTCGAACCTCTCTAGAGCTATTCAACCATTGCAATTTGTAGGGACGAGGGTGCTCTTGTGTAGGCAATTTCAAATTCTCCACCAGTAGTATGCTTGCCACATTGATAAAACTATCACTGTCGATGATCATACTACAAAGTGCATCCTTGACAAAGCAACGAGTATAGAAAATGTTTTCACATTGCAAATCATCCTCCTTGATTTGTACAGTCGAAGCTCTACGTGCAACTAATGCTGTACCAAAGTTACCTTTAGGAGTGATGAACTCTTCTTCGTTGGGTGGCTCTTCTCCATCCTCCATGAGTGGCGACATCCCCTCATACTCCTCTTCATCGTCGAACACAATATCTCTATTTAGTAGAGTTATCATGATCCGCTAGTTGGGACATTCCCTTGCAATGTGCCCTCAGCCTTGGCACTTGAAGCAACGGTCATCTCGAACCTTTTCCCTAGGTTTTGGACCGTCTACCTTAGATGGCAGATTAGGTTTTCCCATGGCTGGCTTGGCCTGATTTCATCCATCAAACCTTGGCTTAGGAGGTGTAACCGAGGTTGAACTCTGCAATTCGCCCCTAGAAGTGAATGGCCGAGAGGTAGAGGTAGAATAACTGACGTTGTTTTGATTTTGACTCCTCCTCTGAGTCGTTGTTCAACCTTCACGGACTTGTGAACAAGCTCATACAGCTCCATGTAGGCTACATTCGACCCTCAGCCTATTCAAGTCCAAGTCCATTGAGAAATCTAGCCATTGTAGCTTCCTTATCTTCTTGCACATCAGGCCCGAAGCATAAGAATTTCCATCTCCTTGTGGTACTCATCCACACCCAGTTGTCCTTGGCGTATGGTTTGTAGTTGTTGATACAAATCCCTATAGTAGTGACCCGCACCAAACGGGTTGATCCCTTTCAATCTTACCATGAAGATACATCAAGTAGTCGACTCCTCCTTCGAGATAAACACAATTGATCCCACCAAACCACGGCATATTTGGAGACCTCGATCACAACTAGCTTGACCTTGTGCTCTTCAGAATAATTTTGGCAAGCAAAGACCAACTCGATCTTAAATTCCCATTCTAGATACGCCTCAGGATCTGATCGTCCTTTGAATTCTGGAATCTTCATTTTAACCCCCTTGATGGCCTCTCAGGTCTTCTCTTAGTCCTTATTCTTAGAATTGGACCATTTAACAACATCCTCTTCATTGGAATTAGAGTCCCCGATTCCTTCCACCGCTTTTCACGGTTGATTTTGAACGCATGTGGTCTGGGGTACTTAGTAAATGAATATGGAGCAGCTCCTACTGAATCGGATCTACGGCATCATGAATGTGAGGACCCGAAAATTTATTTTATTTGACCTATTTATTTAATATTTTTGTTTAAATTTTAACATCGACTTTAACACAACATAATGTTAATTCTAATCATTATTGTTTACCAAAGTGTTTATATGGTTTGTGTTACTTCACAAAATGTTTTGTTTTAGCTATTTTGTTTTACAAGTCTAAAAACCCTAATTTGAAATTTAAACCCTAGTTTGTTTGAAAACCCTAAATTTTGACAAAACCTAATTTGTTTTACACTAAACCTTTAATGTACTTAACCCTAATATATTTTCTAAACCCTAATTATATGTACAAATCAAACGCTTTGTTATTTCATGAATTTTCGTGTGAATTTGTACGCCAGAGTTATTAGGGTAATTGGGTGATTAGTGGCCTAAGCAAGTGTGATTAAGCTTTGATAGGCTAGGTTAAATTGAGTACCTATGGACTAATTTGATAGGAAAAGAAATCATGTGGGTAAGAGTGGAAAATGACCTAAGTTGTTAGGTTGCTTTGCATGAGAATTTTGACCAAATTTTGACCAAGACTAAAATATCTTTATGGTCTTATCCTTTAGCTATTTTATAGCTCAAGTGAGCCGGACAAAGCAGGAAAAAAAGGGAAGGAAAAAAAAAAAAAAAAGAAGAGAGGAAAAAGAAGAAAAGCTTGGAGGATTTTTGTAAGTTTCAACCATTCAATCTTGAAGTTGAGCTAGGGGGATAAGAAGGCTAACTTGGGGCTTGTAATTTCATCAAGAACATAAGCCAAGAAGGTATTTTCTCTTTTCTATATAATCTGAAATTTGGTTTAAGTTGGTGAAAATGATGGATTTTGATCTTGTTTTGGGTTCATTCATGGCCACGGACAACTTTTGAGATGATTCTACGGATTAGTTTGGTTGATTTCTATGTAATTATGCCTAGCCATGATTTTGAGTTAGGGTTAGGGTTAGGGTTTTGATTTCAAGCTCTAATGTTAGAAATTAATGCTTGTGATTGTTGATCGAAATGGAAACATGAACCCCAAGGAGAACCGGCTTGAAGAAGGAAACATTGGGCGTGAATTTTTCTGATTTTTATTTAATTTCGTGGCTGTTGTTTTTGGCTAGTTTAAGGGCTGAAATTGATGTTTAAATGTTGATTGTTGAGCTGCATTTGCATATTTGTTATCGCATTCGAAGTCATTGGAATTGCATGCGCATTTTGGTTATCGCAACGATTTGGGCGAGCAGAAAACAGGGATGACTGATCGGCAACTTTGGCTTCATTTTTCGTGTTGATCCTTTGTGATTTGGCTTTTGACCAAAACACGAAATTTATAGCCCTCTGTTCTAGCTTTCCAACGCCGCTGGAATTTCTTGATTTGGATTTGTGTGTGCCGAGTTATGACCATTTGAATCTAGCCTGTCGGAAATTCTGACGTGAAAATTTCTGGAAATGTTTCCGCACTTTTGACCTAAAAAGAGAGAATATGGGCAGAAGTTGTCTTCACAAAAGTTGTAGCTTGTTCTCTTCGCTTCGAAACGGCACCTCGTGACACTCCAATCCGATGCTTGTAACCTGAGTTATGAGCATTTATGCAGGTGTCAAAACTGCCTTCTTCACCTTCTAGTATGTGTAATTTGTTTCGCCCGTTTCATCCGATTTCCTTCGCTACGCTGTGTTCCTTTTTGCTATATTAAGTATTTATAAGCGTTTCTCGAGAGTTTAATTCATTGAGTATATGCTTGTCGCGTTATTTCTCATTTGAAATTGGGTTTTCCAAACCGTTTAGTTTGGAGTCGAAAAGTAGCACTTGCATATCTCAGGGGATTCCGTGGACCTCAAAGAACGTGTTTGGTCCTCTAAATTTTCTCGCTTGCTCTCAACTGTTGGTGAGTGTTCAAGTGCTCCAATACTTGGTTTGGTGAACTTCGTTTGAAAAGCATGCTTGTTTGACTTGGTGAGCGTGTACTTTATCGCGCTCACCCTTGATTGAATTTGCTTGAGTTGAAGTCGTTAAGTGCTTGTACTTGTGCTTGTTCTTGACTTGATAAGACCAAATGGTTGCATGTACCACACTCGAGTGAGTGGAGGTGCCTCTCCTCCCGCTTTTGGTCGGGTTCTAGTTAAGTCGATTGGAGCTGAATCTCGACTCATTTACCAAGCGGTAGTATGTACCACGCCTATGGAGCTGGGAGGTACCGCCATCCCGACTTTGGTTTGATGTTAATACTATTTTGACGAAGGGGTGTAAGTAGACGGGTGAGAGTAAAGTGATTTCTACGGGTGAGATAGTGGTTGACGAGTGTCAACATTCGCTGAAACTACGCTTGGGACCGGACGAAAGCAGATGTGGAAAATGGCAGAAAGATGGAACGATGCTGTATCCTTTTATCGTGATTGCTTTATATTGTCTTATATGATTTCCAAGTTTTCTATTTATTGGTTGTCAAGAATTGTTATCGCTTTCACCGCTTGCATGCATTCTTGACCTCACCGGGCTTTGCTCACCCCATAAGCTTTGTTTTCCTTAATGTGTCTGGAGTGGGGAACGAATCAGGAGCCTAGTACCCTTGCTGGATTTCCTCTTAGTATTTTTGTAGATTTCCTTTTATATAAGATTGAAGCTAATGAATGATTCTGACGGTTATAGTATTTTGGAGTTGTTATCAAGGTCTCCTGGGTGGAATGTTGAGGGTTTGTATTTTGTGTGAACTTGTCGGCATTTTAAATACTTTTATCGATGGTTCCTTAAATGAATGTTTGAGTCCTGGAGAGTGGCAGCGGTCCGCTACCTCTTAGCCTTTAGGGAAGTGGCTGTCACAGTGAAGCATTGTCTGGAACGTGCCCTGGAATTCCCGTCTCATCATTTTAGTGAGCATCTTAACATCCACGGGCTAAAGTCCTCTTTCCTGATCACTAGACATGGTGCTTTGTTCCTGCAAAAGTGTTAATGCAAAATAAAATAATTCCTCACCACACTCCCTCACGAGTGGCACTCTCACACTCTATTGATCTCACAAATAGCTTCTCACAGCCCCTATACAACCCTTGAAGAAGTTAGAATTCCCTCAAGTGAGCAATTTAGCTTACCAATGTCAAGCCCTCAATTGATAGTGGCAAGTGATTGTGGTTCGCTTGGAGTTTTGGAAACAATGAGTGAGGTGCTAATGGATTCGAGAATTTGTAGATACTAGACTTGGACAATGACACAAGATAGACACAGGATTAGTAGCTGGGATGCAGCCAAGAGTAACGCAAACAAGGTTTGGAAATTTAGGAAAGATAGAATTTGGAAAGTAGAAATTGCAATTAGGAAACTTCCTTAGTCAAAGGTATGTGGCGGTTGTCCACCTCCTGTTTCTAATGGAATAAGGATTATTTGATCCCTTTTGAACCGACTTCCCAAAAGAAGAAACACACAAGACAGCTTGTATTTAGTCTTGAATCAAATTAGGAAACAAAGAAGGAGTAGTGGTTGTTTGGATTCTCTTTGACCACGTGATCCTTGATTTAGTTTCCTAATTCAATCACAAGATATAACAGGTGTAATTGAGCACAAATTGGTTTTACCTTTCCTTTTTTTTTTTTAAGCACTTCAAGAATCAAAGTTAGGGTTTTCAAGAACTTCAAGATTGAGGTTTGTTCAATCAAGAACTTGAAAAATTCCAAGAACTCGATTCAGGAACAACAGGTTACAACCAAACTACCCAAGAATCAAATGTGAACAGTGTTTTTGGGATGAATAGTAATGGTGAACAGTAACTTTTTTTTTTGACACTAATCAACTTCAACAATGTACGGGCAGGCTGGAAACAACACAAAACACATGAAACAAGGGCAAATCTGAAACGGCTGATATGACTCAATCAGAATACGAGATAACAAGACACGACAGAATTGAAACAAAAGACATGACCTTAGGCGACTACGGACAAGGAACAAAAGATATGAAAACACTAGAACAAAAAGGGATGCAACCTGAATACCATCAACCAGCTCTGATGCCAGCTGATATGAATCTTGTTTTAGGGAACGAAACTCGCGTGCAAGCCTTGGATCTTGATGGTGGAATTCAAGTTTGATAGGTATGAACCTTACCCTCTAACTCGAGATTGCAACACTTTTCATACGATCTCAACCCGAATCCAAATAATTAGCTGAACCAGGTGTAGGTAGAAGGTGCCACAACCAAGTTCAGTTCTTTATTGATAAGCCAAATTGAACATGATAGAGACCTCTAAAGTATTCAAGGGAAGCTCGAAAACTTATGAGAAACTCTCTCAATTTTGTTGAATTAATCTTGTGTCTGTGAAAAGAAATAACCTAGGCTTTAAATAGCCTTACAAGAATCTCGTTCAAATTGAACAATGTTAACCTAAACCTACGGTACTCAAAAAGAATAAAAAATTAAGAAAATAAGAAAATTAAGAAAATTCCACGTGACCATATCACGCGCCCGCATCCAAATGAGTACTAGTCTTCTAGTCACCAATTGCTGTACTCAATTAGATGACGTGCCCATGTCCAAATGAACACTAGTCTTCTGGCCAAACACACGTATTTGCTGGAATAAAGACAAGCATACTTCAATCAATCCTTCGGTGCAACCTTAATGACATTAACAATTGACTATGCATTGGAATCAATTCCTTGAATGTTCAAACAGCTTGAGCAACCTTTACGCTATCACAAGGCCAACTTCGGGGAGCTTGTTATGGAGCAAAAATACTGCTCCACTGCTAAGACCCCACACTCCCAAGATTAAGCATTCGGGAGAACATTTATGTGCTCTCTGGAACATCACCATAAATGACCGGTCCATGGACCCTAGGTTGGCCGAAGAACAACTGCGCGTACTGTGAACCAATGGGATGTTGGTTATGGAAGCAAGTTGTCCAGGCCCCACCTGATCAACCACTTGGCTGTGGCTTGGTTGGCCGTAAGTGTCAACAACAATTTCTATTTGCTTTCCTCTATGCTGAGCTAACTTTATTTGTTTATGCAGTTGACTGCCTTCACCTCGAAGTCTTCTCAGAGGTATAGAGGCCTTCTTGATGCATAGCAAACCATCCAAGTTCAGGTAGATGAGTTGATCGACTGAGCCAAGAAATTGAAACAAGGAAAAGACCAGGCTATCATCGAGGCCAACTCTTTCAAGACGGCCTATACTAAAGAGTGGAAGAAGGGGGAGGATGGAAACATAGCCAATGAAGAGGCCTTAGAGAAGACTTAGGAGTCCACAGTGAAGAACTACTTGAAGTCGGAGAAGTTTAATGCAGGCCTTGGTGAATTGACCATACCAAGCTATGTGTTCGCTTTCACCACGATCATTAGAAAGGTAGCCCCCTATCTCTCCATCAAAGTGTTGGAGACTTTCCAGGCTGACCCTAACTATATTGAAGATGCAAACGAACTCTGCAATCAAATGGTAGTAGGCTCTAAACCGAGCAGAACCTAGCAGAGGTCAGAGAAAAGCTCAATCTATAGGTTTGCGGCCAAGGGGGAAAGCCCATGGAAGAAGAGAACGAAAAAGAAGAAGTCGAGAAAGCTAAGACTGAGGCTAAGAGACCTCAAGCAAAAGGTGGTGCTTCTATGGATAGTGCCTACCAAGCCAAGAAGAGGCCAATTAAAGAGGTCAGTGATACCGACCAATGAATCTTTTTTCTTTATTCCTTCCTTTTTTTTGTACCTATCATATGGTTGAATGAAAGAACTTTTTAATTTAATTGTACTGAAGTGAATGGATATTTCAATGATCTCTATTAACACCTCTGCCCCCTTTCATTTTATACATCTATGAGATAAGAAATGAAAATAATAGTAATATCAATGATGATATAGTTTTAAATTCCCAATATGCCAAGTTCTAGGTACCAAAGTACCATCTTAGTATGTGAGTTTACAGTAACCGTTTTCACCAACTTCAATGACTCGATAGGATCCTTCTCATTTTAGAGTCAGCTTGCCTTGATTTTTAGCTCGGTTAGCCAAATTCTTGCTCAGAATAAGATCGCTAGGTTTAAAGTATCAAACCTTAGCTCACGCATCATAATATTGAGTTAGGATGTTCTTATATGGGGCAACCTTCATAGCTGCTGTATCCTTTTTTTAATCTAAGAGATCTAAGTCAAGTTGCCTCTCTTGAGGGTTCAACTCGGCTATGAAATTAGCCACTCGAGGGTTGGGTAATAAGATTTTGACTGGAACTATTGCCTTAGATCCATAAGTGAAAGAAAAAGGGATTTCTTGAGTAGCTAACTATCGGGTAATTCTATAGGACCAAAAGACACTGGGTAGCTCATCCAGCTACACTGTGCCAATTTTATCAAGCAGAGTCTTCAGACCGTGAAGTACACTTTTGTTGAAGTTCTCAACTTGGTTATTGGCTTGAGGATGAGCAACCGAAATGAAGTGCTATTTTATCTTCATTTCTTCGCACCACCTCTTGAAGCAGTTTTCAACAAATTGTCTATTATTGTCTAAGACAATTACTTGTGGAATGCCAAAGTGACGGATAATATTCTTTCAATAGAATTTCTAAACGGATTGGCTAGATATAGAGGCCAATGGCTCACTTTTAGCCCACTTGGTGAAGTAGTCTATGGACACAATAAGGTAGGAGAGTCATCCAGATGCACGAGAAAAAGGTCCCAATATATCGGTTCCCATAGCTCAGAAGGCCAAAGCGAGGTGATGGGGATCATAATATGCATATGCTGATGAGATTCGAAGGCATGTGCTTGGCAAGAGAAGCAAGTCCACACAATAAGAAAGGAATCTCGGTGAACTGTTGGCCACAAGTAGCATAGAAGGAAGACATTTTTGACGACCATCCGAGATCCTATCTGGGCTTCACACAAGCCCGTATGGATTTTAATGATGATGCCTTCATCTTCCTCGAGAATGATACAATTTAACTAGGGACCGAGATAAGACTTCTTATACAAGGTGCCATCTTTATAAGCTAACTAAGGTGCCCGATGCTGTATTCGACATTCTTCCATTCGGTTTTTTGGTAAGATGCCCAAAGTTAAAAATTGAATCAGAGAGTCTATCCAAGTAGGTGCAGATTTCACTAGACAAATGGGGCACAGACAGTAGCTAGGTTCGGTTAGCATTTCTACCAGAAACTGTATTATTTAAATGGGCAAAAGAAGTGGAAGCCAACTTGAAAAGAGCATCAGTTCACTTATTTTGTGACCAAGGAACAATTTGTGTCTCCATAGTGTTGAGTTCAATAATAAGTTGTTGAACTCAAGCCAAATATTTTTGTGTGCTAGGTTCCTTAGCTTCATATTCTTTGAGCACTTTCTATACTATTAACTGGGAATCACTGAAAATTTGCAAATCACGAGCCCCAAGCTGCCAAGCCAAGGTTAGATTAGTAATAAGGGTTTCGTACTCCACTTTATTATTTGAAGCATGAAAGTCAAAATGCAATGCATAAGAACACTCTCGCCCCTTAGGGCTAATGAGTAGCAGCTTCGCTCCATTACCTTCATTATTGGAAGGCCTATCAATATATAAGCTCCACTTCTATGAAGAGCTAAGTTTTTCTCGGCATCTTGGCTCACCGCAGAGGTGAACTTAGCCAGAAAATCTGCTAAAGCTTGGGCTTCAATAGCCATTCTTGGCTCAAAATGTATCTCATACTCTCCCAACTCAATTTCCTATTTGACTAGCCTTTCGAAAGTTTCGAGCTTCATGAGAATTTGCTGAAGATGTTGCTCAGTTTGGACACGAATGAGATGTGCCAGAAAATAAGGCTTTAACCTGTGAGCAGCATGGACAAAATTGAGGATAAGTTTCTCCATTATAGAATATTGGCATTGTGGCCCCTCGAGTGTCCAACTGACATAATACACTGATCTTCACAAGTGCAGAATCTATCGAGTCGATTGGGAGAGGAATCAATTTAAAGTATGTGAGGGCCTCGAAATTCAAAATTATTTCTAAAATGCATGCTATTATTTATATTGTGCTTATTTATTTATTTATGAGTAATATCGCGTTTAAATTGAATATTTTTCAATTTATAGCATTTTATAAGAATTTTTCGCCGGTGTGTAATTTTGGCCGTATTAGGTGTCTAATTTTCTACCGGAGTGTGATTAGGGACTTTATGATGAAATTAAGCTTAAGTAACGATATTTTGGTAATATTAATAAGTTTGGACAGTGTCGGAATGGATTAGAGCAGTATAAGTTAGACTGTCGCGAGCGACGCGACATAAAGTGCCAAAAAGCACTTTTTTCCCTAAAACTAGGAAAAGCACTTTTTAGCCATAAAAGCCTTGACTTTCTTCACACCATTGGACACTATTTTCAGCTGGAAATTTTGTGAGATAGAGAGAGAGCTAGAGCTGAGAGAGAGAGAGCTTGAGAAAGAGAGAGTTTGTCTTCAAATTTTCTTCCAATCTTCCATCAATCTTCTTGAAGCTTCAACCTTCATCAACCACCATCCTCTTCTTCATTCCTAGCAGCCGAGAAAGAGGAGAGAGAGGAGGAGCTTTGTCCGAATTTTTGGAAGGAAAAAGAGGTAAGTTGAGTTGATCTTCCATTTTCCTTTCTTCTTACAAGCAAATTGAACTTGTGAAGCTTGAATGATGGATTGTGGCTTGGTTTCTTCCTTCCCATTTCAGCCAAACCAAGGAGAGAGGTGAGAGAGAGAGATTCGAACCTTTGAAGGGAAAAAGGGAGGAAAGAAAAGCTTGGGTAATCATCTTGGGCTCGAGGTTGAACTTGGTGATGGATATCTTCGACGAATCTTGAAGATCGTGGGCTAGGATCGAGGGTTTTGGAAGTCCTCTAGCTTGGAAGCAACTTTCTTGAAGTAAAGCTCGAGGGATTTCATTGGATCTTGCCGGATCTTGTTGGATTTTGATAGATCCGGAGGTATAAGCCTCAAATCTCGTAGATCTAACCCTATTAGTGTTAATTAGTGTAGATCTGTGGTTAATATTGAAAGAAATGATCTCATCTGAAAAGATGAAGTTGGGCTCTTGAAATCCCAACCTAAGTAGCGGACTTGAGGTGGCCTCTAGGTAGCGGACTTCAGGACCTGATTGGGAATTTGATTGTTATTTGTGAACTTGCCTTGATATGGTTAGAAATTAGGGTTTTTAGTTGTTGAAAAATTGAAGAAAAATGTTCGTTATGGCCAAACCCATGCTTGGTGATTTTAACGTTTGATTTTGAAATGTTGTGAAGCTTCTCGAGGGGTTTTCTTTTGAGAAAAGCCTATATATTGTTTAAATTGTGAGTGTGTGTGTGTGTGTGTGTGTGTGGGTGAGTGTTTGAATTTTAAAAGAGTAGAAAGTGAAGTTTCATGAAAATTTGAGTGAAAAGTGTCATTTGATTGAATTCGAGGGTTTCACTGTATTTTGGCCAAATTCTGGGGATTTTGAATATAATGGTTTGGTATGAAATGTTTTATGTTAATATGAAAGTTATAACAAAAAGTGAATGTTGATCGTGTTGGGTAAAAAGTGACTTTGAGGTATGAGACCTCACTTAAATGTTTTGTGAAAGAGCTCGTACTGGTAGTACTAATGAGTATATCGGTGAGATGTTTTCTTTTGATTTCATAAAGTGATTTTCCAAGGGGATATCTGTATTATGACATCGTTTAAAATGAAAGTGTTACCTTGAGGGGATTTTTGGAAAAACATTGATTGAAAACTAAAAAGTGGAAGTGAGTTGTTATGATTAAGGAATGAAATGATAGAATTCTCAACTACTTTTTTACTTAGGGTTTGAGGAGGAAAGTGAATTGACCCATACATAGAGGTGAGCCTTATTACTTTGGTGAGTTCTCATGCCATTATGTGTTTATGTGAAATGACCGCAATGGTGTTTCTTGTTGTGATTGTACTTGTGAAACCTAGTTTTGAACTCTCGAGATAGGGGTAGTGTGTACTTTATCGCATTTACCCTTATCTGAGTAAATCGGTTATGAAAATGCTTTAAAGTGAATGCAAACTGAAATGATTGATTCTGATTACCACTTAGTGACCGCATGTGTTTGAAAAGGTCGAAATGCACGAGACCTATCGGTGAACCCTTCGACTCGGCCGGAGGCTAGCCTAGGTCGAGAAGAAAGGGAAGAGCCATAGGGTTATTTCAATGTCACAAAGCCAGTGACTTAGACCACCGTGCTCAGATTGAGTTCGAACCAACCTCTCCTAAAGAGCTACCAACCATTCCGCATTGGGAACTGAAAAAGTACTGGACTTGGTGTATGGACTTGTCCCTCGTGGAGAGTACTCAAACCCATTGTACTGTTACCCACTGTACTGTTTGGAGAACTGGCCCGGTGGGGGTTTGGAGGAGTAAAGGGAAGTGGAGTTCTACATGGCAATAGTGACAGCTAACGGAGTGTCAACTACCGGTTCGTGGACAAGCGTCGTGGACTTTGGCTCTTGAGAGCCCCGTATCCATACTTGTATTGTTAAATGCTTACTTACATGATTTAATTTCAAGCGCCCTTTTATTGAGTGAAAGTTCTTATGTGTTATGTGAATTGCATGTTTTTGGGAATTCACGAGCTTTCTAACTCACCCTTTTTCCTATTTGTTTTTCTTAGTAGGATATGAGATCCCCGATGAAGAAGCCAACCCTTAAGCTTAGGGTTACTCTTGTGTTAACGTTTTGGAGAACTTGGAATAATGTCTTTTGAGAACTCATGTATGATGACACTAGATTGTAAGGATGGATGGTTTATGTATTGTGGGTTGTAATTCGAACGTTATGTTTTGTAAAGCATTGTACTCTTCTACTTTGTGCTAAAAGTGTTGTTATGTCAAGTTTGTTTTGATAAGTGAAGTGTTAATAGAGTGAGTGAGTCCTGGCGAGAGTTAGGCAGGCGGTCCACGGATACCTTAGGGTACACCCTAGGGAGAAGTGGGGCTGTCACAAAGTAGCAAGCCGACCCATCAACCTTTGAACTTTCTTGATAGATCGGGGTGGGGCCATATCTTGTAAAGCCTTAATCTTGTCAGCATTGGCTTCTATTCCTCGTTTTCAAACCATGTAACCTAAAAACTTGTCCAAAGTTACTCCAAAGGTACATTTTTTTTATATTCAATTTCATTTTGCTGCTATAAAGGACTTAGAAAACTTTCCTAAGGTTGGAAAGGAAATTGTCTTTTGATTGGCTAATAACAAGTAGATCGTCTACGTAGTCTTCCATATTTTAGCTGATCTGCTGTCAGAAGATCATGTTAATGAGGTGTTTATAACTGGCCCCAACATTCATTAATTCAAAAGGTATGGTGGAATAACAAAAAATGCCTTGATCCATGACGAAAGCCATCTTTTCTTGGTTTTCCTCACTCATTCCAATCTGGTGTCACCCCTTGAGTGCATTTGAAAAGTAAAGGATTTCATTTTCTATTGTCAAGTCTATAAGGCCATCTATTCAAGATAAAGAATAACAATCTATAGTGCAAGCTTTATTGAGGTTGGTAAAGTCTACACATATGCACTATCAGCCACCATCTTTTTCAACCATGACTAGATTGGACAACCAGGTAGGGTACTACACTTCATGGACCATGTCAGCTGTGAGGAGTTTATCTACGTCCTTAGAGATAGCTCGAGTTTGTTCAAATCTGAAGTGTCTTATGTTTCATTGGATAGAATTGGCACAAGGATCAACATTAAATTTGTGAATGATTAAATCATGAGGAATGCTAGGAACATCTTTGGTGGTCCATGCAAAGACATCTCGGCATTCATACAAAAAAGTGCACAAGGGCTTCTTTGATGTTGATAGGTAAGGAAACTCTAACACAAAGACTTCTATTAGGTGTGTTAGCATCAAGAATAATTTTCTCAATTTTATCTTTGGTTTCCAACTATTGAGAGGGTTTCATCCCCTGAGGCTCTAAGACCTCCAAACTAAGGACATCAGAGGAGCTATAGGACTAGTAGGTCCTACCAAGTTGCTTGCAGAGGTGGTGGCTTGCATGTTAGTTAGATAGCATTCCCGAGCAACTCCCAAATCACTATTGATTTGGGCTATCCTTGCTAGAGTCCAGAGCTTGAAGCTAAGGTGATAGGTGCTAAAAATAGCTTGTAAAGCATTCAAAATAGCTTGGCCAAGTAGCATATTGAAAAGGCTATTGGAACAGCCCTGCAAGCACCTTTGCAAAAGAAATTGAGAGAAAACGAATGACACATGTTAGAGAGAGTTAACTGCAAATTGTAATTTCAAAAGGAGCTGACAACAAGGAAAACAAAATATACTGAAACTTTTTGTGATATGTATGCTAATTGCTAGGACTTTCCCTTTGTCGCTTGATTTACAGACAAAATAATGGCTCTAATAGGCTTACAAAGTACAAATGTAAGTTTGTTCAAGAGAGGACATAAGACCCAGAATAAAAGAAAATGCGAAACAAGCAAGGTCAATAACAGTTTGGATTGCTAGTCAAGAAAGCGAATAGAAGTTTTATTACAATGCATTTATATTCATATCACTAATAGTAATTGACAGATGATAGGGATTTTCTTTACTCCTCAAATTTTAAATAACCTTTATGACCCTATATTACCGCAAGTATACGGATCATTTATTGAGTATAGGGAAATAAGGTGTCGATCCCACGAGGAAGAGTGTCAAGTACCGGTGATTTTCAAACTCCTCTATTATTTAGACTATCACAAGAAAGATATAAAGGGAGAAGGCGGTAAACCGTCCTTAGGAAGAAGGATTAAGCAAATAAAACCGACCGCTAGGTGTCTTACATCCAATTGGCGGTAGAAAGGAAATAACAAGAAAGCAAGTAAAGAGTTAAGATCCTAGAGCTTTAGAATCCCTTGTTAAGTTAGATTAGAAGTTAGTCAAGTTAATTATGTCCCTTCTCCAATGATTTGCTAAGGTATAACTTCCTTTTTCATGCCATCACTTTCGTCAATGGTCATGTGGGGAGAATATTTGGTTAGAGGATAGCAAACATATAGCCTTAAGAGTGTTGTTCAAATTTTTGCCAAAAATAAATTCGTCATTAAAGTTTTTTCTTTTTAACCATTTAAAATTTTCAATTTTTTTGATGTGTGGTGTAAAATAAAATGAATTGTGTTCTCTCATTCACAATTTTGATAACTTCCTGTCCTTTTTCCTTACATTTCTTGCAAGAAATGACAAATTCATCTCTAGGAGGGCTTAAAATCTTGCTTCTCTATTCTTAGCATTTTATATCTCTGAGGCCTACAACAAGTCCACAAGCACTACTCAAAGAAAAATCTTTCAGGTTTAGAATATGGATACCACTGTTCTTGATGTTGCTTACCCTACTTACCTTTTCCTTACACTCGTATTCTTGTCTCCTATTCTGCTTTTTCTTTTTGGCCATCATGATGCGCGGCTGTTGCCAGGTCCATTTGCATGGCCAGTTATTGGAAATCTTTTCAGCTGTAATTGGGGGAAAGCCCATGTTGCTCTCGCCAATCTTGCACAATGTCTCTAAAATTTGGTGCAAGATTGGTGGTAGTTCCATCATCATCAAAAGCTACTAGAGAAATATTCAGGTGTCATGATCGGGATCTATCCGGAAGGTACATCCCGCAAGTAGCTTATATATTACCACAAATTGGAACTTCAGCACTGGCATTGGCATTGGCAACAGAATGCCACCAAAGTTGGAGGTTTCTACGCATAGTTGCCCACATCAGGCTTTTCTCAGCTAAGGTACTCAAATCTTATTCAACAATTAGACAACAAAAGGCCAAGGAAATGCTAGAGTTTGTTGGCTCAAAAGATGGAGAAGAGGTAAAAATTAGACACATTTTATTTGCAACTAGTGCTAGTATAGCCAGTAATGCTATGGTTTCCCAAGATATTGTTGAGTCCTGCAAGAGCATTGAAAATGTGAGATGATCTACAATGAAAATACTTGAAGTTGTTATTCGAAGATTGGTGGACCTTTATCTTGTATTTGGTAGTATAGATTTCTAGAGTAAGCATAAAGCGGTAGAGTATATAACAAAATAATTGGAGCAATATGGTAAGATATCTTAAGCAAGAGAAGAGGAGGGAGGCAAGACGTCAGATTCTCGGGTCAAGACTTTTTAGACAGTCTAATTGAAAGTTCCTTCAATGATCATCAGATCTCCAACTTGCTCACGGTATCTATCTCCTTGCTCTTTTGTCCAGATGATAAAAATTTTTATCGCTTTTGACATTCATATTTGCTTGTTCTTTTCCATCAACTTAACGTTTTAGCACTGTAGGAGAATCTTGCTGGTTCTGATAGCCTTAGCATAGTACTCACATGGGTAGTTGCAGAATTAACAAGAAATCATGAAGCCATTTCCAAACTCCCCGCTGAGATCATCACAAAAGGCAATAAAGGAACAGCCGTGAGTGAGAAGCACCCAAGCAAGCTACCATATTTACAAGCCTGTATAAAATAAACAATTCGATTGCACCCTCCAGACCCATTACTTGTGCCTTGTCGTTCATTACGGGCTTGTGAAGTCATGAACTACCAAATTCCAAAGGATACCTAGCTGATTATAAATGCATATGCATTAGGACGAGATGAAAGGACTTGGGAAAACCCTCAAATCTTTAGACCAGAACGGTTCATTGGAAGAAATCTTGATGTTAGGGGAAGCCATTATGATTTTTTGCCATTTGGTGGTGGTCGAAGGATATGCGCTCTGGTTTATGCATTCAATTGGTTTCTTCCCTCAGGGATGGACCTACCAGTCTTGACATGAGTAAAAACTAAATGGACTCACATTGCAAACGGAGAAGCCTCTGCCATTGTTTCTTGAAATAAAAATTGATGTGCATAAGGATTGGGCTGAAGCACTAGGAATAGATATGTTTTAGTTTCACCTTCTATTGAGTTGATGCAAGTGGGCGATTCAAATAATGCACAAAAGATTAAAAGGGGGAAAAATTATGTTTTGAAATTGGGCAAGTGAAGTACTATTTTAGTTGTGTTAACATTTTGTTGTGTAAGATTGTTATTTTTGTTACATGTTTGGTGTATATGAAATATATTGTTATTTTCTTTCTTATTTTTCAAGTTTTCGGCCTCGTGAAAGAAAAGCAAAAGAAGGATAGACTTGAAACTAAATAAAGATATCTTATAATAATTATAATTAAGAATTTGAATTTTTATGAATTTTAAATTTCTATTTTATTACTAATTTAATTAAATTTTAAATTCATAGTATAGATCTAAGTATCTATAGATCTGTATTTAAATATCTATGTGAATATTATAGAATAAACACAAGGAGTGTAAAAAGAAATAAATTCATTTATTTATCTTTTAATCTTCTGAATCTTTTTATTCTATATGAAAAGGTATGTGTGATAATTTACATTTCTTTCTTTTATTATGACCTGAGTAATGTCTTCATAACTAAGTTAAGGAAGATCTTGATCATACAAAAATTTTGTGTCTAGATGTGGGGCAACTCTTTTGGCACAAAAGTAAAAACCTATATTATTATTTACTCCCTCTGTCCCATATCTTTTGTCATTTTTAGGAGAATGTGGAATCTATATATAGTGATATTAGTAGGAAAAAAAAATCTTTACTTTCCTTTTATATCCTTAGTGACAAGCCATTTTTTATTTGATATTGAAAATTGTTGAGAATGACGAGTGCAGGATATACATACAACAACAAACCTCAATTCATAATCAATTTTTGAATTTATAATTTCCTAAATTACCTCATACTTGATTTTTCTGCAAGTATAAGTGTCGCTTTGTGAGTACAGGGTAATTAAGGTCAAACCCAAAGGAAAGACGGTCAATTACCAGTATTACTAAAGTTTTTCTAGTATTTAGACTATAAACAAATTAGAGCAAATGAAACTAAACTACTAACAAGTGGAAAAATATAAATGAAAGCTCGAAGGATAATGGAATTCTGTAAGGCTCAAAGACAACCTAAGAGGGGGAATGAATTAGGTTGATTAAAAATAATCAAGTAATAATGCCCCTTTTCACAATTATAAATTCAATTTCTTACTCAATCAATTTGTCAAACAAATGAGCAATAGAAACCGAGAAGAGTAGATGATATAGCAATAGATGAATAGTGAAGTAAGCTGAAAATAAAGATGATAAAAAGCAAACCGATCTTCTTCAAAACTCCTCTTGAGGTTGAAGAATGAATCTCAATTTAAGCAACTTCAACTTGATTAATTTCAACCAATCTTGTGTACAATGGAAGGTGATAAGTCAATATTTTGCATGCTTTTTAATAGGTTTAATTATGTAGTTTTTGTGTGTTTTAGTTATTTTAATGGCTACATAACTAGGGTTTCTAGTTAAGTTTTGCATTTTATGGCTTCAATTAGAAAATTTGAATTTTTGTGGATTAATGTAGTGAAAACTTCATGTTTTGTAGGATTAATGGTTCAATTATCAAATGAGGTGAGAATATGAGGATAATTGCCAAGAAGCTTGGATGGAAAGTTGGAAAATTGAAATATCCGAACTTGATAAAATTCCAAATTGAGATGAGCAAAATGCAATTCAATTATCGAGAGATCAAAGGATCAAAAGTTGGAGGATTTAACGTGACAATTTCACAATAAAAATTCAGATTTTACAAAATTGGAGCAGATTCGCGACCTGAAATGCGATGCAGCAGTTAGAGAAAATCAAGCAGCTCGCGAATCCCTCTCAGTTGAGACAGGGGACTGGATCCGTGATGCGATCCGCGAGCCTCTGCCTCACGGATCTACCTCACAGATCTTCAGAAAATGACAGTTGCAAGTTGCAGCCGAATTCCAGAATTTCTAGCTCACTTCCAGCTCAATTTTTAGAGGAATTTCAGCAGAAAGTTGCGTAAAGAATCTTGTAAAGTTGAAGAAACAACTCATGGCTAATCCAAAACACAATTTGCATCAACTTTACAACTCATTTGATGTTAGAATTCAATGGATTCAATGCATGAAGACATGTTTGAAGAAATTCAAGGATAAGAAGATTCATGAAGCCATTTTCCTTGACTTTTAAAAGGCCAATTGTCATGTGTTCACATGATAGAGTTTTTGGAAGCTTATGAAGAACATCTTCTATAAATAGGGCCTTTTGTAGACAATTCAAAAGAGAAGAAGAAGAGGAGTGGAAAAAAAGAGAGAGAATTTAGTAGGAAGTAGTAGTAATATTAGTAAAGAAAGACTAGAGAATAACTCTAGTTCATTAGTTTTATCTCTAGTTTTTATATTTCTTAGTGATAGTTGAGAGGACTCTTGCACTTCATATTTGAGAGATCAACTTGTGAAGAAGTTCAAGGATTTAAACTTCAAGAAATTGAATAAGATTCCTCCTTCCTTTACTTTGTCTCTTGTGCTTTACTTTCATGGCTTTGTGCAAGTTTGTTTTATGCTTAGATATTCTTAACATGATGTCTAGCTAAGCTTCATAATTCCTAGAGTTAGGATGAACTTGTTTTAGTTGTGATTATGAAGTAGTTAAGTTATTTATGTCCTCCATGATTTTGCTAGTTTAAGACTTGTGCTTATGCTTTATGGTTGATTAGCTACCAACTATAAATGATTCGATGTTGATGAGCAATGAAAAACTTGCCTTCAATAAGATCTAAGTTCTTAAACACTAACTTATATTCTCACGAAAGTAGTGAATATAGTTGGTTGGTTGTGGTTTCATACTATAACTTCATTGAGCTTATTTAACTTGTTTCTCTCTTTTCTCTATGAAAATAGGTCAAGAAGATTCCAAGGAGTTAGGGAATTTGCGAAAGCGATTCCGAGTGACTAGTTCATCTTAAAAGAGATCTTACACTACACATGACTATTAACGAAAGTGGTGGCATACAAAAGGAAGTTATACGTTAGCAAATCATTGGAGAAAGGACATAATAACTTAACTAACTTCTAATCTAAACATAACAAGGGATTCTAAAGCTCTAGGATTCCTCCAACTTGATCTAAAAACTCTCTAACTTAACTCTCTAATTTCTTTACTTGCTTTCTTATTATTTCCTTTCTACCACCAATTGGATGTCTTTGACACCTAGTGGTTGGTTTTAAGTGCTTAATTCTTCTCCCTTTTATTTTACTTGTTGTTAAGGTTGGTTGTACCATCTAGCATTTCTTTCCTTTAGTTGCTTTCCTTTAGTTGTTCTCTAGATAATAAAGCAAGTGATTAAACTTTAGTGTTTGCAAAACCATAGTTCCTCGTGGGATCGACACCTTATTTCCCTATACTCAATAAACGATCCGTATACTTGCTGTAATATAGGGTTATAAAGGTTTTTAAAATTTGTGAAGTAAAGAAAACCCTCACCAAGTTTTTGGCGCCGTTGCCGGGGAACTAACTGTTTTCCTAAACTAGCTTCTCAAACTAGGACTAGGTGCAACATTAAAGTTAAAACAAGTTTAATTAATCTAGATTTTATTTCCACAGTTCTTTTTCTTTTCTTTGTTCCTTGTAGGTACACCAATCTCTTCATCTAAGAAATCAATTTGCCCTCATATTCAAAGACGGCGAGACAAGGAAGGAGACGTGTCCAACAAGAAGAAAATATTGTGGTGGAGAGTGAAGGTGAAACATCCGTAGAGATGGAGGAGTCAAGGCCAAGAGCATTAAGAGATTATGCCTTGCCGGATGAATCCGGTGCTCAAACAAGTGTGGCAAGGCCGGCCATTAATGCTAATAATTTTAAAATTTCACCGGCACTTATTCAAATGATCCAAAGAAGCCAATTTGGAGGAAATGCAACCGAGGACCCCAATACTCATCTTGCTAACTTCATGGATCTATGTGGTACCGTTAAGTACAATGGAGTAAGTGATGATGCTATTAAATTAATGTTGTTTCCTTTTTCACTTTGTGACAAGGCAAAGGTATGGCTTAACTCTCATCCACCCAACACTTTTACTTCATGGAGTAATTTAGTAAAAGCATTCTTAAATAAGTATTTTCCTCCCGCTAAAACTAATAAGTTTCGTATGAATATCACAGGTTTTCACCAACAAGATGGTGAATCTTTATATGAAACTTAGGAGCAGTTCAAAGATCTTCAAAGAAAATGTCCCCATCACGGCCTTCCGGAATGGTTGGTCATACAAACTTTCTATCAAGGTCTTACTATACCAACCAAGAACATCATAGATGCCGTGGCCGGTGGATCATTAATGGCAAAATCTACCAAAAAAGCTCAAATCTTGATTGAAGAAATGGCCTCTAACAATTACCAATGGGCTAATGAAAGAGGTAACCAAAGAAAATCGACCGGTATGTATGAACTTGACACTCTTAACATGTTATGTGCTCAAATGCAAAATCTTACTAGCATGATTAGTAAACAAGGAGGAAATAGTTCAAGTTCTTGTGTAAATGGTGCTTATTGTTCAATTTGTGGTGGTAATCATGATGCTTGTATGTGTAAGAATGTTGAGCAAGTTAACTTTGCCAACAACTTCAACCGAATAATTGGTGTATTTATCAAACAAAATTACATGACATGTTTAACTTGGTTGTTAACAAGTGTGTTAATTCTACTTATTTGGTTAAACATGGTTTTTAATAAGTGTGTTATTTCTACTTATTTGGTTGAATTTTCATGCTCTTTGTGGCTTAGTAGTTTATGACATGTAAATATAGATAATAATATTTCTATCATAACTTAGCCGAAGAAAGAAAACAAATGTTTGATATGCACTCTAAAGCGATAATAGGTGTTATATTATCTTGATTGATGATTGGTCAAAAACGTGTGCATGTGTATCTATAGAAGGTACTTGAGAGTAAAATTATAATTTCTCTTAATGTTTGGTTGCATAAAACATTCGTACTCTTTCACAAAAATTCTCCATAAATTTAACTTTAAACTTGTAAGTATACCTCGAATTATATAAATTTCTAATTTATTGTTCTAATTTCTTTGCATTTTCTCATTAAATAACTTTGAAACATCAAACACATATGTATATATTTTTATTGATGTTAACATGCTCTTAGATATTTTACACAATATTTTAATTTTAAATAATTTTTATTAATAACATCATATTGACGTTATAACATCTATGAGGATGACCTCGACATATCCATCACTATTTTGGACTTATAATTTTTTACGTTACTGTTAGGCGTCAATTGTTCATTTTATTTCAATATTTTCCCTCTTAATTATGGCCAAAATATGGTGTTAATTGCTTGATTCTACTCATATTTAGTTTTTGGTGTTGATTTTAGGTCATTGGAGTTAAATTGAAGTTAAAAGCACAATTAAGGTGAAAATTTCAAAAGACATTTAAGACGCGGGCACGCCTTATTCTGCTGTAAAAGATGGAGGTCACGGGATTAGAATGGACTCCACAGTTGGAATCCTTGCTGCCAAAACAAACTCACGTCGTTGTTGGAATTGGAAGCTGATTTTTAGGAACAAATTTGATTTCCTTTTTTATTGTTAGGTTTATTTGTTAGTATTCTAATGGTAATAGGATTCTTATCTTTTTAGTTATTTTGTTAGTATTAATAGGAAACAAAAAGGAAAAGGACGGCAGACTTCGTTTTTAGGTTTTGGAGACTTTCGTTTGGAGCATCTCTTTGGTTCTTGACTGCGGACTTGAATTGGCCAAGAAACAATAGTGCCGTTCCATTTTTTCTCTTTTTGTCAAATAAAATAAAAAATTCTAAAAACATCTTTTGGCTGCGAATCGCAATGAGGAGTGGCTAATCTCTTCTGTCTAGTCGAAGGCTAATCCGAAGGCTAATCCCTAATTCTACACAGAAAGTTTGAAACTTTCTGCTCTGAATCCATGCAAGAATCTGGCCAGAGATCCCTGGTTGAATTCAATCTGCACGAGAATCCAATTAGGGATTCCTGCCCTGATTCAATCCAAATTCTACTTGGTTTCCATGTCTACTTCATAGATTTTCCAAGGCTCATTTGTGCATTACTTATCTTGTTTGCACACTTGAGCCACAAGTGTACATTCACATGTTTAATTATAAACAGGTCCAACATAACTTCGTTAAATAAATATTCCACAAAAATTTTCCAATGAAGTGACTATTTAAACAGAGTCACTATTTTAGTGATTCGCCAGTTCAACCAATTCATTCATTGGCTTACCAAGTATCCAATCATCTGCTTCACCTTCTCCTTGCCTTTGAGCATATTATGTCATTCCAAAATTTGAATCACTTATACCCGATGGGATAAACTAAGTTCAAGTTTGGTTCAGAATAACAAAGCTAGGTGCTTATTTGTGAAATTTTTTCCAAATATTGATTAAATTCGAATTGTACTTGGTTCATAACAAACTAATTTTTTTGTGACGAAGGAGCAAGGCTAAGCAAACTGAGAGCGAGGGTAAGCTGTGGAAGCAAAAAGAGCAGAATTCTAATCGAGAAAAACTGCATGCAAAAGAAAGAAATTCAAAAATGCAAAGGCTTAAAGCTAGTGAGAATGTGTCATCTCATTAATACTGTGCCAATTCTTGTGTGCTATATATGCTACATAGCTAAAGAAATGAGGAGTGGTGATGCAATTGCTTCACTTGGCGAATTGTTAACCAAGAATGCATACTTTAGTATCCATTTACTAATGTAAACAAATGAAGAAGATCGAAGAATATTTGTTTATTAAAACAATTGGTGAATTTGTACAAAAGACGAACGTAATCTGTAAGTGATGATGATGACAATCTAGTTTTTTATATTTTGAACCTAAATCTATGTCAATCCCAGAATGGAATTTGCCTCAAAACCAGTAAATAAACACTTGATTTCTTATTTTAGTACCTTTACAGACACTTGAAAATTATTAGGAGGGCAATGTGCAACAGTAAACAATATTTTACTATTTCTTTATTAATCATGAAGTTGATACGATTCGTTAACTCCTTGTTTAATGTTATCAGCCAAGCTTGTAATAGCATTTCTTTTCAAACTAAGTTGACAAACAGAGGCATACCTTTGGGATTAAATTAAATGCATCTCTAACTGAAATCACTTGGTTTTGAACACGCTGCTCAGCTTGTAAGATCATTAGCAAGTTTACAGTTGGACTCTGACTCGACTCTCAAGGGCAATCACTCGAGGGGAAGAGGTAGGAACGATTGTGCTGCTTAAGACCTTTTCAGATACTTGTAATTCTTCGTTGATTAGTTGTACAATTTCATGATAAAGGTCTATTTATTTTGTACGGGGCCTGTATGTATAGCAGCTACATAACACATTTTAGTTGTAAAATTGTACACGCAGCTAATAATGAAATACAATTTGCTCAAATGGATTATATTATTCATATGGTCATACTGACAACAATACTTGTCCCTTTCCCTATTTGATATGTGCCTCGCAGGCACATGGATTACAATGTGGATGATTTTGTCCAGCTTGAAAACATTAAAGAGTCAGCCACTCTAGATTTGTGGATAGAAGTTGTAGTTCATTAATTTGACTGTAAAAATGGAAACATTGATTCATCAAATAAATGCATATCGAGTAAACGGAATGGCTCTTTAACAAAGCCATAACCAATAATGAGAGTGCTAAGCTCCAAAAAGCATTTGATGTGCACGAATTAATGTTTAACAATAGCAAGTTTGCAGTGAAGTACTGAAGTTTACTACCTGGACATTGGCCGATTTGCATCGCAGTGCTATATACCTCGTTTACTTGGTTAGAACTCCCCGTGTAACCATGCTACCTCCTCGTTCCTACTTGAATGGTGTAACCGTGCTACCTACTTGACTGCTTTCGCCGCAGGATATTTCTTGTAGTCCAACTTCAGCTGAAACTTAATGCTGCGGCTAAGCCCTGAATCATAAGCCATTTTGTTGACTGCCAGCTACCCCTTGAGGGTGACTGTTTGAGAATTGTTCTTAATAAAAGGAGCCGGGGATTTATTCCAATGCGATGCGGGATTATGTGATGCCACCGACATACTTACACTTTCCTACTAGCTGATTAATATGCTTTTAAATTACTTGATAAAAATGAGGAATAAAGGAAATATCAAGGGGGAAGGTTGTGCTTTGTTTGATAAAGGAATAGATATTGACTAGAATAATAATTTTAAATAATTAAACATTTAAAGATCTTGCTAGTTTGAGATAGGAACAAGGTTCGCGTGTCTCCAATTGTGATGTAAATAAAGATAAAGACGCAAAGAAAGAAAAAACTCAAAACAAACGGTAAAACAATTTTACATTGAAACTTAACTTATCATAATTCTACAAAAAGTTGTTACTACACGTTGAAGAAAAAGGATAAATATTTAAAGCAAGGCTTAAAGGGTTAATAATAAAAAGAATGAGCCGATTTTAATCATTCCCCCTTGTGATTCAATTAACGGACATAGAAAAAGCCTTATACACAGTAACAGGGTGCCATTCACAGAAATATATTACTGCATAGTTGAAAACAAAGAAAGATAAATAGTTAAAAACAAGGTTTACAATAATAGGGTGTAAATCATAGAAATATATTACTACATAGTTGAAAATAATGATAGATAGATAGTTAAAATCAAGGCTTACGAGCATACATGGAACAAGAAAATTTTCTTTGAGGGAGTGAACTTTAATTCAACTAAAATTTAAGTTTATAATTTGAAATATTTTAAATTTTTTTCCAAGGGCAAAAGTTTAAATTTGGCTAGAAATGTTGTAAAAATTTTAACTTTTCAAGGGCAAAAGATTTTAATTTTTAAAAAATTAGGGCCAGACCGCGCATGTTTGCAAGTTCATCAACAAAGAGAGAGAGTGCGTGTGTGTGTGTGCGCGCATAGATGTACATACATATACTCAACTGTCAGGTCCACAATTCAAACCCTAGACCTACCAATATAGAGAGCTCTAAGAACTATTACATAAGGGGAAAAAAATTTTTGTATGAGTTGCAGTGCCCTATGAGTGACAATTGTGTGAAGGGAATCGGGGCTAGCAGGTAACTAGCGCCTAGCTTCTTTTTAACAACTAGGAGTTTCACAAAATTTTTATGTAAATTTCTTTTAATTTCTTTGTACATTCTTTCTTCTAATTTATTAAATGTGAAAGATTAGGAATATTTATATAGGAAAATATCACCATAAAACCAATTGTCGTCAACGTTGAAAAGACCTTGAACATAGTCAATGTTATTATCTTTAAAAGCTTCTCTTTCTTGTCAAGATTTTGTGTTCCGTCCCTTTTTTCTTTTTTGGGACGTTATGTGCTGGTATTAGGAAAACAATATAGTTGGAGAGATGGATGTCCACCACATAAGCAAATATAAGAAAAGATGCAAACGTATGAACCATCTGATAGCTGTTTGGTTGGAAACGGCCCTAAAATTTCACTTTGCTGGTGGTTTAACTCGAATTCTTCAAATAAAACTTTTTTTTTTTTGTTATGGTTAAATTTGGAATGGACTTTAATTCCCATGTAAAGTGTGGTCCTATCAAGCAATTTTGTGAATTTACACATTGTTCGTTTGTCTTAGCAATTGCTTGTGAGAACTCAACAATCACAGGAGTGAATGCTATGGACGATTCATGTTGGAAACGAGTCTTATTTGAATTTGAATAGATAGGATTATCTGTTGCAGCCCAATTTCCGGTATATGAATAACTTCTTGTGTTTTTTACAACTTCTTATTTTAGTGTTTATAATAAGGATAAATTACATATAATCCCCCTATAGTTTTATATAATGCCACATGACCCCATTAAGATTTCAAAATACCATATAATTCCCTTGTAGTTTCATGTAAAGTGAAAAATGAACAAAATGCATAATCAGTTATGACGATTATATGAGGCATTCTCCAAAAGTGCATATGACGAAATCATAATATCTACTTAACCTCCTTATAGTTTGAAAAATATTCATTTTACCCCTATAGTTTTTATATTTATCCACGTAATTCCTCTATAATTTTGTATAAAGTGATTAACTTGTTATTTGATTTAGCATTTAGGTAAGGTGCTACCGGTATTTCAACTAATGACATTACACAAGTTATTTTCCATCAAGTTTCCACTTTACCTGAAATCATAAGAGATAAAATGAATATTTTAAAATGTCGGGACGATCATGTGGAAATATAAGAAACCATAGGGAGATTATTTGTAATTTATCCTTATAATTGTTGCCATGGTATTTAAATGGATTATACTGATGCATATATTTCCTGTGCAATCCTTTCTGACAATCCATAACATTGCTATCTCAGGTGCTATATAATAATGAAGGTGAGAACCTTTGTTGAATTATTCTAAGATTTAGGGTTCTTCATCGGTTTGGAATTGCTATTTCAATGTTTCTTATTTTTCTTCTGGGCAGATTTTCTTTAGCCTCTAGCAATTTCTATCTATTTGGAGTAGTGGTCACGTTCTTTCCTAATTATACGAATTTGAAATTGAGCTAACTTATTTCTTATTGCTAGTTTAGTATTCGTCAAACACGGTAAATAGGTAAATTTGTATTCGACAAGATGCACACAAGGAGACCCATGCATATATTCATAATGGTGTATTCCCGATTATGGAAGACAGATTAGTTTTATTTTTATCCCAACTATTCTATTAATTAAAAAATTGAAAATTCTAGTGTTTGGATCGTGTAGGATTTCCAAGAAATTTTTCGATTTCTTTTGCAACAGATGATCAACTTCTCATGTTCCGTGAACAGCTAGGACATTGAGGAATAACAGAATTTTGCAGAAAGCCACATTCAATGAGAGTAGTATGTATGACTTGGTGAATGTTTAAAGTTGAAGTAATTCCTATAAAATAAAATAAAGAGTACGAAAGTCATTGCAAAGGATTTTAAAGATTTAGTCTATTATTTTTCATTCAACCCTTTCATTAAAATAACTTTTAGCTAAAGGTCTTATCATGTCTGTCTACATGTACATGTACGTATAAAAGTTTTCCAACAGTAGGGTAAACAACTCTACGTGCCAAAACCAGAAGGGACTAAACCAAGTCCTTGTGGGATTTGATTCAAAATCCCAGTTAGCTTCGGTCAAAGTTTATCCTATATATACTATATTTTTATTGATGCCAAGGGCATATAACCCCAAATTGAACATTGAAACAACTCTGCCATTTAAATCGTCCCTCTGTAGCCTAAACTTGTTTCTTGGTTAAAAGATCAAAAGAATGGACAGCTCCTTTTCGTCAAATTCTCTCGACGAGGCAACCAAAAAATTCAGGTTTTGCTGCATCTCGTGCACTGAGACAAAGGCCGGGAATGATCTTGATGATGTTGCTGCCGAATCTGCGGCAAACAATCCATCCTCCAAAGAGCCGATTGAGATCGATGAAAAGATGGCTGGTGAAGAAGAGAAGTCAAATTATGATCACTTGAGAAAACCAGCACCTGTCTTTACGGACCAATTCAAGTGTGGCAGTTGCAGGAAAAGAGAAACCACTTATCTTCAGTTACAGACTCGAAGCGGTGTTGCTACTTTTGTAACCTGTGTCCACTGCAATAGCTGCTGGAAATTTTTTTAGGGCTTCGCATACTGTTTATGCGATATTATATTATCTCAGGAGATTTGCATGTTAATTGGTTGAATGGGGACTCCTTACCACTTGCCTTCAATAGGGCAGACGATTATACCTAGTTTATTTTGATCCGCAGTCGCAGTGTAATCAATATTGTGTGAAAGTATTTGCTTATCTGAATAAAAAATATATTTTACACAAAAAAAAAAAAGAAATCTTTAAGTTCATCACTTTAGGGAAATTTGTACAGTTAATTTGGAATTTAGTTTTGATGATTATTTTGCTATTAAAGCATGCTTTTTCGTAGTAGTTTTAGGAATAAAATTACAACTACCGATGGACAAGTCCAGAGGCAACAACGGTTGTGGCCCTATTCTTTTATTTGGGAAACTTGCTTCTGCAACTCTATTCTTTACATCATGGGTTAGTATTTCTTCCCAGACCCTATGCATCATATAGCAAAACCGAATCTGTAATTGGACCAAAATTCTTTAATACCACATCAGCCAAAATAGCGATAATTTGAAAAAGGAATATGGCATAGCAAAGTACTATTTTATAATAAGCACTTTGACTGAAACATTAATATTAAATAATTACAACAAAACAAAATTAAAACGATGGATTTTATCCAAGTCATGAAGCTTCAAAATAAAAGTTCCACCAAGATGGAAGAATTGGTGAAAGATGTCACTCGAAAACTGGTAAAAGGGGCTCTGCCGTTGTCAAATAAGAGGGTGGAAGAATGGAAGGAGGATGAGACAATGATAGGGCTAAAGAAACAACGGGGTAGAGGTGTGAGAACCAAGAAAAATCCTAGAGACGAATGTGTTCATTTTAATTAAATAATAAAATTTAAGCTATAGTAGGTCATCCATCTCCAGTAACAAGATGGAACAATACGATGACCCCTCAATTTAAACCAAAAATCTATTGTTAACAATGTATAGAAGATTTATTCTAACTTTTACGTACATGTCATGTATTAATAACTAAAAGCGTAACTCTAATTCCAATCGAAAATCCAATGCAAGTAGTACTAAAAATTCAGTCATGTCAACTACTTCCATTATTAACAAAAGTAAGCCCAATTCCAACCCTTGCCTCCATTGGCTTAAAATATATTTGTCCTTTCCTCATTAGTATGATAAACTGTGACTATAAGGAACAAAAAGTTGAATAAAAACACTATCGAAATAAGTGCTGAACCCAGGAACGTTGAAGCTTCCACGTCCGAGAATGTCTAAATTCCTACAAGTACTACAAATGGTCAACATTTATCCAAATGTTGGGACTCTACTGAAAATCTTTTCTTTGCTTAGCTAATCTTGATTCATTTATTTTTTTTTTAATTAAAGTTATGCACAAGCTTAGTTTCGCTCCCTTACATCAAATTCCAGGCTTCGCTACTTCTATTGATCTTCATCTTAGTAACATAATACCTTAAATGCGGGTATATTCACTGTGGCATGCTGATCCACGATTCCTAGCAATTCCAGCTTCACGTTCCTAAGTTGCATAGAACAATCCGAATCGAGAAAAAGCCAATCTGGATGTCAAATGCAATGAGAAAATCCTATCATCAGGGCAAAAGAGCAAGGAGATATATGTTAACTTACAAAGAGCAAGTGTTGGAGAGAAAAACCTCGAAAGAACTCATCAAAGAGCCTAATATGTAAAGAATCGAACTCTGATTCAAATATTTAAATATGAGACATTTTTCCTTACTCATGAACCTAACAATCTCCTCTTTTATGAGTAACTCTCCTACATTGAACCCAAGTCTTTTTTTTTTTTTTTTGAGCAATAAAAGTAGAGTTTTTATTGATCATAGCACTGAAGTTTGTACACAAGGCCATCTCACCCACGGTGAATTACAAAATAAAGAAAAGTTCCTGTACTACACTACTCTATACATTTCCAATCAATACCCCATTCTATCACTAGTTCCCAATTTCGCCTTGTTCTTGGGAATCCTGACCAACCACTAGTCACATACCGTACAGCTTCAATGATTGTTTTAACAATTGAGCACACACAGGTCTTGATTGGTACACCACTTCATTTCTACATCTCCAAATATGGTATACAGCAGCTAAAACCAATCTCCCAACCTGATGCAAAGGAGTCGTTCTCCAATGAAGTGCAAGCTGCCATCTCCTCCTCCCATGAATAAGCTCCTCGAAAAACAAAACACATTTGTTGTACTTTCATCCAGACTGGTTTCGTCAAGCAGCAATTGAAAAACAAATGATTCATGCTCTCAATTTCCTTTTTGCAGAGAGCACATAGACTAGATGTCAGGGGCAGCCCCCACTTATGCAATCTATCTAACGTAGATAGTTTCTTTTTGCATAACAGCCACAATATGAATGCATATCTCGGCACATAACCTTTTCCCCAAACTAGTTTTACCCATACTAATTTTTCCCTTGGTCCACACAAAACTTCCATGACTGATTTTGTATTGAATACTCCAGAGGTGCTTCCTTTCCAGACTACCTGGTCCTTGAAGTCTATCATAGGCACAAAATCTTCAGGTGTAGCCTCCTTCAATTTTCTAACCTCTATTATTTCTTTTCTCCCCATAGGCCATCTCCACTTCCCATCCAAAATAACCTCTCGAGACCATAGTAGATGGTTTACAGCTTCACGTAAAGCTTTCCTGTAAACATTTTGTACAATGGTCCAGATGGATGCCATGCATCAAACCAAAAGTTTGTATGCTTTCCATTTCCCACAACATGTCGGATAAAAGGCTGAACTAGCTCTCTAACCTTTAGTATTTTCCTCCATACCGTGAAACATCTTTTGCTGCTTTTGACCATAAAGATTGATTTTTCAAGATGACAGTGTGCACCCACTTCACCCATAATGAGTTTTTTTTACAACTTATATTCCATATTTGCTTCATAATCAGGCATTTGTTCCACAATTCAATATTGTACAATCCCAATCCTCCTTCTTTGGCCATACAAACTTCACTCCATTTTACTTTGGTCCCATACATTTGTTTAATCTCACCTGCCCAAAGGAAAGAAGCTAGTATATTGTTGATTTTCTTGATCACAGACTTAGGTAGAATGAAGACATTGCACCAATGCAAATATACACCAGATAGTACCGATTTTATCAACTACATCCTGCCCCCATAGCTCAACTTCTTATTTGCCCAACTCTTAATCTTCTGTTCCAATTTAACAAGGATAGGCTGACAATCCCTGAAGGATAGCCTAGAGCTGATAAGTGGTAATCCCAAATATTTAACTGGTAGCATACCCCTAGGCATTCTCATTATATCACATAATTCTGGCGTCTTTATCCTCCAATCTGCTACATAAATTTGGCATTTGTGAAGATTAGGAAGTCCCGACATGGTGCTAAACTCAGTCATTGTCTTCCTCATTGTCTTAAAAGATCTGGTTGTAGCAGCAGATATCAAGAACAGATCATCGGCAAAAATCAAATGGGACAGTTGCAACTTATGACATTTTGGATGGAAGTCGAACCCCTCATTTTTTATGTTCCATTCAAAAAGTGCAGAAAACATTTCCATGGTTAATAGAAAAAGGTACGGGGATATTGGATCACCCTGCCTCAACCCCCTGCTGCTTCGAAAATATCCAACTAAGGAACCATTCGATTGGTGAGAAATGTGCGTGGTCACACACATTTGTACCCGCTTATGAACTGACTTGGGAACCCCATCACCTCAAACTTCCAAACAAGAAATCCCAGTTCAAGGAGTCATATGCTTTCATAATGTCTAGTTTCAAAACAGCTCAGGCTTCCCTCCTCCTCAGGTAGCCTCTTACAATTTCATGCATGAGTAGGACATTATCCACTAACTGTCTACCCTTCACAAATGCATTTTGCTGGCTGCCTATGAGATTATCCATGACTCTTTTCAATCTACTAGTCAGGATAGTAGAGAAGATCTTGTATAGCACATTACAGCATGCTATAGGTCTAAAGTCTTTCATTTTCATAGCATTTTCAACTTTCGGGATAAGGGAGATAGCAGTAGAATTTAGGGGGTAATACATGTATGAATTTTGAAAACAAAATTTCACAGCTTTGATGACATCTTCCCCAACCATAGCCCAATTATTCTTGAAAAACTCTATAGAATATCCATCTCGCCCGGGGCTTTACCCGCCTTCATACTGAAAACTGCTTGCTTGATTTCCTCTCTACTCACTTCTACTATTAGGGATTGTTGTTGCTCAGCATCCAAAGATTTGCCAACCACATATTTGAGTGTTTGCTTAAACTCAGCAGGTGGATCATTCTGCTTGCTGAACAATTTATCATAGTAGCCCACCACAATATCTTTCATCTCCTCATATTCTGTCACAATGTTGCCATCCTCCTTTTGTATTTTCAAAATCCTATTTTTAGCCATGTGCAAAACCATCTTTCTATGGAAAAATTTTGTATTTTTATCTCCAGATTTTAGCCAAGCAATTCTAGACTTGTCTTTGAAAAAATCTTCCTCAGCCTTCAACAATTCAAGGTATTCATTTCTTACCAACTTTTCATTCTGTGCTACCTGATCATCTCCAGAAGTTTGCATAAGTGATTGCAATTCATGCAATTGTTCTTTCTTTTGTGCTACTCTCAGAGAAATATTACTGTAATGCTTCATGTTTAGGTCCTTGAGTAGTAGTTTGAGTTCCTTCAACTTTTGACACATAATCTAGACAGGATTCCCCTTGTAACTCCCTTTCCATGCTCTATTTAGAAGCTCCGGAAATTTACTATCCCTCATCCAGTAGTTATGAAATTTGAAGGGCTTAGGTCCGAAGCTTATTGAATCCTTGATAGTTACACTGATTGGTGAGTGATCAGAGATTCCGGGTGGCAGGAATTCAACATCAACTAAAGGAAAATTAGTAAACCATCTTTCATTTGCAAAAATTCTGTCAATACGACTAAAAATTCTACCACCATCAGTCCAATTATTGCACCATGTATAAAAATGCCCTCTACCAGGATATTCCTTCACATCAAGCTGCTCCAAAGATTGATTGAATCTATCCATAGCTGTAAAGTCAAAATCTAGACTTCCCAATCTCTCGGAAGAGTTTCTGATTTCATTGAAATCCCCCATGATTAGCCATAGTAGGTTGCCCACTGTGGCTTTCAATGTAATGAGATAGCTCCACAAGTTTTTTCTTTGCTCAGCTTTATTCATTCCATATACAAAAGTCAACATGAAAACCCCACAGAGATTATTCTCAACAAGGCAAGAAATACTTTGCTGGTGAATTCTAAAGTCAGAGCATATAGTATCCCCAGGTTTCCAACAAAAGAATATCCTACATACTTCAGTCATATTTCCATTGTGCACAAACTCCCATTGGGGTAAACATTTATTCATCACATTGTTAATGTTTCCCCATTTTATTTTATTTTCTACAACTCCCAATATATCTATTTTCATACTATTTACAACTTTCTTCAGTTCAGTTTGCTTGTTGGGGTCATTTAACCCCCTAATATTCGAGCAGAAAACTTTCATTTTAAACCAGGCGAGTAGTTTTTCTGACCTGATTTTTTCCTTGCCCCACGACCAAGCTTATTCTCCTCTCCTGGATTTTCCAGAATTTTTTCTAATTCAACATTTTGCAGTGGGCTGTAGTTGTTCCCTATAATGATGGTCTGTTGCGCTGCTGTGTCCTGGACTCTCCTCCGATCTGGGTTGGGTTGCCAAGGCCTATTCTGCACCCCTTCTGTAGTCTTGCTCGCTTCTTCTGTCATTCCCAACACTCCATTAACTACAGAAAGTACCACCGATGCTTCATGTTCTTGTTCTGACTGTATCTCTTTCCCCTTATTCTTTTTCTCCATATTATTTCCTTCATCCTTTTCTATAGTTGAGACATTTAATTCATCTACAACTTTTTCCACAGGTTCCTCCTTCTCAAAACTGGTTGCTATATCAATTGATTCATTTACAGATTTGCCCATAGCTTCCTTTGATATCCATCTGGACACTATTTTTGGCTGAAGAGGGCACTGTTTTAAGCTATGTCCAAACTTCTTACAATGCATACAGCAAGGGGGGATCCACTCATATTGTATTTCCTGGCTCTCCTTCTGTCCAAATTCATTAACATATGGAATAGACGTGGGTTTTGTAGCACCTGCAGCCAACTCCACACACACCCTAGCATATGAAACTCTTGTCTGACTGGCTATTTGCTTATCAGTATAGAGTGGTTTACCTACGTAGCTCGCAAGTTTGCTTAGTCCAATCTCAGTGTAATAATGCAATTTGAGATGAGGAAATCTTATCCAAACTGGGACTGCCTCCAAGTCCTCTTTCCGGAGATCTAGCATAGGAGACCAAGGCTTCAAGAACAGCATCTTGCTAGCAATAGGCCATGGAGATTGCTCCAAAGCCCTAGCTTTGCTGGCCTCATCCCGGAAATTGAAGACATACACACCATTTTTCACTAGATTAATATCCACTGCACCAAATGCCTCCCACCGTGATTCCACAAACTTACGCATTACGGAGAATGGGGTAGAATGCCCAATTGTAAATCCAATTACAGCATTTTCCCACTTCTTCATCCCTGGTGCCACATCCTCTGTGCATACAGCTACTGGTTGATTCACCTCAGGAGGAAGGAATTTAAGCCCCATGCCCCCATGTGTAACTCCTGCTACTTGCGCCTAAGATTTATCCACTGTCATTGTTCGGATTGAGGCCATCACCTTGGGGGAACTCGTACTTTCTGACAAGAGCGGCGGAAAATCTTCCAATTCGTTCAATACTACCGACAAACTTCCACCATGGCTGAGATCTAACCACTGAACTTGATTTGCCTTTTCTGAGCTGTTAGATCTATGCAGAGATTCCTGATTCTTCAGGATTGAATTCGGCTTTGACATTGGCGGTTATTCTGTAAAGGCGGTTGGTGGGTTAGAGAGAGAGAGAGACACTTTCTCCCGCCCAGTCAGGGTTATTTGTTTCCAGAAGGAAAATCAAGAAGATAATTGGGAGTGCTCATTGAACCCAAGTCTATAAGTTTCTTCATGCCCATTTTAATATTTAACACAAACTCACCTTAACTCCAAAAGTCACCTCTTTGCCCAACTATGGACTCATTTTTCTTCAACATCCAAACTAGATTCAGAACCTCTGCCAATCCTTGGTTTCTTGGTCTAACACCAACCAAACCTCCGACCAAACCCATGGCACACCTAGTCCAATATCAGTTAAACTTCTTGGCACCTCAATCCACTGCCAAGAAGAAAATTTCATCGGCCAAGTCCCAAAAAGAATCTACTTGCCCATGAGTAACTCAGACTCATAACTAAAAACTCTGATCCCACATGTTGGGAAGAAAAACATTGAGAATTCACTAAAAATGCCAATATGTAAGTCAGGAATCCAACTTTGATCCAAAAGTTTAAGCTGTTAGGTCTCATACCCTTACTTATATGTGAAACGCTCTTTCTCTATTTGTTGAACGAATATGGGACACTTTTCCTTATGAACCTAACAGCAAGTTTTTAGATCTAATTAATTATCATCCAATGAACGCTACAAGAAAAAATGTCATCAGTGACAACATTTTCCAGTGACGATAAAAAGTTATCACAGAATGGGGCTGTTTAGCTACAACATTGAAGGTTGTCACAATTGAGTCAAAGCAACTAAATCTTCAGTGAATACCCTTTATTATTGTCACAAAACTGTTTTGCGCCACCGGACTTGGATATCGCGGGTTTTACAATAGTGACAACTTGACAAATGTCATCAATATTTCTACTTCTTTCTTTGACAACTTTTCATTGTTGTCACTATTTATGTTTACTAACGACCATTTTTTTGTCAGTAAAACTATCACTATAAGAAAATTAATCATTAGTGACAACTTTTCTCAGTGACAACTAAAAAGTTGTCACAGAAAAGGACCTTTTAGCCGCAAAGTTGAAAGTTGTCACAAATGCTTCATGGGTGCCAAGTTATTATTGACAACTTTGAATTGCTGTCGCAAACAAATTCCTGCCACAACATTTGGAGGACGATGGAATAATTGGGAAAAGCAATAGTGACGACTTTGTGAAAGTCGTCACTATGTCTGTTCCTTTTTTTGACAACTTTGCTTTGTTGTCACCATATTTGTGTGCATTTTTCATTGATGATTTCAGGTTGTCACTAGAGTTATGTGTAGTATTTAGCAACAACTTATGTCATCACAAAACTATCTTCAAATTGAGTCATTTTTAAACTGTTATTCTTGATTTGTTTTCTAATTAAATTACTTTACTGTTATATGATTATAGGTCTCGTAATTAATTTAATTTTCTTATAGATTTGGTAATTTAATTATCTTAGTTAAACTAGTCATAGTTGCTCAAAATGGAATAATTTTCTAATTGAAAATGTGACAGCCCCACCTCTCCCAAGGGCGAACCCAAGGGTATCAGCGGACTGTCTGCCCATCTCTCGCCAGGACTCACTACAAATCCTCAATCATATTATAGATTTCAAATAATCACACTTCAAGATTTCTAAAATAATAATACAAGCATTTATTCTTATAATCCTTACTTGAGGTCCAACAATATATGATAGTTAACTTACAAAAGTAAATCCTCCATAAGGTCTATTAAAAGTCCGATAACATCAATTTTAGGTACAATAAACCATTAACTTCACAATTTAATATTAAGCCTATACAAAATTATGAAAATCCTACCCAAGTAACTAGATCCTCGATCTACGATCCCCACTCCGAGACCTTTTAAAGAAAACAAACTGGGGTGAGCTAACGCTCAGTGAGGCCAAGGAAAGGCATGCAAACACATAATCAAGCAAGTAGGAAAGCCGGTAAATTCTGATATAAAAGCATGTAAAACAAACAATCACTTGTACTATTGCAACTTTCACCAGGAGACCGTATTCCTAAGGAATCACTACTCGAGGGCTCACATTAGACAAAAGTCTTGGAGCTGGGTTCGGGGAACCCTCTTCGAGCCTCTCTATCTACAGTGAATATGCGCAAGCACAGTAAGCAGTGTTCATGCAGGAAAATACACAGAAACAGGTAAGGATACAGGGCTCTCAGGAGCCAATTTCCACTGTTCAGTAGTTGAGTTTATTCCATCCCAAACGTTGACTCTCCGTCAACTTAGTAAAGGTAAAGTCCGTAGAATCTCCACTTAGTACAACCTCCGTCCAACAGTTCACCCTCTCGGGCCCGAAACCAAACAGGTAAGTATAAAAGGTAAAGCTACAACGAGCAATACCGAGCAAGACCTCTTCAATAGGTCAAGCTCAAAGAACAGTACCTAAGGTTCACCAAGCTTCCCGACCAAGCCCTTGCCGGCTCGGGTCCCAAGGATCCCCAATAGGTTTAGGCGTCCCCATTTATAACTTTTAAGTCGATGGATTATTCCAATCGACATTCAGTTCCAGTCAAGTCAAGTAACAGTCATGTACATGCAAGTCAAGTAAAAGAGGACGAGCGCGATAAAGTACACTCTCGCCTCAACAGGTTACATTCAAATAAACATGTCAAGTAATTCAACAATTCATGCAATTGACACTCACCGAAGTCAAGAGTCTAAGGCAAAAGCACGCAAGATCAATTGAGTTCTTTGGGATCTTCTCGATCACCTGAGACAAGTACGAATATAAATTACCTAATTATACAACCAAGGTTTAGTAGTTTTCTCACTACCCTTATTTAAAAGATAACATTTTCAAGTCATGGGAAATGATCAAGTACTTTAATTCAAATCACTAGGGTAATATTTGATAAATGTCTTTAAAATGTCTCAATTAGACTCAAGTCAAGTTCAAGATTCTCCGATTTGAGAATCAAGTGAAATACCAAGTTGGCACGAAAATCAAGAAAGAGGGTTGACCATTTTCATGTCTAAGTTACCAAGTTTTACTCCCTAAAAATAATTAGAAGAGAATGAAAATAAGTTTTCCTAGTTCACCGACCAAATTTATTTCAAAAAGTGGAAAGCTCGAAAATTTTCTAGTTTGAGCTGAAATCTTTGAAAAATCATAACTTGAGTTATACAAATCAAAATTTCACGAATTTGGTGCTGTTGGAAACCTCTTTTAAAATTATAAAACTTTGTAGAAGGCACCCAGTTAAAATTCTGGGCGAAAACTGCCTAGATTTTCGTTCAATAGAAAGCTACAGTACTGAGACAGGACACATCAGGCTGGCCATCCAGGATACTTTGAAAATTCTCCATAAATTCCAGAAAATTAGTTAGTCTCTGAAATTCATACACAATATAGTAATACATAAGGAGTTTCAACAGCCACTGAAGGAACTTAATTCTGACACTCGAGCATGAAGTTGTAACAGTTCAAACAGAGGGGGTTTAAAATTCTGAAATTCTGTTTTCCAGTTTTGCAGGGCAGATTTCAAGGCTTCATTTGAATGACGAATTCTTGGTCAAAAATCACCAAATTTGGTACACTAATACTTCCATATATAGGCTAGGGGAATACCAAAATTCAACCAAAAATTCGAATGGGAAAGCAGTTTTCTACGCGCCTAAAGTGGACTGGTTCGCATATGATCAATCCTGCAAATTTCACTTCCTTTTCTCATCACTACCTTTAATACATCTAAACCACTTCTGATTGACCCCAAATTCGAACCTAAACTAGTATTGAACTTCCTAAGTCTAAGGTTGGTCAAAATGATAGAATTTTATATCAACTTTTAGCATTCAACAGTCCAAGAATTTCGGACAGCATATATCCTCAAATTTCCAGATTTTGCCTCCAACTTGACAACCATTATTGCAACAACTCTTGTAAGGCTTTTGTGGGGGAAAAATAACAACTTAACAATCAACATTTAAACATCAAATTCAGTCCTTAATCTAGCCAAAATACAGCCACGAAATTTGACCCAAAAATCAGAAAATTCACCCCCAATTTCTTCTTCCTCTAGCCGGTTTTTCCTTAAGGTTTTCTTCCAACTTTTAACAACCAACATTAAACATAATGCACTTATATAACACCATTTAACCATCTAGCAAACAAATACACATATTTAGTGGGAATCCAAGAGCCCACTTTTTCCTCATAAATCAAATTACAAAATAATAAAGCTTAGCAACTCAATCCACATAATCAACATCAATCAAGGTTCTAAGAACCTATCAACCACCCAAGCCTAATATCATGCTTAAAATTGTAATCAATAGACAAAGATGGAAGATTTAGCAATTTACCTCTTCTAAGAAGTTGACAAATTTCCTCCAAGATTGCTAGCCTCAAACCTCCAAGAGCTCATCTTCAATGCTCCTCACCGTAATCCCAAGCTTAGGCCAAGATTAATTGGACGTTTGTAGGTGATTTTGGAGAGGATTTGGAAGAAGAAATTGATGAAAACTCAAGGGAAGAGAAGGAGAGGGAGTTCGGCCATGGAGAGAAAGAGAAGAGGGGTGTTTTTGTTTGATTTTTGAGTGAATTAAATGAAGAAAGAAAGACAATACATAAAGCTTGTCTTTTAAGCCCCAAAATCAAACATGGAATAGTAATCCCTTGGCTAACAATTTTGGAGGGAAGATAATTATCCCACTTAGCTAAGGATTAAAGGATTAATCTTGATTAGGAGGGAGGAATGAAATGGAATAAAATGGAAGTGAATTAGGGTGAATTAAGTGGAGGAAATAATGGCTAAACAAAATTCTAATTTCAAGGAGGTTAATTCAGCTTACACTAAGGTTTCACAACCCTAATCATTTTCGCCCTTATTAACTCACTTCTAGTCCCTTAATTGTATTTTTAGCCTACGAGTGATCATCCTTACACTCCATCGCCACGTCACTCACTGCCCGAATTTTCACCTCGAAAAACGTGTTTTGATCATTTTCTGTCTAATCGATATAAAAGAGCAAATTTTAAATACTAAACGAATTATTGATAAACTACAAGAAATTAAGGGTGAACTAAAATCAATTCATCTCAAGACGAAAGAAATTAAATTAATAAATAAATAAATGAATAAATTGAATTTTCATCTAAATTTTCTAAAAAATTTGTTTAAATATAATTTTAAAATAATTGAACGAATGAATAACAATAATAACGTTATTTAAAATAATAGATATTAACAATATTTATAATAAATTTTGAGGCCCTCACATCCTTCCTCCCTTAACAGAATTTCGTCCTCAAAATTCATACTTGAACTATGAAATAACTCTAGGTATTTCCTCCGAATTTCTCCCTCCAATCCTCAAGTTACTTCCTCGACACCTTGGTTCCTTCACAATATTTCCAAAAGGAATTTGCTTGTTCCTCAAAATTTTCACCTAGTTAAACAAATAATTCTAGATATTTCTTCCACTTCCCAAGTTGTCTCCTTGATGTCGTGATCTCTCCGAAGAATCTTGACTAAAGGGATTTTCTTAGTTCTCAAGTCCTTTACTTTTCTGTTTTGGAATTTTCTTAGAAGTTACCTTGAGCACCAAAGGCGATTACACTCAATGACCATCACACACGGACCATCTCCAATTAATTCCCTTAAACCATCACAGAGCTCAATTGAAAAGGGAGATCCACACTCTTAAACAACTACTGTAACGCCTAAAGAGGAGATTAAAGTTTTGAAAACCATAATTTAAAAGAGGACTTAAAACTATAAGAGACCTCATTTTTCATCTACGAATTCAAACTCAGATCAAATCGGCATTTTCAAAGTAAAGTTAAAAGTTTTAAAAGAACACTTTTCTTTAAACCAGAAAATTCTAACTTTTTATATCCATAAATCGAAAAATTATCAGTTGTATACCACTAGAAAATAGACTCAAAGTACTACAACTGTTCAAAAGGCATTTTCTCAAAACTCAATTTGTAAATAGACAAACTTGACCTCAAGTGATAACTTTCACAAATAGAAAAACAGATCAAGTCTGACATTTTAGTGAATTCTAAAAACTATTGGTACTTATGGAGATTGAGCAAAATTCTAAAGTTTACAAGGTTGAAAAGTTCTTGTCTAGTTTCAAATCTAACATACAAAACCCAAATTTAAAATTTTATATTTTTTTTTTCATCGCGATGTCAAAATTTTCCAAAATTGTGCAATGCTCCCCGAGGAGATATCTAGCAAAACGAAGTTCAAGAAATTATCCCTTTTTAACTTCTAAACTCACATTTAAAAGTCAACATTGAACAAAAATTATTGAGCTATATTTTACCAAAGATTTGTAAGAAAATGGGACTAAAAGTAGTTGAAAGGATTCGGCCAGTAGGGGGTATTTCTAGAGATTCTACCAAGATTCTCGCATCAATCTCATAACTATAGTCCTTCAATCTCATGAAATAACCATAATACATAATAATCATCATATATCAGGCTATTAATCATCAAGATTCAACAAAATAAATACGAGAATAAAATAATATACAATAGAACAAGGTGGAATAAAATAGAACAACATAAAATAGAATAAGCAACTAGCAAATTAAATTTTGGACTCAACATGAAAATCTTTTAGATCCGACCAAATTCCATACGTATATATACCGAGACAATCAAGTACATTACGGTGGCATATTTAATACAAAAGAACATATCAAAAGTCACTTGCACGGCCATATTACCACACAAAAACACAACAGAGAAAGCGGTAAATAAGCATGCACCCACCGAGACGAGAATCGCCCTAGGGGTTTCTCTTTACAAAAAGGTTACAAAATATACTACACGTAGATGCCACAAAATACAAATAGTCATGTAGTCACAAGCATAGACCTCACAAGCCTCACCCCATCTAATCCACTTACAAAACATTCAAAAGACTAAGACCTTCATAGTCTAGTTCATAACTAGATTTTCACCCTACATCTAGGAGGATTTAAGACCAAACGATATCAACATTTGGTTGTACTAATCATTACATCAAGTGCCAAGTTCAAAACTCCTAGCATAGATATAACTCTAGGTTTTATGGCAGTTCCTTATTTGGTGTTCGAGGCTTCCACACCTTAAACATGCTCCCATCTTTCTCCAACACTCATCTGTAGGATGAGATTTTTGACAGAAATCACACTTAGCAGCTCTGAGTTGCCACGCAAGAGGTCCACTAGATTTTAGTTTCCTTCCTTTACCTTCAGCAGCGTGTTCATCTTGGTTAATCTCTTTACGCTTCCCTTTAACATTAAAAGAGCTTCCCAACTGATTTCTAACTTGAGTGTTGGGAGTATCTCGAAATTCAATTTGGGTAGTTGAGTGCACCAAATCAAATTTATGCTGCATCTCCTCTAGTACAGCTTCATATTTCTTCTTCATTTCCATGTACTTGCTTATTAGCCGAGTCTTGCCTTATATTCTTGTTCCCATCGTCCTTCCCAATATTTAGCAAGTTCCGTCTGAAACCCTAAATCCTTTCGAAGAGCCTCTACGTCTTCGTGTGAATCCTCCAAGTTCGCCATGTCACTAATTCCTTTAACTTCCGAATTTATCCTACTAAGGAAACCAAAATCGCCAGGTTAATATTTAATCACAATGGAACTCTAACCAATTAAAGCTCAACTTTTTGAAATCCAATATAAGGACCCTTATTGACTCGGGAATTCGAGTCCTATCTTTTGCTTATCTACCTATCTGAGAGATCTCAACACAATTCATCTATTTCGAGAGATGCAAAACCGTAGACATAAGTATGGCTATCTCAACTCTATATTCGAGAACGATATCCTTAAATTATCCCCAATAGATCTTTAACCTAGGCTCTGATACCACTTGTGACAGCCCTACCTCTCCCAAGGGCGAACCCAAGGGTATCAGCAAACTGTCTGCCCAGCTCTCGCCAGGACTCACTACAAATCCTCAATCATATTATAGACTTCAAATAATCACACTTCAAGATCTCTAAAATAATAATACAAGCATTTATTCTTATAATCCTTAATTGAGGTCCAACAATATATGATAGTTAACTTACAAAAGTAAATCCTCTATAAGGTCTATTAAAAGTCCGATAATATCAATTTTAGGTACAATAAACCATTAACTTCACAATTTAATATTAAGCCTATACAAAATTATTAAAATCCTACCCAAGTAACTAGATCCTGGATCTACGATCCCCACTCCAGACCAAGGAAAACAAAGCGAGGTGAGCTAACGCCGGTGAAGGAAAGGCATGCAAACACATAATCAAGCAAGTAGGAAAGCCGGTAAATTCAGATATAAAAGCATGTAAATCAAACAATCACTTGTACTATTGCAACTTTCACCAGGAGACCGTATTCCCATGGAATCACTACTCGAGGGCTCACATTAGACAAAAGTCTTGGAGCTAGGTTCGGAGAACCCTCTTCTAGCCTCTCTATTTACAGTGACTATGCTAGCACGTTCATGCAGGAAAATACACAGAAACAGGTAAGGATACAGGGCGCTCGTGAGCCAATTTCCACCGCTCAGTAGTTGAGTCTATTCCATCCCAAACGCGTTGACTCTCCAACTTAGCAAAGGTAAAGTCCAGAGAATCTCCACTTAGTACAACCTCCGTCCCAACAGGTTCACCCTCTCGGGCCCCAAACCAAACAGTAAGTATAAAAGGTAAAACTACAACGGGCAATACCGAGCAAGACCTCTTCAATAGGTCAAGCTCAAAGAACAGTACCTAAGGTTCACCAAGCTTCCCGACCAAGCCCTTGCCGGCTCGGGTCCCAAGGATCCCCAATAGGTTTAGGCGTCCCCATTTATAACTTTTAAGTCGATGGATTATTCCAATCGACATTTAGTTCCAGTCAAGTCAAGTAACAGTCATGTACATGCAAGTCAAGTAAAAGAGGACGAGCGCGATAAAGTACACTCTCGCCTCAACAGGTTACATTCAAATAAACATGTCAGGTAATTCAACAATTCATGCACTTGACACTCACCGAAGTCAAGAGTCTAAGGCAAAAGCACGCAAGATCAATTGAGTTCTTTGGGATCTTCTCGATCACCTGAGACAAATACAAGTATTTTAATTCAAGTCACTAGAGTAATATTTGATAGATGTCTTTAAAAATGTCTCAATGAGACTCAAGTCAAGTTTAATAAACTTCCATGTTGAGCTGAAATATTTGAAAAATCGTAACTCGGGTTTTACAAGTTAGAATTTTACATACTTGGTACCGTTGGAAACCTCTTGAAAAGTTATACAACTTTGTAGAAGACACCCAATTAAAATTATGGACAGAATTAGCCCAGATTTTTGAGAAACAGGAGGCTACAGTATCAAAACAGGGCATATCAGATTGGTCGACCAGCCTACTTTGAAAGTTCACCAAAAATTACCGAAAATGAATTGGCCTCTAAAATTCATACAGTTTAAATTGCTATGTAAGAAGTTTCAAACGCCACCGACGGAACTCAATTCCGACGCTCGACCAAGAAATTAAAGCAGTTCAAAAAGAGGGGGTTCAAAAATCTGAAATTTCTGTTTTCCAGTTTTACAGGGCATACTTCTAGGCTATATTTGAGTGATGAATTCTACTTCAAAAATCACCAAATTTGGTGCACTAATACATCCATATATCAACTATATTTATACCAAAATTCAACTTTAAAATCGATCGGTAAGGCTGTTTCATACGTGCCCAAACTAGACCGGTTCGCATTTGTTCAAACCTGCAAATTGCACCTACATCTTCTTATCACCATCATTAACACATCTAATCACTTCTGATTAGCCTCAAATTCGAACCTAAGCTCGTATTAGTCTTTCTTAACCTAATGTTGATCAAAAATGATCACAACTTTCATCAAAAACTATCACAAAACAACTCCATGAAATCGGGCAGCATGCTGCCCCAATTTTCCAGAATTCTTGCCTCAACTTATCACTCATTTGTGCTAGGATTTTCAAAGGGCTTTTATGGGGAAAATTTAACCACTTAACCTTCAACATATAAACCTCATATTAAGCCTTCAAGTTGACCAAAATCTCATCCACAAAATTAAGGAAAAATCAGAAAATTTCATGCCCTAATTTTCTCTCTCTCTAGCCGAATTTCCTTGAGGTTTTCTTCCAACTTTTTAGCAACCAAAATTAAATATAAAGCACATAACACCATTTAACCATCTAGCAAACAAATGCACATATTTAGTGGGAATTCCAAGAGCCCACAACTTCTCCATAATCATCGAATTCAACATAATTAAGCTCAACATCACAAACATCATAATCATCATCCATCAAGGTTCTAAGAACCTATCAACCACCCAAATCCTAACTTTTCATGCTTGAAATTGGAAGAAAAATGGACAAGGGTGAAGGTAGTAGAATGTTACCTCTCCTTAGGTTAGCAAGACACCAAAAAAAATGCAAGTTTGAGCCCACAAAATCCTCTTCCTCAAGCTCCTTGTCCAAGCCCCAAGATTAAGCTCAACTTAGTGCTAGATTAATTGAGTTTTTAGTGAAGAAAATGGAAGAAATTTTTGATGGAAAAACTAGAGAAAGAGGATGAGAGGAAGTCGGGTGAGAGAGGGAGAGAAATGAGAAAATTTTGAGCAATTTTCTTGAAGAGTAAATGGAAGAAAAAGAAAGACAAGACACAAGTCTTGTCTTACCCCAAAAGTCCAACTTTGAATAGTAAACTTAATTAACTTTTGGAGGGAAAATTAATTGGCTCTTTTGGCTTGAGATTAAGGAGTAAATCTCGATTAGAAGAGGGGAACGAAATGGAATAAAATGGAAGTGAATTAGGGTGAATTATGTGGAGAAAGCAATGGTTAATTAAAATTCTAATCCAAGGAGGTTAATTCAACTTAAACTATAATTTCAAACCCCTAATTATAATCACTCTTTTTAATTCACCTCTAATCACTGAATAACATTTCTAACTTACGGGTAATCATCCTTACATTCCAGTACAACTTAACTCGTTGCCCAAATTTCTGTCTTGAAAAACGTGTGAGCTGTTTCAAATATTGAAATGCTTTTTCTTGCGGCTCTCCCCAATGAAACTTCTCATTTTTCTTGATCAATTCGGTTAGTGGAGCAGCCAAGGTGCTGAAGTCTTTCACAAAGTGTCTATAGAATCCGACCAGACCATGAAAGCTTCGCACATCACCAACGGATTTAGGTGTAGGCCATTCTTGGATAGCTTTGACCTTTTGTTCATCCACTCGCATACCCTAAGCATTAATAACAAATTCTAGAAACACAAGTTCGTTAGTACAAAAATCACAATTCTTAAGGTTGGCATATAGCCTCTCCTTTCAAAGTACATTAAGAACAGCACAAACATGCCTGAGATGCTTCTCATAGATCTTGCTATATATCAAAATATCATCAAAGTAAACGACAACAAACTTTCCTAAGAATGGGCGTAAAACATGGTTCATCAGAAGCATAAATGTACTAGGTGTGTTGGTTAGACCAAATGGCATCACTAGCCATTCGTACAACCCATACTTAGTTTTGAATGCTGTTTTCCATTCATACCCCTCCTTTATCCTAATTTGATGGTACTTGCCTTTTAAATCAATTTTAGTAAAGTCAACAGCCCCATATAACTCATCTAGCATGTCATTTAAGCATACAATAGGGTGTCTATACTTTACCATGATTGCATTTACCACTCTACAATCTATGCACATACGCCATGTACCATCTTTCTTTGGCACCAGGATGACCGGTACTGCACAAGGGCTCAAGCTCTCCTTAGCCCATCCTTTGGCCAATAACTCATCGACTTGCCTTTGAAGCTCATTTGTCTCCTCCGGATTGCTTTTATAGGCTGGTCGGTTTGGCAACAAAGCTCCGGGGATGAAGTCGATTTGGTGCTCAATACCACGCAAAGGTGGTAGTCCACTAGGTATGTCGTCGGGAAACACGTTGGTATATTCCTGCAAAAGAGAAACAACCTTGGAGGCAGGTTAGTGATCTTGTAAAGATAATGCCACTTCTTTACTAACAAGTAGTAGAAGCGGTTGGCTATCTCAAGCAAGCTTCCTCACTTTCTTGGCTTTTATCAATAACACGTGTTTTTCCTCAGATTTTACCTCATTTGCCGAGCTTATACAAGCCTTTTTTTCCCTCTTTTTTTGCCTTGACAGTCACACTTTTTTTCTTTTCTTCACATGAATTTTCAAACTCTTTTTGCAATTTCATTTGGTCTTCGTGCGCTTGCTTAGGATACTTGTTAGTTACACCATCAAATGAGACTCTCCTATCAAATTGCCATGGACAACCTAGTATGATATGACTAGCTTGCATGGGAACTACATCAGATAATACTTCATCCATATATTTACTAATTCGGAAAGAAACGAGAACCTATTTGGTGACTCGAACCTCTCTAGAGCTATTCAACCATTGCAATTTGTAGGGACGAGGGTGCTCTTGTGTAGGCAATTTCAAATTCTCCACCATTAGTATGCTTGCCACATTGATATAACTACCACTGTCGATGATCATACTACAAAGTGCATCCTTGACAAAGCAACGAGTATAGAAAATGTTTTCACATTGCAAATCATCCTCTTTGATTTGTACAGTCGAAGCTCTATCTGCAACTAATGCTGTACCAAAGTTACCTTCAGGAGCGATGAACTCTTCTTCGTTTGGTGGCTCCTCTCCATCCTTCATGAGTAGCGACATCCCCTCATACTCCTCCTCATCGTCGAACACAATATCTCTATTTAGTAGAGTTATCATGATCCGCTAGTTGGGACATTCCCTTGCAACGTGCCCTCAGCCTTGGCACTTGAAGCAACGGTCATCTCGAACCTTTTCCCTAGGTTTTGGACCGTCTACCTTAGATGGCAGATTAGGTTTTCCCACGGCTGGCTTGGCCTGATTTCATCCATCAAACCTTGGCTTAGGAGGTGTAGCCGAGGTTGAACTCTGCAATTAGCCCCTAGAAGTGAAGGCCGAGAGGTAGAGGTAGAATAACTGAAGTTGTTTTGATTTTGACTCCTCCTCTTGAGTCGTTGTTCAACCTTCACGGACTTGTCAACAAGCTCATACAGCTCCATGTAGAGCTGCAATTCGACCTATTTCCAAGTCCATTGAGAAATCTAGCCATTGTAGCTTCCTTATCTTCTTGCACATCAGCTCAAAGCATATGAATTTCCATCTCCTTGTGGTACTCATCCACACTCCAGTTGCCTTGCGTAAGGGTTTGTAGTTGTTGATACAAATCCCTATAGTAGTGACCGGGCACGAAACGGGTACGCATGATCCCTTTCAATTCGGACCATGAAGATACATCAAGTAGTCGACTCCTCCTTCGAGATAAACACAATTGATCCCACCAAACCACGGCATATTTGGAGAACTTCGATCACAACTAGCTTGACCTTTTGCTCTTTAGAATAATTTTGGCATGCAAAGACCAACTCAATCTTAGATTCCCATTCTAGATACGCCTCAGGATCTGATCATCCTTTGAATTCCGGAATCTTCATTATAACCCCCTTGATGGCCTCTCAGGTCTTCTCTTAGTCCTTATTCTTAGAATTGGACCATTTAACAACATCCTCTTCATTGGAATTAGAGTCCTCGGAATCCTCCACCAATTTCTTTTCACGGTTGGATTTTGAACGTGCCGGGGTCGGGGTACTTAGTGAATGAATACTGAGTAGCTCCTTCTGAATCGGATCTATGGCATCATGAAGCATTGTCTGGAACGTGCCCTGGAATTCTTGTCTCATCATTTCAGTGAGCATCTTAACGTCCATGGGCTAAAGTCCTCTTTCCTGATCACTAGACATGGTGCTTTGTTCCTACAAAAGTGTTAGTGCAAAATAAAATAATTCCTCACCACACTTCCTCACAAGTGGTACTCTCACGCTCTATTGATCTCACAAATAACTTCTCACAGCCCCTATACAACCCTTGAAGAAGTTAGAATTCCCTCAAGTGAGCAATTTAGCTTACCAATGTCAAGCCCTCAATTGATAGTGGCAAGTGATTGTGGTTCGCTTGGAGTTTTGGAAACAATGAGTGAGGTGCTAATGAATTCAAGAATTTGTAGATACTAGACTTGGACAATGACACAAGATAGACATAGGATTAGTAGCTGGGATGCAGCCAAGAGTAATGCAAACAAGGTTAGGAAATTTAGGAAAGATAGAATTTGGAAAGTAGAAATTGCAATTACGAAACTTCCTTAGTCAAAGGTATGTGGGGGTTGTCCATCTCCTTTTTCTAATGATTATTTGATCCCCTATGAACCGACTTCCCAAAAGAAGAAACACATAAGAAAGCTTGTACTTAGTCTTAGAATCATATTAGGAAACAAAGAAGGAGTAGTGGTTGTTTGGATTCTCTTTGACCACGTGATCCTTGATTTGGTTTCCTAATTCAATCACAAGATATAGCAGGTGTAATTGAGCACAAATTGGTGGCTGTTTCTGCTCCTTTCCTTTTTTTTTTTTTAAGCACTTCAAGAATCAAAGTTAGGGTTTTCAAGAACTTCAAGATTGAGGTTTGTTCAATCAAGAACTTGAAAAATTCCAAGAACTCGATTCAGGAACAACAGGTTACAACCAAACTACCCAAGAATCAAATGTGAACAGTGTTTTTGGGATGAACAGTGATGATGAATAGTAATGGTAAACAGTAACTTTTTTTTTTGACACTAATCAACTTCAACAATGTACGGGTAGGCTGGAAACAACACAAAACACATGAAACAAGGGCAAATCTGAAACAGCTGATATGACTCAATCAGAATACGAGGTAACAAGACATGACAGAATTGAAACAAAAGACATGACCTTAGGCGACTACGGACAAGGAACAAAAGATATGAAAACACTAGAACAAAATGGGATACAACCAGAATACCATCAACCAGCTCTGATGCCAGCTGATACGAATCTTGTTTTAGGGAATGAAACTCGTGTGCAAGCCCTGGATCTTGATAGTGGAATTCAAGTTTGGATAGGTAGCGGAACCTTATGACCCCTCTAACTCTCGAGATTGCGAACACTTTTCATACGATCTCAACCCAGAATCCAGCGAATTAGCGAACCAAAGGTGTAGGTAGAAGGCGCCACAACCAAGTTCAGTTCTTTATTGATAAGCCAAATTGAACACGATAGAGACCTCTAAAGTATTCAAGGGAAGCTCAAAAACTTATGAGAAACTTTCTCAATTTTGTTGAATAAATCTTGTGTCCGTGAAAAGAAATAACCTAGGCTTTAAATAGCCTTACAAGAATCTCGTTCAAATTGAACAATGTTAACCTAAACCTGCGGTACTAAAAAAGAATAAAAAATTAAGAAAATAAGAAAATTAAGAAAATTCCATGTAACCATATCACGCGCCCGCGTCCAAACGAGGACTAGTCTTCTGGTCACCAATTGCTGTACTCAGTTAGACGACGTGCCCATGTCCAAATGAACACTAGTCTTCTGGCCAAACACACGTATTTGCTGGAATAGAGACAAGCACACTTCAATCAATCCTTCGGTGCAACCTTAATGACATTAACAATTGACTATGCATTGGAATCAATTCCTTGAATGTTCAAACAGCTTGAGCTTCCTTGACGCTATCACAAGGCCAACTTCGGGGAGCTTGTTGTGGAGCAAAAATACTGCTCCACTGCTGAGACCCCACACTCCCAAGATTAAGCATTTGGGAGAACATTTATGTGCTCTCTGGAACATCACCATAAATGACCGGTCCATGGACCCTAGGTTGGCCGAAGAACAACTGCGCATACTGAGAACCAACAGGATGTTGGTTACGGAAGCAAGTTGTCCAGGCCCCACCTGATCGACCACTTGGCTGTGGCTTGGTTGGCCATAAGTGTCAACAACAATTTCTATTTGCTTTCCTTTATGCTGAGCTAACTTTATTTGTTTATGCAGTTGACTGCCTTCACCTTGAAGTCTTCTTAGAGGTATAGAGGCCTTCTCGAAGCACAACAAACCATCCAATCCCTTCAAGTAGACAAGTTGATCGACTGAGCCAAGAAATTGAAACAAGGAAAAGACCAGGCTATCATCGAGGCCATCTCTTTCAAGACGGCCTATACTAAAGAGTGGAAGAAGGGGGAGGATGGAAACGCAGCCAATGAAGAGGCCTTAGAGAAGACTTGGGAGTCCACAGTGAAGAACTACTTGAAGTCGGAGAAGTTTAATGCAGGCCTTGGTGAATTGACCATACCAAGCTATGTGTTCACTTTCACCACGGTTATTAGAAAGGTAGCCCCCTATCTCTCTATCAAAGTGTTGGAGACTTTCCAGGCTGACCCTAACTATATTAAAGATGCAAACGAACTCTGCAATCAAATGGCAGTAGGCTCTAGACCGAGTAGAACCTAGCAGAGGTCAGAGAAAAGCTCAATCTATAGGTTTGCGGCCAGGGGGGAAAGCCCATGGAAGAAGAGAACGAAAAAGAAGAAGTCGAGAAAGCTAAGACCGAGGCTAAGAGACCTCAGGCAAAAGGTGGTGCTTCTATGGATAGTGCCTATCAAGCCAAGAAGAGGCCAGTTAAAGATGTCAGTGAGACCGACCAATGAATCTTTTTTCTTTATTCCTTCCTTTTTTTTGTACCTATCATATGGTTGAATGAAAGAACTATTTAATTTAGTTGTACTGAAGTGAATGGATATTTCAATGATCTCTATTAACACCTCTGCCCCCTTTCATTTTATACATCTATGAGATAAGAAATGAAAATAATATTAATATCAATGATGATATAGTTTTACATTCCCAGTATGCCAAGTTCTAGGTACCAAAGTACCATCTTAGTATGTGAGTTTACAGTAACCCTTTTCACCAACTTCAATGACTCGATAGGATCCTTCTCATTTTAGAGTCAGCTTGCCTTGATTTTTAGCTCGGTTAGCCAAATTCTTGCTCAGAATAAGATCGCTAGGTTTAAAGTATCAAACCTTAACTCACGCATCATAATATTGAGATAGGATGTTCTTATATGGGGCAACCTTCATAACTGCTGCATCCTTTTTTTAATCTAAGAGATCTAAGTCAAGTTGCCTCTCTTGAGGGTTCAACTCGGCTGTGAAATTAGCCACTCGAGGGTTGGGTAATAAGATTTTGACTGGAACTATTGCCTTAGATCCATAAGTGAAAGAAAAAGGGATTTCTTGAGTAGCTAACTATCGGGTAATTCTATAGGACCAAAAGACACTGGGTAGCTCATCCACCTACACTGTGCCAATTTTATCAAGCAGAGTCTTTAGACCGTGAAGTACACTTTTGGTGAAGTTCTCAACTTGGTTATTGGCTTGAGGATGAGCAACCGAAGTGAAGTGCTATTTTATCTTCATTTCTTCGCACTACCTCTTGAAGCGGTTTTCAACAAATTGTCTATTATTGTCTAAGACAATTACTTGTGGAATGCCAAAGCGACGGATAATATTCTTTCAATAGAATTTCTAAACGGCTTGGCTAGATATAGAGGCCAATGGCTCACTTTTAGCCCACTTGGTGAAGTAGTCTATGGACACAATAAGGTAGGAGAGTCATCCAGATGCACGAGAAAAAGGTCCCAATATATCGGTTCCCATAGCTCAAAAGGCCAAAGCGAGGTGATGGGGATCATAATATGCATAGGCTGATGAGATTCGAAGGCATGTGCTTGGCAAGAGAGGCAAGTCCACACAATGAGAAAGGAATCCCGGTGAACTGTTGGCCACAAGTAGCTTAGAAGGAAGACATTTTTGACGACCATCCGAGATCCTATCTGGGCTTCACACAAGCCCGTATGGATTTTAATGATGATGCCTTCATCTTCCTCAAGAATGATACAATTTAACTAGGGACCAAGATAAGACTTCTTATACAAGGTGCCATCTTTATAAGCGAACTAAGGTGCCCGATGCTGTATTCGACGTTCTTCCATTCGGTCTTCTGGTAAGATGCCCAAAGTTAAAAATTGAATCAGAGAGTCCATCCAAATAGGCGTAGATTTCACTAGACAAATGGGGCACAGACAGTAGCTAGGTTCGGTTAGCACTTCTACCAGAAACTGTATTATTTAAATAGGCAAAAGAAGTGGAAGCCAACTTGAAAAGAGCATCAGTTCACTTATTTTGTGACCAAGGAACAATTTGTGTCTCCATAGTGTTGAGTTCAATAATAAGTTGTTGAACTCAAGCCAAATATTTTTGTGTGCTAGGTTCCTTAGCTTCATATTCTTTGAGCACTTGCTATACTATTAACTGGGAATCACTGAAAATTTGCAAATCACGAGCCCAAGCTGCCAAGCCAAGGTTAGATTAGTAATAAGGGTTTCGTACTCCACTTTATTATTTGAAGCATGAAAGTCAAAATGCAATGCATAAGAACACTCTCGCCCCTTAGTGCTAATGAGTAGCAGCTTCACTCCATTACCTTCATTATTGGAAGGCTTATCAATATATAAGCTCCACGTCTATGAAGAGCTAAGTTTTTCTCGGCATCTTGGCTCACCCCAGGGGTGAACTTAGCCAAAAAATTTGCTAAAGCTTGGGCTTCAATAGTCATTCTTGGCTCAAAATGTATCTCATACTCTCCTAACTCAATTTCCTATTTGACTAGCCTTTCGAAAGTTTCGAGCTTCATGAGAACTTGCTGAAGATGTTGCTCAGTTTGGACACGAATGAGATGTGCTAGAAAATAAGGCTTTAACCTGTGAGCAGCATGCACAAAATTGAGGATAAGTTTCTCCATTATAGAATATTGGCATTATGGCCCCTCGAGGGTCCGACTGACATAATACACTGATCTTTACAAGTGCAGAATCTATCGAGCCGATTAGGAGAGGAATCAATTTAAAGTAGCAAGCTGACCCATCAACCTTTGAACTTCCTTGATAGATCGGGGTGGGGCCATATCTTGTAAAGCCTTAATCTTGTCAGCGTTGGCTTCTATTCCTCGTTTTCAAACCATGTAACCTAAAAACTTGTCCAAAGTTACTCCAAAGGTACATTTTTTTTGTATTCAATTTCATTTTGCTGCTATGAAGGACTTAGAAAACTTTCCTAAGGTTGGAAAGGAAATTGTCTTTGATCGGCTATTAACAAGTAGATCGTCTACGTTGTCTTCCATATTTTAGTTGATCTGCTGTCAGAAGATCATGTTAATGAGGTGTTTATAACTGGCCCCAACATTCATTAATTCAAAAGGTATGGTGGAATAACAAAAAATGCCTTGATCTGTGATGAAAGCCATCTTTTCTTGGTTTTCCTCACTCATTCCAATCTGGTGTCACCCCTTGAGTGCATCTGAAAACTAAAGGATTTCATTTTCTATTGTCAAGTCTATAAGGCCATCTATTCGAGATAAAGAATAACAATCTATAGTGCAAGCTTTATTGAGGTTGGTAAAGTCTACACACATGCACTATCAGCCACCATCTTTTTTAACCATGACTAGATTGAACAACCAGGTAGGGTACTACACTTCATGGACCATGTCAGCTGTGAGAAGTTTATCTATGTCCTTAGAGATAGCTCGAGTTTGTTCAAATCTGAAGTGTCTTATGTTTCATTGGATAGAATAGGCACAAGGATCAACATTAAATTTGTGAATGATTAAATCATGAGGAATGCCAGGAACATCTTTGGTGGTCCATGCAAAGACATCTCGGCATTCATACAAAAAGTGCACAAGGGCTTATTTGATGTTGATAGGTAAGGAAACTCTAACACGAAGACTTCTATTAGGTGCGTTAGCATCAAGAATAATTTTCTCAATTTTATCTTTGGTTTCCAACTATTGAGAGGGTTTCATCCCCTGAGGCTCTAAGACCTCCAAACTAAGGACATCAGAAGAGCTATAGGACTAGTAGGTCCTACCAAGTTGCTTGCAGAGATGGTGGCTTGCATGTTAGTTAGATAGCATTCCCGAGCAGCTCCCAAATCACTATTGATTTGGGCTATCCTTGCTAGAGTCCAGAGCTTGAAGCTAAGGTGATAGGTGCTAAAAAAAGCTTGTAAAGCATTCAAAATAGGTTGGCCAAGTAGCATATTGAAAAGGGTATTGGAACAGCCCTGCAAGCACCTTTGCAAAAGAAATTGAGAGAAAACAAATGACACATGTTAGAGAGAGTTAACTACAAATTGTAATTTCAAAAGGTGCTGACAACAAGGAAAACAAAATATACTGAAACTTTTTGTGATATGTATGCTAATTGCTAGGACTTTCCCTTTGTCGCTTGATTTACAGACAAAATAATGGCTCTAATAGGCTTACAAAGTACAAATGTAAGTTTGTTCAATAGAGGACATAAGACCCAGAATAAAAGAAAATGCGAAACAAGCAAGGTCAATAACAGTTTGGATTGCTAGTCAAGAAAACGAATAGAAGTTTTATTACAATGCATTTATATTCATATCATTAATAGTAATTGACAGATGATAGAGATTTTCTTTACTCCTCAAATTTTAAATAACCTTTATGACCCTATATTACCGCAAGTATACGGATCGTTTATTGAGTATAGGGAAATAAGGTGTCGATCCCACGAGGAAGAGTGTCAAGTACCGGTGATTTTCAAACTCCTCTATTATTTAAACTATCACAAGAAAAATATAAAGGGAGAAGGCGGTAAACCATCCTTAGGAAGAAGGATTAAGCAAATAAAACCGACCGCTAGGTGTCGAAAACATCCAATTCGCGGTAGAAAGGAAATAACAAGAAAGCAAGTAAAGAGTTAAGATCCTAGAGTTTTAGAATCCCTTGTTAAGTTAGATTAGAAGTTAGTCAAGTTAATTATGTCCCTTCTCCAATGATTTGCTAAGGTATAACTTCCTTTTTCATGCCATCACTTTCGTCAATGGTCATGTGTAGTGCAAGCTCTCATTTAAGATAAGCTAGTCACTCGGAATCGCTTTCGCCAATTCCTTAACTCCTTGGAAATCTTCCTTGACCTATTTTCATAGAGAAAAGAGAGAAACAAGTTAAATAAGCTCAATGAAGTCATAGTATAAAACCAAATCCAACCAACTATATTCACTACTTTTGTGAGAATATAAGTTAATGTTTAAGATCTTAGATCTTAATGAAGGCAAGTTTTTCATTGCTCATCAACATCAAATCATTTATAGTTAGTAACTAATCAATCATAAAGCATAAGCACAAGTCTTAAACTAGCAAAATCAATGAGGACATAAATAACTCAACTACTTCATAATCACAACTACAACAAGTTCATCCTCACTCTAGGATTTGAGAGGCTTAACTAAACATACTACTACTACTAAACTAATGAACTAGTGAAGACTACATGCCTCTTCTCTACATCTCTACCCTCTCTACATCTTTTCAAATGTCTACAAGAGGTCCTATTTATAGATGAATTCATCCATAAACTTCCAAGACTTTATCATGTGAATACAAGAAAAGTTTGACCTTGAAAAGTCAAAGAAATTGGCTTCATGAATCTCTTGTCTTCATGCATTCAATCCATTGAATTTTAATCTCAAATGAGTTGTAAAGTGGTGTTTTTGATTGCCCATGAGTTGTTTCTTCAACTTCACAAAATTCTTCACGTAACTCTTGCTGAAATTTGTCAAAAAATTGAGCTGGAATTGAGTTGGAAAATCTGGAATTCGGCTGCAAGTTGCAGCCGTCATTTTCTGAGGATCCGCGAGGTAGATCCGCGATGCAGAGGCTCGCGGATCATATCGCGGATCCGGTACCCTGGCCCCTGTGAGAGGGATTTGCGAGCTATTTGAAATTTTCACTTGTTGGTTCGCGTTTCGGCTCGCGACTCCACTTGAAACATGCAAATTCCGAGCTTTTTGTCGTGAAATTGGCGCATTAATTGCTCCGACTTTTATCCCTTTGATTCCTTGATATTTCAATTTTTCTTCCAAGCTTCTTGGTAAATATCCACATTTTCATTTCATTTGATAATTGAACAAGCAATCCTACAAAAACATGAAGATTTCACCACATTAATCCACAAAAATGCATTTTTCTATTTAAACCACAAAATGTAGAATTTCAATAGAAACCCTAGTTCATTAGCCATTAAACTAACAAAAACACACAAAAACTACATAATTAATCTTACTAAAAACATGCAAAATATTGACTTATCAAACTCCCCTACACTTGAACCATTGCTTGTCCTCAAGCAATAAGAAATACAAACCAACAATGATTTAAGTGTTTGGGCACTTTTAAATTCAATTTCTCAAAACAATGTAGATAGCCATTTTGCAATCATCCATTAAACCACAAGTACTCATAATATCAAGTAAAAGAGAGTAATCATACCATAAATTCAAGTAGCTCAATTCAATTTCTCATTCCTCACCCAATTTCACTCGCAAAGTGAATCATATAGTCAATAATGCTTCCTAAACCCATGATCATCTTTAAAAGAGGGATTTATTCATAATTCACATATAACATATATTTAAATTGTGAAAATGCCTTTTGACGAGAAGATCGGCATTTTTAGATGAAGATCCCTTGTTACTCAACATTTCACTTATTTGTCTACTTTTTATTCAAGTACCGTTTGACGCAAAAGTCGACAGTTTTAGATGAAGACTCCCGGTTACTAAGCACATTGAAAGTAGAGCTTTTTTTTTTTCCTTTTTTTCTTCTTCTCTCTTTGTTTTTCTTCTTTATCACAAACATAAATATATATTCCCTCAAAAGAATAATCATGAGAAAAGTACTACATTTATCAACCACATTTATCACTCTACTATGTAAAAACAAGCAAAGAAAAGAAATCTCATTAAACATACTAAATTAGGCATAATTTCCTCCATTTTACAAGATATACTTTCCTTAAATTGTAAAAATTTTAATCACAAAATAGGTATCTCCAAGTTAATTGAGAATTTGAAACATATTGGACAGGATTGGTTGAAAAAATTTTGGCAAAGTTTTAACATATCACAAATCACATAATTCCTTCCCCCCCCCAACACTTAAAATGCTTGTTGTCCTCAATGTGTAAGAAGGAATAATAAGATAAGATAGATAAGAAAGTAATACTCCCCTTATTAACATGATTGAATTGGTCCACTTTGCTCCACATCTTTGATGAGTGCCATTCGAGAACCTTTAATCCCTGAAAAATTTTGACAAGAAACTGCAGGAAAAGGTTAATTTCAAGGAGCTGCGAAGTGTTGGTCGCATATCAGGTCGCGGCTTTGGCTGGGTAGGTCTCAGAAACAGATCCGCGACCCATGGATCCGCGACGCATACATCGCGTATTGGTCCGCGATGTTCAGAAAAGCTGTCTGAGGCTGATCCGCGATGCTTGGATCCGCGAGGTACACCTCGCGTATCTCATCGCGGATCCTTCTGGAAATTGAGTTCTGCAATTTTTCTGCAACTGTTTCATTGGTTTCTCAATTGCTACTATTTCCAGAATAAAAATCCTGTTTGTTAATTGTGCAATACACCTTCTCTAACACATGTAACATGATCAAAACAACATAAATAACCTTATTTCTTGAATCATAAACAACTAAAACACAAATTGAGGTATGAAGATGTTTGCATTTTTCACTATTCATCGTGCACCAAAAAGGTCAAATTTTGCAATGCCTGATTTTCCTACAAAACAAACGGAACAAACACACTTAAAAACATAAAACAAACATGCTTAAACATAAAATCACACCAAACTAACACAAACTTAAACAAAATTGGGTTGCCTCCCAATAAGCGCTCTTTTATAGTCATTAGCTTGACTATATTCCCCTTTTCATCAAGGAGGTTTAGTCAATGAATAATCCACCAATTGAGGGCGAGGTGGATCATTGAAAGGAGACTCGATCATGTGAGTCTTATCAAATGATATGAAAGAAGGAAGAGGTTTACTTATCTCAAATGTTTCATAAATATTACCTTGCAATTCCACCACTTGAGAACTTACCAAAGAAATGTCCATATGGCCTTCTTGGGGTAAAATGACCTTGGAATCTATACATTCACCACATTCCTCAAAAGGGGTTATAGAAACATCATTCATGCTTACCTCTTGAGATTCAAAATTCATTCCAAAGTTATCATCATGTGAAATGGACATTTCATCATTAAAATGCAAATAAGATTGATCATTGTCATCCAAATGTAATCCCCTTTCACATGCAACATTCCCATCATTAATGTTACGGTCAATTTGCATTTCACCACATGAAATAGCTTCACTCAAAGATTGCAATTGTTGTTGTAATCTATCAATTCTTTCATCTAATCTTTTCTCAACCCATTCAAAACGATCGGAAGTTGTTTTAGCAAATTTTTCAAAAGCCACTTCCCAAGATGGTTTTGATTCATATTGAACACCATTAGGTTGGTAATCATGAAAATGTAAAGAAGTATCACATGGATTATTCCAACCACAAGTATAAGAATTATCACAATTAGTACCATATTGATCAAAACAAGAATTGTAATGCTCAAATTCACCATAATCCACATGTTGTGCTTGCATACATGTATGTGTAGCATGGTTTCTTCCACACAAGTCACAAACCTCATAATTAGAATTAAAAGCATTAGCATTCCATTTTTGTTCAAGCAAATTTGTCATGGTGTTCTTTTGCACATTTAATGCAACATAATCAAGATTAGCCTTAATACTCCTTGTGCATTCATCAAATGACATACCTTCAAACATCCTTTGATTACCTCCATAGATATAGCCTTGAAAATTGTAGGGGTCCATTGCCGAGCTTCCTTCTCTCAAACTTTGATCCACTTCCTTGCTATCCTCCTTTTAAAACCTAAAAATGCTTTCAAAAACTTCAAAAGCAAAATTAGTTAAGAAGAATGGCTAATAATATATAAACAAAAACATAAAAATGTCTAAAGTAAAAGAGTTATTCTTAGCACCGATATTGAACAACTTCTTCCCCGACAACGGCGCCAAAAACTTGATAGGGATTTTCTTTACTCCTCAAATTTTAAATAACCTTTATGACCCTATATTACCGCAAGTATACAGATCGTTTATTGAGTATAGGGAAATAAGGTGTCAATCCCACGAGGAAGAGTGTCAAGTACCGGTGATTTTCAAACTCCTCTATTATTTAGACTATCACAAGAAAGATATAAAAGGAGAAGGCGGTAAACCGTCCTTAGGAAGAAGGATTAAGCAAATAAAACCAACCGCTAGGTGTCTTACATCCAATTGGCGGTAGAAAGGAAATAACAAGAAAGGAAGGAAAGAGTTAAGATCCTAGAGCTTTAGAATCCCTTGTTAAGTTAGATTAGAAGTTAGTCAAGTTAATTATGTCCCTTCTCCAATGATTTGCTAAGGTATAACTTCCTTTTTCATGCCATCACTTTCGTCAATGGTCATGTGTAGTGCAAGCTCTCATTTAAGATGAGCTAGTCATTCGGAATCGCTTTCGCCAATTCCTTAACTCCTTAGAATCTTCCTTGACCTATTTTCATAGAGAAAAGAGAGAAACAAGTTAAATAAGCTCAATGAAGTTATAGTATAAAACCAAATCCAACCAACTATATTCACTACTTTCGTGAGAATATAAGTTAGTGTTTAAGATCTTAGATCTTATTGAAGGCAAGTTTTACATTGCTCATCAACATCAAATCATTTATAGTTGGTAACTAATCAATCATAAAGCATAAGCACAAGTCTTAAACTAGCAAAATCAATGAGGACATAAATAACTCAACTACTTCATAATCACAACTACAACAAGTTCATCCTCACTCTAGGATTTGAGAGGCTTAACTAAACATACTACTACTACTAAACTAATGAACTAGTGAAGACTACATGCCTCTTCTCTACATCTCTACCCTCTCTACATCTTTTCAAATGTCTACAAGAGGTCCTATTTATAGATGAATTCATCCATAAACTTCCAAGACTTTATCATGTGAATACAAGAAAAGTTTGGCCTTGAAAAGTCAAATAAATTGGCTTCATGAATCTCTTATCTTCATGCATTCAATCCATTGAATTTTAATCTCAAATGAGTTGTAAAGTGGTGTTTTTGATTGGCCATGAGTTGTTTCTTCAATTTCACAAAATTCTTCACGTAACTCTTGCTGAAATTTGTGAAAAAACTGAGCTGGAATTGAGTTGGAAAATCTGGAATTCGGCTGCAAATTGCAGCCGTCATTTTCTGAGGATCCGCAAGGTAGACCCGCGATGTAGAGGCTCGCGGATCACATCGCGGATCCAGTACCCTGGCCCCTGTGAGATGGATTCGCGAGCTATTTGAAATTTCCACTTGTTGGTTCAAGCTTTCACTCAACTCCACTTGAAACTTGCAAATTCTGAGCTTTTTGTCATGAAATTGGCGCATTAATTGCTCTGACTTTTATCCCTTTGATTCCTTGATATTTCAATTTTTCTTCCAAACTTCTTGGCAAATATCCACATTTTCATTTCATTTGATAATTGAACAAGCAATACTACAAAAACGTGAAGATTTCACCACATTAATCCACAAAAATGCATTTTTCTATTTAAACCACAAAATGTAGAATTTCAATAGAAACCCTAGTTCATTAGCATTAAACTAACAAACACACACAAAAACTACAAAATTAATCTTACTAAAAACATGCAAAATATTGACTTATCAATAGAGTGATAAGATTTTTTGCAACAACAATCGTTTTCAAATAATTTCAACATATAAAGCATGAAAGGCAAGTTTCAACCTCCGGTATGCTAGTACTAGTAGTCAAGTTGTTTTCTAGAGGATTCGGGGGAGGACCCTCCCTTCCACTTTTCATTTTTTTGGGGAGAATATTTGGTTAGAGGACAGCAAACATATAGCCTTAAGATAGTTGTTCAAATTTTTGTCAAAAATAAATTCATCATTAAAGTTTTTTTTTTGTAACCATTTAAAATTTTCATTTTTTTTGATGTGTGGTTTAAAATAAAATGAATTGTGTTCTCTCATTCACAATTTTGATAACTTCCTGTCCTTTTTGCTTACATTTCTTGCAAGAACTGACAAATTCATCTCTAGGAGGGCTTAAAATCTTGCTTCTCTATTCTTAGCATTTTATATCTCGAGGTCTGCAACAAGTCCACAAGCACTACTCAAAGAAAAATCTTTCAGGTTTAGAATATGGATACCACTGTTCTTGATGTTGGCTACCCCACTTACCTTTTCCTTACACTCATATTCTTGTCTCCTATTCTGCTTTTTCTTTTCGCCCATCATGATGCGTGGCTGTTGCCAGGTCCATTTGCATGGCCAGTTATTGGAAATCTTTTCGACTGTAATTGGGGGAAAGCCCATGTTGCTCTCGCCAATCTTGCACAATGTCTCTAAAATTTGGTGCAAGACTGGTGGTAGTTCCATCATCATCAAAAGCTACTAGAGAAATATTCAGGTGTCATGATCGGGATCTATCCGGAAGGTACATCCCGCAAGTAGCTTATATATTACCACAAATTGGAACTTCAACACTGGCATTGGCATTGGCAACAGAATGCCACCAAAGTTGGAGGTTTCTACGCATAGCTGCCCACATCAGGCTTTTCTCAGCTAAGGTACTCAAATCTTATTCAACAATTAGACAACAAAAGGCCAAGGAAATGCTAGAGTTTGTTGGCTCAAAGGATGGAGAAGAGGTAAAAATTGGACACATTTTATTTGCAACTAGTGCTAGTATAACCAGTAATGCTATGGTTTCCCAAGATATTGTTGAGTCATGCAAGAGCATTGAAAATGTGAGATGATCTACAATGAAAATACTTGAAGCTGTTATTCCAAGATTGGTGGACCTTTATCCTGTATTTGGTAGTTTAGATTTGTAGAGTAAGCATAAAGCACTAGAGTATATAACAAAATAATTAGAGCAATATGGTAAGATATCTTAAGCAAGAGAAGAGAAGGGAGGCAAGACGTCAGATTCTCGGGTCAAGACTTTTTAGACAGTCTAATTGAAAGTTCCTTCGATGATCATCAGATCTCCAACTTGCTCACGGTATCTATCTCCTTACTCTTTTGTCCAGATGATAAAAAATTTTATCACTTTTGACATCCATATTTGCTTGTTCTTTTCCATCAACTTAATGTTTTAGCACTGTAGGAGATTCTTGCTAGTTCTGATAGCCTTAGCATAGTACTCACATGGGCAGTTGCAGAATTAACAAGAAATCATGAAGCCATTTCCAAACTGCCCGCTGAGATCATCACAAAAGGCAATGAAGGAACAGCCGTAAGTGAGAAGCACCCGAGCAAGCTACCATATTTACAAGCCTGTATAAAATAAACAATTCGATTGCACCCTCCAGACCCATTACTTGTGCCTTGTCATTCATTACGGGCTTGTGAAGTCATGAACTACCAAATTCCAAAGGATACCTAGTTGATTGTAAATGCATATGCATTAGGACGAGATGAAAGGACTTGGGAAGACCCTCAAATCTTTAGACCAGAACGGTTCATTGGAAGAAATCTTGACGTTAGGGGAAGCCATTATGATTTTTTGCCATTTGGTGGTGGTCGAAGGATATGCGCTCTGGTTTATGTATTCAATTGGTTTCTTCCCTCAGGGATGGACCTACCAGTCTTGACATGAGTAAAAACTAAATGGCCTCACATTGCAAACGGAGAAGCCTCTGCCATTGTTTCCTGAAATAAGAATTGTTGTGCATAAGGATTGGGCTGAAGCACTAGGAATAGATATGTTTTAGTTTCACCTTCTATTGAGTTGATGCAAGTGGGCGATTCAAATAATGCACAAAGATTAAAAGGGGGAAAAATTATGTTTTGAAATTGGGCAAGTGAAGTACTATTTTAGTTGTGTTAACATTTTGTTGTGTAAGATTGTTATTTTTGTTACATGTTTGGTGTATATGAAATATATTGTTATTTTCTTTCTTATTTTTCGAGTTTTCCGCCTCGCAAAAGAAAAGCAAAAGAAGGATAGACTTGAAACTAAATAAAGATATCTTATAATAATTATAATTAAGAATTTGAATTCTTATGAATTTTAAATTTCTATTTTATTACTAATTTATTTCAATTTTAAATTCATAGTATAGATCTAAGTATCTATATATCTATATTTAAATATCTATGTGAATATTATAGAATAAACACAAGGAATGTAAAAAGAAATAAATTCATTTATTTATCTTTTAATCTTCTGAATCTTTTTATTCTATATGAAAAGGTATGTGTGATAATTTACATTTCTTTCTTTTATTATGACCTGAGTAATGTCTTCATAACTAAGTTAAGTAAGCTCTTGATCATACAAAAATTTTGTGTCTAGATGTGGGGCAACTCTTTTGGCACAAAAGTAAAAACCTATATTTTTATTTACTCCCTCTGTCCCATATCTTTTGTCATTTTTAGGAGAATGTGGAATCTATATATAGTGATATTAGTAGAAAAAAAATCTTTACTTTCCTTTTATATCCTTAGTGACAAGCCATCTTTTATTTGATATTGAAAATTGTTGAGAATGAGGAGTGCGGGATATACATACAACAACAAACCTCAATTCATAATCAAGTTTTGAATTTATAATTTCCTAAATTACCTCATTGATTTTTTCTGCAAGTATAAGTGTCGCTTTGTGAGTACAGTAATTAAGGTCAAACCCAAAGGAAAGATGGTCAATTACCAGTATTACTATAGTTTTTCTAGTACTTAGACTATAAACAAATTAGAGCAAATGAAACTAAACTACTAACAGGTGGAAAAATATAAATGAAAGCTCAAGGATAATGGAATTAAGGCTCAAAGACAACCTAAGAGGGGATGAATTAGGTTGATTAAAAATAATCAAGTAATAATGCCCCTTTTTCACAATGATAAATTCAATTTCTTACTCAATCAATTTGTCAAACAAATGAGCAATAGAAACCGAAGAGTAGATGATATAGCAATAGATGAATAGTGAAGTAAACTGAAAATAAAGATGATAAAAGCAAACCGATCTTCTTCAACACTCCTCTTGAGGTTGAAGAATGAATCTCAATTTAAGCAACTTCAACTTGATGAATTTCAACCAATCTTGTGTACAATGGAAGGTGATAAGTCTATATTTTGCATGCTTTTTAATAGGTTTAATTATGTAGTTTTTGTGTGTTTTAGTTATTTTAATGGCTACATAACTAGGGTTTCTAGTTAAGTTTTGCATTAAAAGTTGAATTTCTGTGGATTAATGTAGTGAAAACTTCATATTTTTGTAGGATTAATGGTTCAATTATCAAATGAGGTGAGAATATAAGGATAATTGCCAAGAAGCTTGGATGGAAAGTTGGAAAATTGAAATATCCGAAGTTGATAAATTTCCAAATTGAGATGAGCAAAATGCAATTCAATTATCGAGAGATTAAAGGATCAAAAGTTGGAGGATTTAACGCAACAATTTCACAATGAAAATTTGGATTTTGCAAAATTGGAGCAGATTCGCGACCTGAAACGCGATGCAGCAATTAGAGAAAATCAAGCAACTCGCGAATCCCTCTCAGTGGAGACAGGGGACTGGATCCACGATGCTATCCGTGAGCCTCTGCCTCGCAGATCTTCAGAAAATGACAGTTGCAAGCTGTAGCCGAATTCTAGAATTTCCAGCTCACTTCCAACTCAATTTTTAGAGGAATTTCAGCAGAAAGTTGTGTAAAGAATCTTGTGAAGTTGAAGAAACAACTCATGGCTAATCCAAAACACAATTTGCATCAACTTTACAACTCATTTGATGTTAGAATTCAATGGATTCAATGCATGAAGACATGTTTGAAGAAATTCAAGGATAAGAAGATTCTTGAAGCCATTTTCCTTGACTTTTAAAAGGCCAATTGTCATGTGTTCACATGATAGAGTTTTTGGAAGCTTATGAAGAACATCTTCTATAAATAGGGCCTTTTGTAGACAATTCAAAGGAGAAGAAGAAGAGGAGTGGAAAAAAAGAGAGAGAATTTAGTAGGAAGTAGTAGTAATATTAGTAAAGAAATACTAGAGAATAGTTCTAGTTCATTAGTTTTATCTCTAATTTTTATATTTCTTAGTGATAGTTGAGAGAACTATTGCACTTCATATTTGAGAGATCAACTTGTGAAGAAGTCCAAGGATTCAAACTTCAAGAAATTGAATAAGATTCCTTCTTCCTTTACTTTGTCTCTTGTGCTTTACTTTCATGGCTTTGTGCAAGTTTGTTTTATGCTTAGATATTCTTAACATGATGTCTAGCTAAGCTTCATAATTCCTAGAGTTAGGATGAATTTGTTTTAGTTGTGATTATAAAGTAGTTAAATTATTTATGTCCTCCATGATTTTGCTAGTTTAAGACTTGTGCTTATGCTTTATGGTTGATTAGCTACCAACTATAAATGATTTGATGTTGATGAGCAATGAAAAACTTGCCTTCAATAAGATCTAAATTCTTAAACACTAACTTATATTCTAACGAAAGTAGTGAATATAGTTGGTTGGTTGTGGTTTCATACTATAACTTCATTGAGCTTATTTAACTTGTTTCTCTCTTTTCTCTATGAAAATAGGTCAAGGAAGATTCCAAGGAGTTAGGGAATTGGCGAAAGCGATTCCGAGTGACTAGGTCATCTTAAAAGAGATCTTACACTACACATGACTATTAACGAAAGTGGTGGCATACAAAAGGAAGTTATACCTTAGCAAATCATTGGAGAAAGGACATAATAACTTGACTAGTTTCTAATCTAAACATAACAAGGGATTCTAAAGCTCTAGTATTCCTCCAACTTGATCTAAAAACTCTCTAATTTAGCTCTCTAATTTCTTTACTTGCTTTCTTATTATTTCCTTTCTACCACCAATTGGATGTCTTCGACACCTAGCGGTTGGTTTTAAGTGCTTAATCCTTCTCCCTTTTATTTTACTTGTTGTTAAGGTTGGTTGTACCATCTAGCATTTCTTTCCTTTAGTTGCCTTCCTTTAGTTGTTCTCTAGATAATAAAGCAAGTGATTAAACTTTAGTGTTTGCAAAACCATAGTTCCTTGTGGGATCGACACCTTATTTCCCTATACTCAATAAACGATCCGTATACTTGTGGTAATTTAGGGTTATAAATGTTTTTAAAATTTGTGAAGTAAAGAAAACCCTCACCAAGTTTTTGGCGCCGTTGCTGGGGAACTAACGGTTTTCCTAAACTAGCTTCTCAAACTAGGACTAGGTGCAGCATTAAAGTTAAAATAAGTTTTATTAATCTAGATTTTATTTCCATAGTTCTTTTTCTTTTCTTTGTTCCTTGTAGGTACACCAATCTCTTCATTTAAGAAATCAACTTGCCCTCATATTCAAAGACCGCGAGAAGAGGAAGGAGACGTGTCCAACAAGAAGAAAATATTGTGGTGGAAAGTGAAGGTGAAACATCCGCAGAGATGGAGGAGTCAAGGCCAAGAGCATTAATAGATTATGCCTTGCCAGATGAATCCGGTGCTCAAACAAGTGTGGCAAGGCCGGCCATTAATGCTAATAATTTTGAAATTTCACCGGCACTTATTCAAATGATCCAAAGAAGCCAATTTGGAGGAAATGCAACCGAGGACCCCAATACTCATCTTGCTAACTTCATGGATTTGTGTGGTACCGTTAAGTACAATGGAGTAAGTGATGATGCTATTAAATTAAGGTTCTTTCCTTTTTCACTTTGTGATAAAGCAAAGGCATGACTTAACTCTCATCCACCCAATACTTTTACTTCATGGAGTGATTTAGTAAAAGCATTCTTAAATAAGTATTTTCCTCCCGCTAAAACTAATAAATTTTGTATGAATATCATAGGTTTTCACCAACAAGATGCTGAATCTTTATATGAAACATGGGAGCAGTTCAAAGATCTTCAAAGAAAATGTCCTCATCATGGTCTTCCGGAATGGTTGGTCGTACAAACTTTCTATCAAGGTCTTACTATACCAACCAAGAACATCATAGATGCCGCGGCCGGTGGATCATTAATGGCAAAATCTACCGAAGAAGCTCAAAACTTGATTGAAGAAATGGCCTCTAACAATTACCAATAGGCTAATGAAAGAGGTAACCAAAGAAAATCGACCGGTATGTATGAACTTGACACTCTTAACATGTTATGTGCTCAAATGCAAAATCTTACTAGCATGATTAGTAAACAAGGAGGAAATGGTTCAAGTTCTTGTGTAAATGGTGCTTATTGTTCAATTTGTGGTGGTAATCATAATGCTTGTATGTGTAAGAATGTTGAGCAAGTTAACTTTGCCAACAACTTCAACCGAATAATTGGTGTATTTATCAAACAAAATTACATGACATGTTTAACTTGGTTGTTAACAAGTGTGTTAATTCTACTTATTTGGTTAAACATGGTTTTTTAATAAGTGTGTTATTTCTACTTATTTGGTTGAATTTTCATGCTCTTTGTGGCTTAGTAGTTTATGACATGTAAATATAGATAATAATATTTCTATCATAACTTAGCCGAAGAAAGAAAACAAATGTTTGATATGCACTCTAAAGCGATAATAGGTGTTATATTATCTTGATTGATGATTGGTCAAAAACGTGTGCATGTGTATCTATAGAAGGTACTTGAGAGTAAAATTATAATTTCTCTTAATGTTTGGTTGCATAAAACATTCGTACTCTTTCACAAAAATTCTCCACAAATTTAACTTTAAACTTGTAAGTATACCTCGAATTATATAAATTGCTACTTTATTGTTCTAATTTCTTTGCGGTTTTCTCATTAAATAACTTTGAAACATCAAACACATATGTATATATTTTTATTGATGTTAACATGCTCTTAGATATTTTACACAATATTTTAATTTTAAATAATTTTTATTAATAACATCATATTGACGTTATAACATCTATGAGGATGACCTCGACATATCCATCACTATTTTGGACTTATAATTTTTACGTTACTGTTAGAGCGTCAATTGTTCATTTTATTTCAATATTTTCCCTCTTAATTATGGCCAAAATATGGTGTTAATTGCTTGATTCTACTCATATTTAGTTTTCGGTGTTGATTTTAGGTCATTGGAGTTAAATTGAAGTTAAAAGCACAATTAAGGTGAAAATTTCAAAAGACATTTAAGACGCGGGCACGCCTTATTCTGCTGTAAAAGATGGAGGTCACAGGATTAGAATGGACTCCACAGTTGGAATCCTTGCTGCCAAAACAAACTCACGTCGTTGTTGGAATTGGAAGCTGATTTTTAGGAACAAATTTGATTTCCTTTTTTATTGTTAGGTTTATTTGTTAGTATTCTAATGGTAATAGGATTCTTATCTTTTTAGTTATTTTGTTAGTATTAATAGGAAACAAAAAGGAAAAGGATGGCAGACTTCGTTTTTAGGTTTTGGAGACTTTCGTTTGGAGCATCTCTTTGGTTCTTGACTGCGGACTTGAATTGGCCAAGAAACAATAGTGCCGTTCCATTTTTTCTCTTTTTGTCAAATAAAATAAAAAATTCTAAAAACATCTTTTGGCTGCGAATCGCAATGAGGAGTGGCTAATCTCTTCTGTCTAGTCGAAGGCTAATCGAAGGCTAATCCCTAATTCTACACAGAAAGTTTGAAACTTTCTGCTCTGAATCCATGCAAGAATCTGGCCAGAGATCCCTGGTTGAATTCAATCTGCACGAGAATCCAATTAGGGATTCCTGCCCTGATTCAATCCAAATTCTACTTGGTTTCCATGTCTACTTCATAGATTTTCCAAGGCTCATTTGTGCATTACTTATCTTGTTTGCACACTTGAGCCACAAGTGTACATTCACATGTTTAATTATCAACGAGTCCAACATAACTTCGTTAAATAAATATTCCACAAAAATTTTCCAATGAAGTGACTATTTAAACAGAGTCACTATTTTAGTGATTCGCCAGTTCAACCAATTCATTCATTGGCTTACCAAGTATCCAATCATCTGCTTCACCTTCTCCTTGCCTTTGAGCATATTATGTCATTCCAAAATTTGAATCACTTATACCCGATGGGATAAACTAAGTTCAAGTTTGGTTCAGAATAACAAAGCTAGGTGCTTATTTGTGAAATTTTTCCAAATATTGATTAAATTCGAATTGTACTTGGTTCATAACAAACTAATTTTTTTGTGACGAAGGAGCAAGGCTAAGCAAACTGAGAGCGAGGGTAAGCTGTGGAAGCAAAAAGAGCAGAATTCTAATCGAGAAAAACTGCATGCAAAAGAAAGAAATTCAAAAATGCAAAGGCTTAAAGCTAGTGAGAATGTGTCATCTCATTAATACTGTGCCAATTCTTGTGTGCTATATATGCTACATAGCTAAAGAAATGAGGAGTGGTGATGCAATTGCTTCACTTGGCGAATTGTTAACCAAGAATGCATACTTTAGTATCCATTTACTAATGTAAACAAATGAAGAAGATCGAAGAATATTTGTTTATTAAAACAATTGGTGAATTTGTACAAAAGACGAACGTCATCTGTAAGTGATGATGATGACAATCTAGTTTTTTATATTTTGAACCTAAATCTATGTCAATCCCAGAATGGAATTTGCCTCAAAACCAGTAAATAAACACTTGATTTCTTATTTTAGTACCTTTACAGACACTTGAAAATTATTAGGAGGGCAATGTGCAACAGTAAACAATATTTTACTATTTCTTTATTAATCATGAAGTTGATACGATTCGTTAACTCCTTGTTTAATGTTATCAGCCAAGCTTGTAATAGCATTTCTTTTCAAACTAAGTTGACAAACAGAGGCATACCTTTGGGATTAAATTAAATGCATCTCTAACTGAAATCACTTGGTTTTGAACACGCTGCTCAGCTTGTAAGATCATTAGCAAGTTTACAGTTGGACTCTGACTCGACTCTCAAGGGCAATCACTCGAGGGGAAGAGGTAGGAACGATTGTGCTGCTTAAGACCTTTTCAGATACTTGTAATTCTTCGTTGATTAGTTGTACAATTTCATGATAAAGGTCTATTTATTTTGTAGGGGCCTGTATGTATAGCAGCTACATAACACATTTTAGTTGTAAAATTGTACACGCAGCTAATAATGAAATACAATTTGCTCAAATGGATTATATTATTCATATGGTCATACTGACAACAATACTTGTCCCTTTCCCTATTTGATATGTGCCTCGCAGGCACATGGATTACAATGTGGATGATTTTGTCCAGCTTGAAAACATTAGAGAGTCAGCCACTGTAGATTTGTGGATAGAAGTTGTAGTTCATTAATTTGACTGTAAAAATGGAAACATTGATTCATCAAATAAATGCATATCGAGTAAACGGAATGGCTCTTTAACAAAGCCATAACCAATAATGAGAGTGCTAAGCTCCAAAAAGCATTTGATGTGCACGAATTAATGTTTAACAATAGCAAGTTTGCAGTGAAGTACTGAAGTTTACTACCTGGACATTGGCCGATTTGCATCGCAGTGCTATATACCTCGTTTACTTGGTTAGAACTCCCCGTGTAACCATGCTACCTCCTCGTTCCTACTTGAATGGTGTAACCGTGCTACCTACTTGAATGCTTTGGCCGCAGGATATTTCGTGTAGTCCAACTTCAGCAGAAAGTTAATGCTGCGGCTAAGCCCTGAATCATAAGCCATTTTGTTGACTGCCAGCTACCCCTTGAGGGTGACTGTTTGAGAATTGTTCTTAATAAAAGGAGCCGGGGATTTATTCCAATGCGATGCGGGATTATGTGATGCCACCGACATACTTACACTTTCCTACTAGCTGATTAATATGCTTTTAAATTACTTGATAAAAATGAGGAATAAAGGAAATATCAAGGGGGAAGGTTGTGCTTTGTTTGATAAAGGAATAGATATTGACTAGAATAATAATTTTAAATAATTAAACATTTAAAGATCTTGCTAGTTTGAGATAGGAACAAGGTTCGCGTGTCTCCAATTGTGATGTAAATAAAGATAAAGACGCAAAGAAAGAAAAAACTCAAAACAAACGGTAAATTAATTTTACATTGAAACTTAACTTATCATAATTCTACAAAAAGTTGTTACTACACGTTGAAGAAAAAGGATAAATATTTAAAGCAAGGCTTAAAGGGTTAATAATAAAAAGAATGAGCCGATTTTAATCATTCCCCCTTGTGATTCAATTAACGGACATAGAAAAAGCCTTATACACAGTAACAGGGTGCCATTCACAGAAATATATTACTGCATAGTTGAAAACAAAGAAAGATAAATAGTTAAAAACAAGGTTTACAATAATAGGGTGTAAATCATAGAAATATATTACTACATAGTTGAAAATAATGAAAGATAGATAGTTAAAATCAAGGCTTACGAGCATACATGGAACAAGAAAATTTTCTTTGAGGGAGTGAACTTTAATTCAACTAAAATTTAAGTTTATAATTTGAAATATTTTAAATTTTTTTCCAAGGGCAAAAGTTTAAATTTGGCTAGAAATGTTGTAAAAATTTTAACTATTCAAGGGCAAAAGATTTTAATTTTTAAAAAATTAGGGCCAGACCGCCCATGTTTGCAAGTTCATCAACAAAGAGAGAGAGAGAGTGTGTGTCTGTGTGCATATATGTACATACATATACTCAACTGTCAGGTCCACAATTCAAACCCTAGACCTACCAATATAGAGAGCTCTAAGAACTATTACATAAGAAAAAAATTTTTGTATGAGTTGCAGTGCCCTATTAGTGACAATTGTGTGAAGGGAATCGGGGCTAGCAGGTAACTAGCGCCTAGCTTCTTTTTAACAACTAGGAGTTTCACAAAATTTTTATGTAAATTTCTTTTAATTTCTTTGTACATTCTTTCTTCTAATTTATTAAATGTGAAAGATTAGGAATATTTATATAGGAAAATATCACCATAAAACCAATTGTCGTCAACGTTGAAAAGACCTTGAACATAGTCAATGTTATTATCTTTAAAAGCTTCTCTTTCTTGTCAAGATTTTGTGTTCCGTCCCTTTTTTCTTTTTGGGACGTTATGTGCTGGTATTAGGAAAACAATATAGTTGGAGAGATGGATGTCCACCACATAAGCAAATATAAGAAAAGATGCAAACGTATGAACCATCTGATAGCTGTTTGGTTGGAAACGGCCCTAAAATTTCACTTTGCTGGTGGTTTAACTCGAATTCTTCAAATAAAACTTTTTTTTTTGTTATGGTTAAATTTGGAATGGACTTTAATTCCCATGTAAAGTGTGGTCCTATCAAGCAATTTTGTGAATTTACACATTGTTCGTTTGTCTTAGCAATTGCTTGCGAGAACTCAACAATCACAGGAGTGAATGCTATGGACGATTCATGTTGGAGACGAGTCTTATTTGAATTTGAATAGATAGGATTATCTGTTGCAGCCCAATTTCCGGTATATGAATAACTTCTTGTGTTTTTTACAACTTCTTATTTTAGTGTTTATAATAAGGATAAATTACATATAATCCCCCTATAGTTTTATATAATGCCACATGACCCCATTAAGATTTCAAAATACCATATAATTCCCTTGTAGTTTCATGTAAAGTGAAAAATGAACAAAATGCATAACCAGTTATGACGATTATATGAGGCATTCTCCAAAAGTGCATATGACGAAATCATAATATCTACTTAACCTCCTTATAGTTTGAAAAATATTCATTTTACCCCTATAGTTTTTATATTTATCCACGTAATTCCTCTATAATTTTGTATAAAGTGATTAACTTGTTATTTGATTTAGCATTTAGGTAAGGTGCTACCGGTATTTCAACTAATGACATTACACAAGTTATTTTCCATCAAGTTTCCACTTTATCTGAAATCATAAGAGATGAAATGAATATTTTAAAATGTCGGGACGATCATGTGGAAATATAAGAAACCATAGGGAGATTATTTGTAATTTATCCTTATAATTGTTGCCATGGTATTTAAATGGATTATACTGATGCATATATTTCCTGTGCAATCCTTTCTGACAATCCATAACATTGCTATCTCAGGTCCTATATAATAATGAAGGTGAGAACCTTTGTTGAATTATTCTAAGATTTAGGGTTCTTCATCGGTTTGGAATTGCTATTTCAATGTTTCTTATTTTTCTTCTGGGCAGATTTTCTTTAGCCTCTAGCAATTTCTATTTATTTGGAGTAGTGGTCACGTTCTTTCCTAATTATACGAATTTGAAATTGAGCTAACTTATTTCTTATTGCCAGTTTAGTATTCGTCAAACACGGTAGATAGGTAAATTGGTATTCGACAAGATGCACACAAGGAGACCCATGCATATATTCATAATGATGTATTCCCGATTATGGAAGACAGATTAGTTTTATTTTTATCCCAAGTATTCTATTAATTAAAAAATTGAAAATTCTAGTGTTTGGATCGTGTAGGATTTCCAAGAAAATTTTCGATTTCTTTTGCAACAGATGATCAACTTCTCATGTTCCGTGAACAGCTAGGACATTGAGGAATAACAGAATTTTGCAGAAAGCCACATTCAATGAGAGTAGTATGTATGACTTGGTGAATGTTTAAAGTTGAAGTAATTCCTATAAAATAAAATAAAGAGTACGAAAGTCATTGCAAAGGATTTTAAAGATTTAGTCTATTATTTTTCATTCAACCCTTTCATTAAAATAACTTTTAGCTAAAGGTCTTATCATGTCTGTCTACATGTACATGTACGTATAAAAGTTTTCCAACAGTAGGGTAAACAACTCTACGTGCCAAAACCAGAAGGGACTAAACCAAGTCCTTGTGGGATTTGATTCAAAATCCCAGTTAGCTTCGGTCAAAGTTTATCCTATATATACTATATTTTTATTGATGCCAAGGGCATATAACCCCAAATTGAACATTGAAACAACTCTGCCATTTAAATCGTCCCTCTGTAGCCTAAACTTGTTTCTTGGTTAAAAGATCAAAAGAATGGACAGCTCCTTTTCGTCAAATTCTCTCGACGAGGCAACCAAAAAATTCAGGTTTTGCTGCATCTCGTGCACTGAGACAAAGGCCGGGAATGATCTTGATGATGTTGCTGCCGAATCTGCGGCAAACAATCCATCCTCCAAAGAGCCGATTGAGATCGATGAAAAGATGGCTGGTGAAGAAGAGAAGTCAAATTATGATCACTTGAGAAAACCAGCACCTGTCTTTACGGACCAATTCAAGTGTGGCAGTTGCAGGAAAAGAGAAACCACTTATCTTCAGTTACAGACTCGAAGCGGTGTTGCTACTTTTGTAACCTGTGTCCACTGCAATAGCTGCTGGAAATTTTTTTAGGGCTTCGCATACTGTTTATGCGATATTATATTATCTTGGAAAAAGGTTCCAAGGACTCAGGAGATTTGCATGTTAATTGGTTGAATGGGGACTCCTTACCACTTGCCTTCAATAGGGCAGACGATTATACCTAGTTTATTTTGATCCGCTGTCGCAGTGTAATCAATATTGTGTGAAAGTATTTGCTTATCTGAATAAAAAATATATTTTACACAAAAAAAAAAAGAAATCTTTAAGTTCATCACTTTAGGGAAATTTGTACAGTTAATTTGGAATTTAGTTTTGATGATTATTTTGCTATTAAAGCATGCTTTTTCGTAGTAGTTTTAGGAATAAAATTACAACTACCGATGGACAAGTCCAGAGGCAACAACGGTTGTGGCCCTATTCTTTTGTTTGGGAAACTTGCTTCTGCAACTCTATTCTTTACAACGATCATGGGTTAGTATTTCTTCCCAGACCCTATGCTTGTTTGTCATCATATAGCAAAGCCGATTCCTTATCTGTAATTGGACCAAAATTCTTTAATACCACATCAGCCAAAATAGCGATAATTTGAAAAAGGAATATGGCATAGCAAAGTACTATTTTATAATAAGCACTTTGACTGCAACATTAATATTAAATAATTACAACAAAACAAAATTAAAACGATGGATTTTATCCAAGTCATGAAGCTTCAAAATAAAAGTTCCACCAAGATGGAAGAATTGGTGAAAGATGTCACTCGAAAACTGGTAAAAGGGGCTCTGCCGTTGTCAAATAAGAGGGTAGAAGAATGGAAGGAGGATGAGACAATGATAGGGCTAAAGAAACAACGGGGTAGAGGTGTGAGAACCAAGAAAAATTCTAGAGACGAATGTGTTCATTTTAATTAAATAATAAAATTTAAGCTATAGTAGGTCATCCATCTCCAGTAACAAGATGGAACAATACGATGACCCCTCAATTCAAACCAAAAATCTATTGTTAACAATGTATAGAAGATTTATTCTAACTTTTACGTACATGTCAAGTATTAATAACTAAAAAGCGTAACTCTAATTCCAATCGAAAATCCAATGCAAGTAGTACTAAAAATTCAGTCATGTCAACTACTTCCATTATTAACAAAAGTAAGCCCAATTCCAACCCTTGCCTCCATTGGCTTAAAATATATTTGTCCTTTCCTCATTAGTATGATAAACTGTGACTATAAGGAACAAAAAGTTGAATAAAAACACTATCGAAATAAGTGCTGAACCCAGGAACGTTGAAGCTTCCACGTCCGAGAATGTCTAAATTCCTACAAGTACTACAAATGGTCAACATTTATCCAAATGTTGGGACTCTACTGAAAATCTTTTCTTTGCTTAGCTAATCTTGATTCATTTATTTTTTTTAATTAAAGTTATGCACAAGCTTAGTTTCGCTCCCTTACATCAAATTCCAGGCTTCGCTACTTCTATTGATCTTCATCTTAGTAACATAATACCTTAAATGCGGGTATATTCACTGTGGCATGCTGATCCACGTTTCCTAGCAATTCCAGCTTCACGTTCCTAAGTTGCATAGAACAATCCGAATTGAGAAAAAGCCAATGTGGATGTCAAATGCAATGAGAAAATCCTATCATCAGGGCAAAAGAGCAAGGAGATATATGTTAACTTACAAAGAGCAAGTGTTGGAGAGAAAAACCTCGAAAGAACTCATCAAAGAGCCTAATATGTAAAGAATCGAACTCTGATCCAAATATTTAAATATGGGACATTTTTCCTTACTCATGAACCTAACAATCTCCTCTTTTATGAGTAACTCTCCTACATTGAACCCAAGTCTTTTTTTTTTTTTGAGCAATAAAAGTAGAGTTTTTATTGATCATAGCACTGAAGTTTGTACACAAGGCCATCTCACCCACGGCGAATTACAAAATAAAGAAAAGTTCCTGTACTACACTACTCTATACATTTCCAATCAATACCCCATTCTATCACTAGTTCCCAATTTCGCCTTGTTCTTGGGAATCCTGACCAACCACTAGTCACATACCGCATGCTTCAATGATTGTTTTAACAATTCGTGAGCACACGCTAGGTCTTGATTGGTACACCACTTCATTTCTACATCTCCAAATATGGTATACAGCTTGCAGCTAAAACCAATCTCCTTAACGACTGCAAAGGAGTCGGGTTCTCCAATGAAGTGCAAGCTGCAAGCCATCTCCTCCTCCCATGAATAAGCTCTCGAAAACAAAACACATTTGTTGTACTTTCATCCGACTGGTTTCACAAGCAGCAATTGAAAACAAATGATTCATGCTCTCAATTTCCTTTTCAGAGAGCATAGACTAGATGTCGGGCAGCCCCCACTTATGCAATCTATCTAACGAGGTAGTTTCTTTTGCATAACAGCCACAATATGAATGCATATCTCGCACATAACCTTTTCCCCAAACTAGTTTTACCCATACTAATTTTTCCCTTGTCCACACAAAACTTCCATGACTGATTTTGTATTGAATACTCCAGAGGTGATTCCTTTCCAGACTACCTGGTCCTTGAAGTCTATCATAGGCACAAAATCTTCAGGTGTAGCCTCCTTCAATTTTCTAACCTCTATTATTTCTTTTCTCCCCATAGGCCATCTCCACTTCCCATCCAAAATAACCTCTGAGACCATAGTAGATGGTTTACAGCAGAAGCTACGTAAAAGCTTTCCTGTAAACATTTTGTACAATGGTCCAGATGGATGCCATGCATCAAACCAAAAGTTTGTATGCTTTCCATTTCCCACAACATGTCGGATAAAAGGCTGAACTAGCTCTCTAACCTTTAGTATTTTCCTCCATACCGTGAAACATCTTTTTGCTGCTTTACTGACCATAAAGATTGATTTTTCAAGATGACAGTGTGCACCCACTTCACCCATAATGAGTCTTTTTTACAACTTATATTCCATATTTGCTTCATAATCAGGCATTTGTTCCACAATTCAATATTGTACAATCCCAATCCTCCTGCTTCTTTGGCCATACAAACTTCACTCCATTTTACTTTGGTCCCATACATTTGTTTAATCTCACCTGCCCAAAGGAAAGAAGCTAGTATATTGTTGATTTTCTTGATCACAGACTTAGGTAGAATGAAGACATTGCACCAATGCAAATATACACCAGATAGTACCGATTTTATCAACTACATCCTGCCCCCATAGCTCAACTTCTTATTTGCCCAACTCTTAATCTTCTGTTCCAATTTAACAAGGATAGGTCGACAATCCTCAAGGATAGCCTAGAGCTGATGAGTGGTAATCCCAAATATTTAACGTGTAGCATACCCTAGGCATTCTCATTATATCACATAATTGACGCCTTTATCCTCCAATCCTGCTACATAAATTTGGCATTTGTGAAGATTAGGCAAGTCCCGACATGGTGCTAAACTCGGTCATTGTCTTCCTCATTGTCTTAAAAGATCTGGTTGTAGCAGCAGATATCAAGAACATCATCGGCAAAATCAAATGGGACAGCTTGCAACTTATGACATTTTGGATGGAAGTCGAACCCCTCATTTTTTATGTTCCATTCAAAAATGCAGAAAACATTTCCATGGTTAATAGAAAAAGGTACGGGGATATTGGATCACCCTGCCTCAACCCCTTGAAAATATCCAACTAAGGAACCATTCGGATGTGAGAAATGGTCACACACATTTGTACCCAGTTTATGAACTGACTTGGGAACCCCATCACCTCCAAACTTCCAAACAAGAAATCCCAGTTCAAGGAGTCATATGCTTTCATAATGTCTAGTTTCAAAACAGCTCTGGGCTTCCCTCCTCCTCTGTGGTAGCCTCTTACAATTTCATGCATGAGTAGGACATTATCCACTAACTGTCTACCCTTCACAAATGCATTTTGCTGGCTGCGTATGAGATTATCCATGACTCTTTTCAATCTACTAGTCGATAGTAGAGAAGATCTTGTATAGCACATTACAGCATGCTATAGGTCTAAAGTCTTTCATTTTCATAGCATTTTCAACTTTCGGGATAAGGGAGATAGCAGTAGAATTTAGGGGGTAATACATGTATGAATTTTGAAAACAAAATTTCACAGCTTTGATGACATCTTCCCCAACCATAGCCCAATTATTCCTGAAAAACTCTATAGAATATCCATCCGCCCGTGGGCTTTACACCGCCTTCTTACCAAAACGCTTGCTTGATTTCCTCTCTAGTCACTTCTACTATTAGGGATTGTTGTTGCTCAGCATCCAAAGATTTGCCAACCACATATTTGAGTGTTTGCTTAAACTCAGCAGGTGGATCATTCTGCTTGCTGAACAATTTATCATAGTAGCCCACCACAATATCTTTCATCTCCTCATATTCTGTCACAATGTTGCCATCCTCCTTTTGTATTTTCAAAATCCTATTTTTAGCCATGTGCGAAACCATCTTTCTATGGAAAAATTTTGTATTTTTATCTCCAGATTTTAGCCAAGCAATTCTAGACTTGTCTTTGAAAAAATCTTCCTCAGCCTTCAACAATTCAAGGTATTCATTTCTTACCAACTTTTCATTCTGTGCTACCTGATCATCTCCAGAAGTTTGCATAAGTGATTGCAATTCATGCAATTGTTCTTTCTTTTGTGCTACTCTCAGAGAAATATTACTGTAATGCTTCATGTTTAGGTCCTTGAGCAGTAGTTTGAGTTCCTTCAACTTTTGACACATAATCTGGATAGGATTCCCCTTGTAACTCCCTTTCCATGCTCTATTTAGAAGCTCGGGAAATTTACTATCCCTCATCCAGTAGTTATGAAATTTGAAGGGCTTAGGTCCGAAGCTTATTGAATCCTTGATAGTTACACTGATTGGTGAGTGATCAGAGATTCCGGGTGGCAGGAATTCAACGTCAACTAAAGGAAAATTAGTAAACCATCTTCCATTTGCAAAAAATTCTGTCAATACGACTAAAAATTCTACCACCATCAGTCCAATTATTGCACCATGTATAAAAATGCCCTCTACCAGGATATTCCTCCACATCAAGCTGCTCCAAACATTGATTGAATCTATCCATAGCTGTAAAGTCAAAATCTAGACTTCCCAATCTCTCGGAAGAGTTTCTGATTTCATTGAAATCCCCCATGATTAGCCACAGTAGGTTGCCCACTGTGGCTTTCAATGTAATGAGATAGCTCCACAAGTTTTTTCTTTGCTCAGCTTTATTCATTCCATATACAAAAGTCAACATGAAAACCCCACAGAGATTATTCTCAACAAGGCAAGAAATACTTTGCTGGTGAATTCTAAAGTCAGAGCATATAGTATCCCCAGGTTTCCAACAAAAGAATATCCTACATACTTCAATCATATTTCCATTGTGCACAAACTCCCATTGGGGTAAACATTTATTCATCACATTGTTAATGTTTCCCCATTTTAATTTATTTTCTACAACTCCCAAGATATCTATTTTCATACTATTTACAACTTTCTTCAGTTCAGTTTGCTTGTTGGGGTCATTTAACCCCCTAATATTCCAGCAGAAAACTTTCATTTTAAACCAGGTGAGTAGATTTTCTTACCTGATCTTTTCCTTGCCCCACGACCAAGCTTATTCTCCTCTCCTGGATTTTCCAGAATTTTTTCTAATTCAACATTTTGCAGTGGGCTGTAGTTGTTCCCTATAATGATGGTCTGTTGCGCTGCTGTGTCCTGGACTCTCCTCCGATCTGGGTTGGGTTGCCAAGGCCTATTCTGCACCCCTTCTGTAGTCTTGCTCGCTTCTTCTGTCATTCCCAACACTCCATTAACTACAGAAAGTACCACCAATGCTTCATGTTCTTGTTCTGACTGTATCTCTTTCCCCTTATTCTTTTTCTCCATATTATTTCCTTCATCCTTTTCTATAGTTGAGACATTTAATTCATCTACAACTTTTTCCACAGGTTCCTCCTTCTCGAAACTGGTTGCTATATCAATTGATTCATTTACAGATTTGTCCATAGCTTCCTTTGATATCCATCTGGACACTATTTTTGGCTGAAGAGGGCACTGTTTTAAGCTATGTCCAAACTTCTTACAATGCATACAGCAAGGGGGGATCCACTCATATTGTATTTCCTGGCTCTCCTTCTGTCCAAATTCATTAACATATGGAATAGACGTGGGTTTTGTAGCACCTGCAGCCAACTCCACACACACCCTAGCATATGAAACTCTTGTCTGACTGGCTGTTTGCTTATCAGTATAGAGTGGTTTACCTACGTAGCTCGCAAGTTTGCTTAGTCCAATCTCAGTGTAATAATGCAATTTGAGATGAGGAAATCTTATCCAAACTGGGACTGCCTCCAAGTTCTCTTTCCGGAGATCTAGCATAGGAGACCAAGGCTTCAAGAACAGCATCTTGCTAGCAATAGGCCATGGAGATTGCTCCAAAGCCCTAGCTTTGCTGGCCTCATCCCGGAAATTGAAGACATACACACCATTTTTCACTAGATTAATATCCACTGCACCAAATGCCTCCCACCGTGATTCCACAAACTTACGCATTACGGAGAATGGGGTAGAATGCCCAATTGTAAATCCAATTACAGCATTTTCCCACTTCTTCATCCCTGGTGCCACATCCTCTGTGCATACAGCTACTGGTTGATTCACCTCAGGAGGAAGGAATTTAAGCCCCATGCCCCCATGTGTAACTCCTGCAACTTGCGCCCAAGATTTATCCACTGTCATTGTTCGGATTGAGGCCATCACCTTGGGGGAACTCGTACTTTCTGACAAGAGCGGCGGAAAATCTTCCAATTCGTTCAATACTACCGACAAACTTCCACCATGGCTGAGATCTAACCACTGAACTTGATTTGCCTTTTCTGAGCTGTTAGATCTATGCAGAGATTCCTGATTCTTCAGGATTGAATTCGGCTTTGACACTGGCGGTTATTCTGTAAAGGCGGTTGGTGGGTTAGAGAGAGAGAGAGAGAGCACTTTCTCCCGCCCAGTCAGGGTTATTTGTTTCCAGAAGGAAAATCAAGAAGATAATTGGGAGTGCTCATTGAACCCAAGTCTATAAGTTTCTTCATGCCCATTTTAATATTTAACGCAAACTCACCTTAACTCCAAAAGTCACCTCTTTGCCCAACTATGGACTCATTTTTCTTCAACATCCAAACTAGATTCAGAACCTCTGCCAATCCTTGGTTTCTTGGTCTAACACCAACCAAACCTCCGACCAAACCCATGGCACACCTAGTCCAATACCAGTTAAACTTCTTGGCACCTCAATCCACTGCCAAGAAGAAAATTTCATCGGCCAAGTCCCAAAAAGAATCTACTTGCCCATGAGTAACTCAGACTCATAACTAAAAACTCTGATCCCACATGTTGGGAAGAAAAACATTGAGAATTCACTAAAAATGCCAATATGTAAGTCAGGAATCCAACTTTGATCCAAAAGTTTAAGCTGTTAGGTCTCATACCCTTACTTATATGTGAAATGCTCTTTCTCTATTTGCTGAACGAATATGGGACACTTTTCCTTATGAACCTAACAGCAAGTTTTTAGATCTAATTAATTATCATCCAATGAACGCTACAAGAAAAAATGTCATCAGTGACAACATTTTCCAGTGACGATAAAAAGTTATCACAAAATGGGGCTGTTTAGCTACAACATTGAAGGTTGTCACAATTGAGTCAAAGCAACTAAATCTTCAGTGAATACCCTTTATTATTGTCACAAAACTGTTTTGCGCCACCGGACTTGGATATCGCGGGTTTTACAATAGTGACAACTTGATAAATGTCGTCAGTATTTCTACTTCTTTCTTTGACAACTTTTCATTGTTGTCACTGTTTATGTTTACTGACGACCATTTTTTTGTCAGTAAAACTATCACTATAAGAAAATTAATCATTAGTGACAACTTTTCTCAGTGACAACTAAAAAGTTGTCACAGAAAGGGACCTTTTAGCCGCAAAGTTGAAAGTTGTCACAAATGCTTCATGGGTGCCAAGTTATTATTGACAACTTTGAATTGCTGTCGCAAACAAATTCCTGCCACAACATTTGGAGAACGATGGAATAATTGAAATAGTGACGACTTTGGAAAGTCGTCACTATGTTCCGTTCTTTTTGACAACTATGCTTTGTTGTCACCGTATTTGTGTGCATTTTTCATTGATGATTTCAGGTTGTCACTAGAGTTATGTGTAGTATTTAGCAACAACTTATGTCATCACAAAACTATCTTCAAATTGAGCCTTTTTTAAACTGTTATTCTTGATTTGTTTTCTAATTAAATTACTTTACTGTTATATGATTATAGGTCTCGTAATTAATTTAATTTTCTTATAGATTTGGTAATTTAATTATCTTAGTTAAACTAGTCATAGTTGCTCAAATTGGAATAATTTTCTAATTGAAAATGTGACAGCCCCACCTCTCCCAAGGGTAACCCATCAATGGACTGCCTTTCGCCAGGGACTCACTACAAATCCTCAATCATATTATAGACTTCAAATAATCACACTTCAAGATCTCTAAAATAATAATACAAGCATTTATTCTTAAAATCCTTAATTGAGGTCCAACAATATATGATAGTTAACTTACAAAAGTAAATCCTCCATAAGGTCTATTAAAAGTCCGATAACATCAATTTTAGGTACAATAAACCATTAACTTCACAATTTAATATTAAACCTATACAAAATTATGAAAATCCTACCCAAGTAACTAGATCCTCGATCTACGATCCCCACTTCGAGACCTGTTAAAGAAAACAAACTGGGGTGAGCTAACGCTCAGTGAGGCCAAGGAAAGGCATGCAAACACATAATCAAGCAAGTAGGAAAGCCGGTAAATTCAGATATAAAAGCGTGTAAATCAAACAATCACTTGTACTATTGCAACTTTCACCAGGAGACCGTATTCCCAAGGAATCACTACTCGAGGGCTCACATTAGGCAAAAGTCTTGGAGCTGGGTTCGGAGAACCCTCTTCGAGCCTCTCTATTTACAGTGAATATGCGCAAGCACAATGAGCAGTGTTCATGCAGGAAAATACACAGAAACAGGTAAGGATACAGGGCTCTCAGGAGCCAATTTCCACCGCTCAAGTAGTTGAGTCTATTCCATCCCAAACGCTGACTCTCCAACTTAGCAAAGGTAAAGTCCCAGAATCTCCACTTAGTACAACCTTCGCCCAACAGTTCACCCTCTCGGCCCAAACCAAACAGGTAAGTATAAAAGGTAAAGCTACAATGAGCAATACCGAGCAAGACCTCTTCAATAGGTCAAGCTCAAAGAACAAGCATCCTAAGGTTCACCAAGCTTCCGACCAAGCCCCTTGCCGCTGGGTCCCAAGGATCCCCAATAGGTTTGGCGCCCCATTTATAACTTTTAAGTCGATGGATTATTCCAATCGACATTCGGCCGACCAAGTCAAGTAAGTCATGTACATGCTAAGTCAAGTAAAAGAGGACGAGCGCGATAAAGTACACTCTCGCCTCAACAGGTTACATTCAAATAAACATGTCAGGTAATTCAACAATTCATGCACTTGACACTCACCGAAGTCAAGAGTCTAAAGAAAAAGCATGCAAGATCAATTGAGTTCTTTGGGATCTTCTCGATCACCTGAGACAAGTACGAATATAAATTACTTAATTATACAACCAAGGTTTAGTAGTTTTCTCACTACCCTTATTTAAAAGATAACATTTTCAAGTCATGGGAAATGATCAAGTACTTTAATTCAAATCACTAGGGTAATATTTGATAAATGTCTTTAAAATGTCTCAATTAGACTCAAGTCAAGTGAAATACCAAGTTGGCACGAAAATCAAGAAAGAGGGTTGACCATTTTCATGTCAAAGTTACCAAGTTTTACGCCCTAAAAATAATTAAAAGAGAATGGAAATAAGTTTTCCTAATTCACCGACCAAATTTATTTCAAAAAGTGGAAAGCTCGAAAATTTCCTAGTTTGAGCTGAAATCTTTGAAAAATCATAACTTGAGTTATACAAATCAAAATTTCACGAATTTGGTGCCGTTGGAAACCTATTTTAAAGTTATAAAACTTTGTAGAAGGCACCCAGTAAAAATTCTGGGCCAAAACTGCCCAGATTTTCGTTCAACAGAAAGCTACAGTACTGAGACAGGACACATCAGGCTGGCCATCCAGGCTACTTTGAAAATTCGCCATAAATTCCAGAAAATTAGTTAGTCTCTGAAATTCATACACAATATAGTAATACATAAGGAGTTTCAACAGCCACTGACGGAACTCAATTCTGACACTCGAGCATGAAGTTTTAACAATTCAAACAGAGGGGGTTTAAAATTCTGAAATTCTGTTTTCCAGTTTTGCAGGGCAGATTTCAAGGCTTCATTTGAATGACGAATTCTTGGTCAAAAATCACCAAATTTGGTACACTAATACTTCCATATATAGGCTAGAGGAATACCAAAATTCAACCAAAAATTCGAATGGGAAGGCAGTTTTCTATGCGCCTAAAGTGGACTGGTTCGCATATGATCAATCCTGCAAATTTCACTTCCTTTTCTCATCACTACCTTTAATACATCTAAACCACTTCCGATTGACCCCAAATTCGAACCTAAACTAGTATTGAACTTCCTAAGTCTAAGGTTGGTCAAAATGATAGAAGTTTATATCAACTTTTAGCATTCAACAGTCCAAGAATTTCGGACAGCATATATCCTCAAATTTCCAGATTTTGCCTCCAACTTGACAACCATTATTGCAACAACTCTTGTAAGGCTTTTGTGGGGGAAAAATAACAACTTAAAAATCAACATTTAAACATCAAATTCAGTCCTTAATCTAGCCAAAATACAGCCACGAAATTTGACCCAAAAATTAGAAAATTCACCCCCAATTTCTTCTTCCTCTAGCCGGTTTTTCCTTAAGGTTTTCTTCCAACTTTTAACAACCAACATTAAACATAATGCACTTATATAACACCATTTAACCATCTAGCAAACAAATACACATATTTAGTAGGAATCCAAGAGCCCACTTTTTCCTCATAATCATCAAATTACAAAATAATAAAGCTGAGCAACTCAATCCACATAATCAACATCAATCAAGATTCTAAGAACCTATCGACCACCCAAGCCTAATATCATGCTTAAAATTGTAATCAATAGACAAAGATGGAAGATTTAGCAATTTACCTCTTCTAAGAGGATTAAAGGATTAATCTTGATTAGGAGGGAGGAATGAAATGGAATAAAATGGAAGTGAATTAGGGTGAATTAAGTGGAGGAAATAATGGCTAAACAAAATTCTAATTTCAAGGAGGTTAATTCGCCTTTACACCTAAGGTTTCACAACCCCAATCATTTTCGCCTTATTAACTCAATTTCTAGTCCCTTAATTGTATTTTAGCCTCACGTAGTGATCATCCCACACTCCATCGCCACGCCACTCAACGCCTAATTTTCACCTCGAAAAACGTGTTTTGCTCATTTTCTGTCTAATCGATATAAAAGAGCAAATTTTAAATACTAAATGAATTATTGATAAACTACAAGAAATTAAGGGTGAACTAAAATCAATTCACCTCAAGACGAAAGAAATTAAATTAATAATTAAATAAATGAATAAATTGAATTTTCACCTAAATTTTCTAAAAAATTCGTTTAAATATAATTTTAAAATAATTGAACGAATGAATAACAATAATAACGTTATTTAAAATAATAGATATTAACAATATTTATAATAAATTTTGAGGCCCTCACATCCTTCCCCCCTTAACAGAATTTCGTCCTCGAAATTCATACTTGAACTATGAAATAACTCTAGGTATTTCCTCCGAATTTCTCCCTCCAATCCTCAAGTTACTTCCTCGACACCTTGGTTCCTTCACAATATTTCCAAAAGGAATTTGCTTGTTCCTCAAAATTTTCACCTAGTTAAACAAATAATTCTAGATATTTCTTCCACTTCCCAAGTTGTCTCCTTGATGTCGTGATCTCTCCGAAGAATCTTGACTAAATGGATTTTCTTAGTTCTCAAGTCCTTTACTTTTTTGTTTTGGAATTTTCTTAGAAGTTACCTTGAGCACCAAAGGCGATTACACTCAATGACCACCACACACGGACCATCTCCAATTAATTCCCTTAAACCATCACAGAGCTCAATTCAAAAGGGAGATCCACACTCTTAAACAACTACTGTAACGCCTAAAGAGGAGATTAAAGTTTTGAAAACCATCATTTAAAAGAGGACTTAAAACTATAAGAGACCTCGTTTTTCATCTACGAATTCAAACTCAGATCAAATCGGCATTTTCAAAGTAAAGTTAAAAGTTTTAAAAGAACACTTTTCTTTAAACCAGAAAATTCTAACTTTTTATATCCATAAATAGAAAAATTACCAGTTGTATACCACTAGAAAATAGACTCAAAGTACTACAACTGTTCAAAAGGCATTTTCTCAAAACTCAATTTGTAAATAGACAAACTTGACCTCAAGTGATAACTTTCGCAAATTGAAAACCAGATCAAGTCTGACATTTTAGTGAATTCTAAAAACTATTGGTACTTATGGAGATTGAGCAAAATTCTAAAGTTTACAAGGTTGAAAAGTTCTTGTCTAGTTTCAAATCTAACATACAAAACCCAAATTTAAAATTTTATATTTTTTTTTCACCGCGATGTCAAAATTTTCCAAAATTGTGCAATGCTTCCCGAGGAGATATCTAGCAAAACGAAGTTCAAGAAATTATCCCTTTTTAACTTCTAAACTCACATTTAAAAGTCAACATTGAACAAAAATTATTGAGCAATATTTTACCAAAGATTTGTAAGAAAATGGGACTAAAAGTAGTTGAAAGGATTCGGCCAGTAGGGGATATTTCTAGAGATTCTACCAAGATTCTCGCATCAATCTCATAACTATAGTCCTTCAATCTCATGAAATAACCATAATACATAATAATCATCATATATCAGGCTATTAATCATCAAGATTCAACAACATGTTGACATCACAAAACATGAAAAATCTTCAAGTCATCTAACCGAGTACTCGGGTTTTCAAGAGATCCTTTCAATAGACTAAACTCATCTAGCCCTAAATGATTAGATTTAAGTCGTAAAACTTATAGGTCTACAAAGTTCAAACTCTTCCCGCTAGTATAGTCTCAACCCTAGCCAAGGTAAGTCGTAAACCTCCAAGACTCGCCACAAGGTTTACCTTTCTCTCGAACTTGGTCAGTGGCAAGTAAAATTGGATGAAGTAATGGTCTTGAAGCAAAATTTATGAAAGAACAGATGAAATCTTTCTTCTCTATTTGGAGCTTGAATAACCGGCTAGAGAAGAGTAAATAGCGAAGAAAATTGTTGAAAAATCTCACCTCTCTCATCTCTATAAGGCTGGTTACAAGGAAGGAGGAGAATAGAGTTTCGTGTTGGTGATTTTCTCGAAAGATAAAAGCATGAATAAAGATAAAATATGAAGCAAGACTCTCTTTTCTCTCTCTAGTTGTTTTCTTGCGAAATCAAAATAAAATGGTAGAATGAAGAGTAATTAAAGTTTTGTAAAGAATGAGTGGCGGAGGTGATGCCAATGGCCACCCTTCCATTGCTCGTGACTCTAATAAAATCTATCTTATTCACTAGTTCGCCTTTTCACACTTAACTCCCTTTAATTTCAATAAAATGCAACATACACCTCACGAGTTATCTCTTTACCCTCATCCACTAACCCTCAACTTCACCTCTTGGTTATCTCCCAGGTCTTGGGGTTACCTAGCCCTTCGTTCTTGACCTCGACCTCGGCCTCGTCTACCATCCATAATCTTTATAGAAGGTAGACACAAAATAAATGCGAGAATAAAATAATATATAGTAGAACAAGGTGGAATAAAATAGAACAACATAAAATAGAATAAGCAACTAGCAAATTAAATTTTGGACTCAACATGAAAATCTTTTAGATCCGACCAAATTCCATACGTATATATACCGAGAGAATCAAGTACATTACGGTGGCATATTTAATACAAAAGAACATATCAAAAGTCGCTTGCACGGCCATATTACCACACAAAAACACAACAGAGAAAGCGGTAAATAAGCATGCACCCACCGAGACGAGAATCGCCCTGGGGGTTTCTCTTTACAAAAAGGTTACAAAATATACTACACGTAGATGCCACAAAATACAAATAGTCATGTAGTCACAAGCATAGGCGTGCTTTATGAGTTGTTTGCTTCCTTTTTCTTCAAAAAAAAAAAAGAAAAAAGCAATGAAAAAAAAATGAAAAAAATGAAAAAAATGAAAAAAATAGAAAAAGAAAAAAGGAAGATGTGTGAAGTTCTTGTGTTGTGAAAGTGGCAAGCACCAATACAAGCTACGTTTGTTTGGTTGATGAAGTGTTAATTTGCCTTAAAAGTTGAAATTTGTAAAGAAATTGTGCATTGGAATTTTTGGCATTCTCTTTGACATATTTGCACGTAAATTGACCCTTTATCCTACCTTTAACCCAAGCCTCATTACAACCTTGTGAAAGTCCCTTTGATTCTTGTAGTAAATTCATTCTTGAGTGGTGGAGATGTGATATATGAGCAAGCCTATGGTAATGTCATTCCATTGTGTCGATTTGAGTGCTATTTTATACCTTATACACTTTGAAGTGATTGAGTGTATTTGTTGAATTCTATGTGAGGTTGTCAATTTGATATATTCTGATTTTAATGCATCACAGTTAACCCCACAATATTTTCAGAATTTGGACTCCACAACTCTTGGAAATTGCCCACGTGCCCCTGAAAATCTTGGAAATCTAGCCTGGATGTCTGCCTTAGGCGCGCCCACGCCTAACTGTCAGGAACGCTTCTGGATTTTCCCTTTTTCAACACAATTTCACCAAATCCTGCAATTAACCACCAATTAAATAAACTTAGTAGAATCCACCCAAGAATGCAATTTTTAGTTTAAATAATTAGGAAATATCAACACAATAAATAACTAAAATTACACCCTATCAAACTCCCCCACACCTAAATGATGCTTGTCCTCAAGCATACCCCACTCAGAAGCACAATCAAGACATAGGATAATTGTAGCAATTCCATACCAATCAAGCTTCCCATATATTCCCCAACAATTTCACCAAAATCAGAATATATTAATTTGGCAAATCTCACCAGGAATTTAACAATTGCACTCATTCACTCCAAGATGTAAAGGATAGGCATATCACTCAATTCAACACCATGGAATGACATTACCATAAGCTTGCTCATATGTCACATCTCTACCACTTAATCATGAATCAAATGCAAAAATCAAAGGGACTTTCACAAGGTTGTAATGGGGTTTAGGTAGAGGTAGGATAAAAGGGGTAATGTAGGTGTAAAATATGCTAAAGAAAAATGCCAGAATTCCAATGCACAATTCCTTTACAAATTTTCACCTTCAAGGCAATTAGCACTTCACCAACCCAGCAAATGTAGCTTGTATTGGTGCTTATCTCATTTCACAACACAAGAACTTCACACATTCTTTTTTTTTCTCTTTCTATTTTTTTCACTTTTTTCATTTTTTTTCTTTTTGTTTTTTTTTTCATTGCTTTTTTTCTTTTTCTTTGTTTTCTTTTTCTTTTTTTTTTTCAAGACAAAAGAAACAAACAATATATAAAGCACCTTAACTTGCTACACTTGCTCTTTTTTTTTTTCATCCATTGCCTTGCAAATAATACACCAAGCCTCATGCAATGATATTCAAGTATTACTTTAACATATGGGTTCACAAAGAAAGTCTAAAAAGAGGTTTTAGGCTAAAAATGAGGTTATCAAACAAAGACGAGGTTAATGGCTCAAATTGGTTCACTAGGGGTAGATAAAATAAATGAAGGATTTTTCTAAAGTCAAAATGGTTAATCCTAGTATTATCATTTTAATGCACCAAATTCATTTAAATGTGGCCTTGACATGCATAACCGAGCAAGTTCTAGAATGACCAAACCATGTGGAATACCACTCAATCAACGAAAATAGAGCAAATTTAGAAAAATTGCTCAGAATCAAGCTCAAAAACTCACACATGGTCAACAATAGATGTCAAATCAAACATATTCATCAATTGATTCCATCATTAAGAAAAATAGAAAACCTAATTGGCATGAACTCACTACTCATACCCACATCTTGATTGCATTCATCATTGTTTAAAATCAGAGGACTAACAAAGAAAAGAAAAACAAACTAACAAGGACAAGGAAAAGAAAAAACAAACTATCACCCACAAGTATAGGTAACCCTCCCCCACACCTAAATCCTACATTGTCCCCAATGTAGCAAATAAAGAACATGTAAAAAGAGGCAAAAGGAGACAACGAAACTTCCCTGAATCACGGAGGAGGGCATCAACCAACTATGACTTGGGGGAAAAAGGTGGGCGGAAACCTACATGGTGGAAGTACTGTGCCAAGTTCTGAGCCATCTTGTTGCGGGGCTTTGGAGAAAAGAAAAAAAAAGAAGAAAGAAAGAAGAAAGAAGAAGAAAGAAAGAAAGGAAAGAAATTAGGGTGCGTGGTTTTTTTTTTGAAATAAGAACACCACTGAGAATTGGAAAAGGGATAGGAAAAGAATTTTTTTTTTTGGTGAGCCACCGTTAGGCGTGGCCGCTAACTAATAGCAACGCTCTTTCGACAATTGAGTTCCTTAGGCGTGACCACAAGGCGTGGCAGCGCCTAACTAGTGTCAACACTGACGAATTTGATTCCTTGCGTGACCACTTAGCGTGGCACGCCTAACTTGTGCCAACGCCTCGATCGGACGTAAATTGCAATCGCAAGCGTGACCAATTGGCACGCCTAACCAAGGAGACGCTCTGACCGCAGTAAGAATTTCGCTTCCTTAGATCGCATCCAATTACGGCACTAATTGGTGGCGACCTAACACATAAAAAAAATTATCATTTTAACTGAATCTACTTACTTAAAAAGATACAAAAATACTAAAAATACTAAAAATAAGCAAATCATAAACCTTGGGTTGCCTCCCAAGTAGCGCCTTTCTTTAATGTCTTTGGCTAGACAATGCCTTATTTGTTCAAGGAGGATAAAATTTTCCATTCTTGTCATGGCTTGCTCCATATGTTCCCCGATAGCCCCTCATAGATGGAGTAGTCTTTGAACTCATGAACTGGTGCTCTTTGACCCTGGGATGATCCAAGTGAGCAAGTAATGGTTTGATTTTGCATTTAATTGCTTTTCGATGTTTGGCCACTACAACTTCTGGATTCTCCTGTCATTTAACTCCAAATGCCTCTTGCACAAATGGGGGTTAGTTATATTAGTAGCAAACATGGAGTAAGAGTCATTAGGATGTTTCTGCATCAAAAACATTAAAGTAAATAATTTCTCCATCAAATTCCATCGTAGTGTACCCTGATTAACATCAATCTTAGTCTGGGCAGTACTCATAAATGGTTTCCCTAACAAAATAGGTGATGGATTTGGAGAATTCCTGTCACCCATATCAAGTACATAGAAATCAGCAGGAAAAACTAGTCCTTCAACTTGAACCAAAACATCCTCAATTAAACCCTCAGGATAAACATTTGTACGATCAGCCAATTGAATTATCACTCCCGTTTCCTTTAATGGGCCTAGGTTTAGGGAATCAAATATAGATTTAGGCATGACATTAACAGAAGCTCCTAAATCTAGCATGGCACCTCTAATTCTAGAATTTCCAATTTTACAGGGGATGATGAACATACCTGGATCATCACATTTAGGTGGGAGCTTTCTTTGCAACACAACTGATAACGTTCTCCCCACCACAACTCGTTCATCTCCCCTAAGCTTCCTCTTATTAACGCATAGATCTTTCAAGAATTTGGCATATTTGGGCACCTGCTTGATTGCATCCAGAGGGGGATGTTTATTTGCACCTTACGAACACCACTAGATTTCTTTTCCTTCTCTTGCTTCTTTGGCTTCTCCAACCTACTAGGGAATGGTGGTGGAGTAGCTTTAGCTTTAATTATTGGATCGAGTTACTCGTGAGCCTTCTTGCCCAACCCTTCTTCTTCCAATTCTTTCTCAATTTGGTCCTCATTCTTGTCTTTGGGAATTGTTGGTTTAGGACCTTCAATCTCTTTTCCACTTCTAAGGGTCATAGCACTCACATTTTGGGATTCAGCCTGGGTTGAGGGTAACCTCCCATCCACCTTGGCTTCTAGGGCGACGCAGTAGCTAACCCACTCACTTGTATCGTAGAATCTTGTATCTTTGGAGTCCGTTTTCTGCTGGAATTGCAAAGTGCTAGAAGCCAGGCTCTTGACTATTTCCTCTAAAGATGCATTGGATGAACTAGAAGTCGGTTGTTGTGGCTTGGGTTGGTAAGATTGCTGGAATCCTGGCAGCCGGTTAGGGAATGAATTCTGCTGCCTATTTCCATAGCTGAAGTTAGGATGATCTCTCCATCCTGGATTATACGTGTTTGAGTAGGGATCATATTGTCTTTAGGCTGGGCACGCCTCCAGCCATATTCACCGCTCAACTCCTCTCTTGAAGCATTGGGCATGTCGCTGGAATGCCTCCACATGTGTACAAATCCCACACACCTTCATCCATTCTCACGACTAGTTGTCGAACAAAGGATGTTAGTTCAGACAACTGTTGTTGCATAGAAGACACCTCCACTTCTTTGACTCTACGGATGGATGAATTCTCACGGGTGCCAAATTGTTGTGAATTTTCTGCCATCTCCTCAATTAGCACCCATGCTTGGTCAAGGGTCTTATTAGCTAAGGGCCCTCCACTTGCAAAGATCAATGATATTTCTATCAGATAGAACAAGTCCCTCATAGAAGTACTGGATCAATAGTTGCTCACTAATTTGATGTTGTGGACATCTTGTGCGCAATCTATTGAATCTTCCCACTCGCACAGGGATTCCCCAAGATGTTTTTAATGTCGCATATCTCCTTCCCAGACCGGGGATGGGAAAATATTTTCTAAAATTTCTTCTTCAATCAGGCTCATGTGGTGATACTACCTGTAGGTAGTATAACCAATCTTGGCTGCATCCTTAAGTGAGAATGGGAATGCTCGAAACTTTATTTGCTCTTCGCTAGGTGCTTCATGCTCGAAAGCACCACGCCAAATTCTTGAGGTGCTTGTCGGGTTCTTCACCTGAAAGTCCATGAAAAGATGGTAAGAGGTGAATCAAGCCAAATTTTAACTCAAACGAAGTATTTTCAGCTATGTTTGGAAAAGTTATGCAAAGGGGTTGTTGAGTTAAATCTGGGGCAGCCAACTCCCTGAGTGTCCTAGTATGATTGGCCATAATGTACTCCTCTTGCTCTGAATCACTAGAGGAATCACTTGAAGATTCACCAATTCAATTGCCAAATTGAGCCTGTGAGATGGGGTAGATGATTGCCCTTTCTTTCGTTCTTTGGTCTCCTTTCTTAGCCTACGCGCTGTCTTCTCAACCTCTGGATCGTATATCAATTTACCTATACGAGAAGAACGAGGCATAAACTAGCAAAGAACACCAAAAATAAAAGCAAGAATAAAATAGAAATAAAAATAAAGCAAAGTAAACTCAAAAAGAGCAAATAATTTAGGCACCAGTCCCCGGCAACGGCGCCAAAAATTGACAGGTGTCGAGCCTGTGCAATAATAAATACCTACTCTAGGAAATATAAATTTTGAGTATATAGGGTGAGTAGGATCGCCTCGTGAGGCTGGGAAAATTAACTCCTTTTTCAGCCAGTGAAATGGGGATTTTAGAATTAAATGCTAACAAAAGATAAACTAAATAATCAACTATGGAAAATAATTAAAAGAGAGAGATTTAATGGGAAAAGCTTTAGCCAAGGATACACTTCAGAAATGGTTCAAATAACTGATCATTGATGCAAATATAATTCCAACATTCATTGATAAACAGGTTTTTCACTGCCGATCGATCGACAGCCAGCTCTCCTTATTGTTTCGATAGCCAAGGTACACCATTGACTATTTCCCTAATTCGTGAATAACCCTAGGTACGACCATAGATTTAATTCCTAATTGCATTAAAATTAGAGAAACCCCGTTCTAATTAACAAACACGCCATTAATAGAGGTTCATTTAAATTAGATTGTATATTTCCCCACACAAACCCAATTGTGCCAGTTGCTACCAGGATTAGAATAATCAAACAATTACGGATTCAATTACCCTAATTAGCAAATAGATCACGTGAATAATTAAATATTGTACACCTACTTAATCACACACCCATCACTACAATCAATAAAGAGAAAAACATACAAATACCAATGAATAGAGGGAATGAGTAAAAAAATTAGATCTCACGTAAATAATTGAACCAAATCCTCAGTTGCCCCTTGACTAGTAATAAGAAATTAGCCACACATCATGTTTGAGTTTCCACCAAATTTGTTGAATGAAGATGAAAGAAACATCCACTAATATTTAATATAAAAGAGAATAGCAAGGAGAAAGAAAGGACGGAAAACTATTGCTCGGCTTTGCTCTTCGCTCTTCTTTTCCGTGTTTTTTTTCTTTTTCCCCAATGATGACGATGCCCAAGAGATGTTGTAGCCAAAGAAGATAAGTCCCACAGGATTGCTTCCTTAGCCCACACAAAAATATATATATATAGTCGCATGCCTTTAACTTCCACGCAGCTCCCCACTCTTTTTTTCCTTTCCAAATTGAACTCCAAGAAGGAAAACTACCAATATACCAAATCCTATTCTAAAGGTTTCCTAAAAATAAAATATCAATTTAGTTCCCTAAACAAATCAACTACTAAATAACAAAACATCACAATTAACCCCACAATATTTTCAGAATTTGGACTCCACAACTCTTGGAAATTGCCCACGTGCGTTCTGGAAATCTTGGAAATCTAGTCGATGTAGACGCCTTTAACTGAGAACGCCTGGATTTTCCCTTTTTCAACACAATTTCACCAAATCCTGCAATTGACCACCAATTAAATAAACTTAGTAGAATCCACCCAAGAATGCAATTTTTAGTTTAAATAATTAGGAAATATCAACACAATAAATAACTAAAATTACACCCTATCAATAGGCCTCACAAGCCTCACCCCATCTAATCCACTTACAAAACATTCAAAAGACTAAGACCTTCATAGTCTAGTTCATAACTAGATTTTCACCCTACATCTAGGAGGATTTAAGACCAAACGATATCAACATTTGGTTGTACTAATCATTACATCAAGTGCCAAGTTCAAAACTCCTAGCATAGATATAACTCTAGGTTTTATGGCAGTTCCTTATTTGGTGTTCGAGGCTTCCACACCTTAAACATGCTCCCATCTTTCTCCAACACTCATCTCAGAGGATGAGATTTTGATGTAAATCACACTTAGCAGCTCTGAAGTTGCCACAAGAGGTCCACTAGATTTTAGTTTCCTTCCTTTACCTTCACAGAGTTGTTCATCTTGGTTAATCTCTTTACGCTTCCCTTTAACATTAAAAGAGCTTCCCAACTGATTTCTAACTTGAGTGTTGGGAGTATCTCGAAATTCAATTTGGGTAGTTGAGTGCACCAGATCAAATTTATGCTGCATCTCCTCTAGTACAGCTTCATATTTCTTCTTCATTTCCATGTACTTGCTTATTAGCTCAGTCTTTTCCTTATATTCTTGTTCCCATCGTCCTTCCCAATATTTAGCAAGTTCCGTCTGAAACCCTAAATCCTTTCGAAGAGCCTCTACGTCTTCGTGTGAATCCTCCAAGTTCACCATGTCACTAATTCCTTTAACTTCCGAATTTATCCTACTAAGGAAACCAAAATCGCCAGGTTAATATTTAATCACAATGGAACTCTAACCAATTAAAGCTCAACTTTTTGAAATCCAATATAAGGACCCTTATTGACTCGGGAATTCGAGTCCTATCTTTTGCTTATCTACCTATCTGAGAGATCTCAACACAATTCGTCTATTTTGAGAGATGCAAAACCGTAGACATAAGTATGGCTATGTCAACTCTATATTCAAGAACAATATCCTTAAATTATCCCAAATAGATCTTTAACCTAGGCTCTGATACCACCTGTGACAGCCCCACCTCTCCCAAGGGCGAACCCAAGGGTATCAGCAAATTGTCTGCCCAGCTCTCGCCAGGACTCACTACAAATCCTCAATCATATTATAGACTTCAAATAATCACACTTCAAGATCTCTAAAATAATAATACAAGCATTTATTCTTATAATCCTTAATTGAGGTCCAACAATATATGATAGTTAACTTACAAAAGTAAATCCTCCATAAGGTCTATTAAAAGTCCGATAACATCAATTTTAGGTACAATAAACCATTAACTTCACAATTTAATGTTATGCCTATACAAAATTATTAAAATCCTACCCAAGTAACTAGATCCTAGATCTACGATCCCCACTACGAGACCTGTTAAGGAAAACAAACTGAGGTGAGCTAACGCTCAGTGAGGCCAAGGAAAGGCATGCAAACACATTATCAAGCAAGTAGGAAAGTCGGTAAATTTAGATATAAAAGCATGTAAATCAAACAATCACTTGTATTATTGCAACTTTCACCAGGAGACCGTATTCCCAAGGAATCACTACTCGAGGGCTCACATTAGACAAAAGTCTTGGAGCTGGGTTCGGAGAACCCTCTTCGAGCCTCTCTATCTACAGTGAATATGCGCAAGCACAGTGAGCAGTGTTCATGCAGGAAAATACACAGAAACAGGTAAGGATACAGGGCTCTCAGGAACCAATTTCCACTGTTCAGTAGTTGAGTCTATTCCATCCCAAACGTTGACTCTCCGTCAACTTAGCAAAGGTAAAGTCCGTAGAATCTCCACTTAGTACAACCTCCGTCCAACAGTTCATCCTCTCGGGCCCGAAACCAAACAAGTAAGTATAAAAGGTAAAGCTACAACGAGCAATACCGAGCAAGACCTCTTCAATAGGTCAAGCTCAAAGAACAGTACCTAAGGTTCACCAAGCTTCCTGACCAAGCCATTGCCGGCTCGGGTCCCAAGGATCTCCAATAGGTTTGGGCGTCCCTATTTATAACTTTTAAGTCGATGGATTATTCCAATCGACATTCAGTTCCAGTCAAGTCAAGTAACAGTCATGTACATGCAAGTCAAGTAAAAGAGGACGACCGCGATAAAGTACACTCTCGCCTCAACAGGTTACATTCAAATAAACATGTCAGGTAATTCAACAATTCATGCACTTGACACTCACCGAAGTCAAGAGTCTAAGACAAAAGCACGCAAGATCAATTGAGTTCTTTGGGATCTTCTCAATCACCAGAGACAAATACAAGTATTTTAATTCAAATCACCAGAGTAATATTTGATAGATGTCTTTAAAAATGTCTCAATGAGACTCAAGTCAAGTTCAATAAACTTCCATGTTGAGGTGAAATATTTGAAAAATCGTAACTCGGGTTTTACAAGTCAGAATTTGACATACTTGGTACCGTTGGAAACCTCTTGAAAAGTTCTACAACTGTGTAGAAGACACCCAATTAAAATTCTGGACGGAATTAGCCCAGATTTTTGAGAAACAGGAGGCTACAGTATCAAAACAGGGCATATCAGATTGGTCGACCAGCCCACTTTGAAAGTTCACCAAAAATTATAGAAAATGAATTGGCCTCTAAAATTCATATGGTTTAAATTACTATGTAAGAAGTTTCAAACTCCACTGACGGAACTCAATTCCGACGTTCGAGCAAGAAATTAAAGCAGTTCAAACAGAGGGGGTTCAAAAATCTGAAATTTCTGTTTTCCAGTTTTGCAGGGCATACTTCTAAGCTATATTTGAGTGACAAATTCTATTTCAAAAATCACCAAATTTGGTACACTAATACCTCCATATATCAACTAGATTTATACCAAAATTCAACTTAAAAATCGATCAGTAAGGCTGTTTTATACGCGCCCAAACTAGACCGGTTCGCATTTGTTCAAACCTGCAAATTGCACCTACATCTTCTTATCACCATCATTAACACATCTAATCACTTCCGATTAGCCTCAAATTCGAACCTAAGCTGGTATTAGTCTTTCTTAACCTAATGTTGATCAAAAATGATCACAACTTTCATCAAAAACTATCACAAAACAACTCCATGAAATCGGGCAGCATGCTGCCCCAATTTTCCAGAATTCTTGCCTCAACTTATCACTCATTTGTGCTAGGATTTTCAAAGGGCTTTTGTGGGGAAACTTTAACCACTTAACCTTCAATATATAAACCTCATATTAAGCCTTCAAGTTGACCAAAATCTCATCCACAAAATTAAGGAAAAATCAGAAGATTTCATGCCCTAATTTTCTCTCTCTCTAGCCGAATTTCCTTGAGGTTTTCTTCCAACTTTTTAGCAACCAAAATTAAATATAAAGCATTTATATAACACCATTTAACCATCTAGCAAACAAATGCACATATTTAGTGTGAATTCCAATAGCCCACAACTTCTCCATAATCATCGAATTCAACATAATTAAGCTCAACATCACAAACATCATAATCATCATCCATCAAGGTTCTAAGAACCTATCAACCACCCAAATCCTAACTTTTCATGCTTGAAATTGGAAGAAAAATGGACAAGGGTGAAGGTAGTAGAATGTTACCTCTCCTTAGGTTAGCAAGACACCAAAAAAAATGCAAGCTTGAGCCCACAAAACCCTCTTCCTCAAGCTCCTTGTCCAAGCCCCAAGATTAAGCTCAACTTAGTGCTAGATTAATTGAGTTTTTAGTGAAGAAAATGGAAGAAATTTTTGATGGAAAAACTAGAGAAAGAGGAGGAGAGGAAGTCGGGTGAGAGAGGGAGAGAAATGATGAAATTTTGAGCAATTTTCTTGAAGAGTAAATGGAAGAAAAAGAAAGACAAGACACAAGTCTTGTCTTACCCCAAAAGTCCAACTTTGAATAGTAAACTTAATTAACTTTTGGAGGGAAAATTAATTGGCTCTTTTGGCTTGAGATTAAGGAGTAAATCTCGATTAGAAGAGGGGAACGAAATGGAATAAAATGGAAGTGAATTAGGGTGAATTATGTGGAGAAAGTAATGGTTAATTAAAATTCTAATCCAAGGAGGTTAATTCAACTTAAACTATAATTTCAAACCCCTAATTATAATCACTCTTTTTAATTCACCTCTAATCACTGAATAACATTTCTAACTTACGGGTAATCATCTTTACATTCCAGTACAACTTAACTCGTTCCCCAAATTTCTATCTCGAAAAACGTATTTTTCTATTCGAAAAACGTGTGAGCTTGTGTTTCAAATATTGAAATGCTTTTTCTTGCGGCTCTCCCCAATGAAACTTCTCATCTTTGTTGATCAATTCGGTTAGTGGAGCAGCCAAGGTGCTGAAGTCTTTCACAAAGTGTCTATAGAATCCGGCCAGACCATGAAAGCTTCGCACATCACCAACTGATTTAGGTGTAGGCCATTCTTGGATAGCTTTGACCTTTTGTTCATCCACTCGCATACCCTAAGCATTAATAACAAATTCTAGAAACACAAGTTCGTTAGTACAAAAATCACAATTCTTAAGGTTGGCATATAGCCTCTCATTTCAAAGTACATTAAGAACAACACAAACATGCCTGAGATGCTCCTCATAGGACTTGCTATATATCAAAATATCATCAAAGTAAACGACAACAAACTTTCCTAAGAATGGGCGTAAAACATGGTTCATCAGAAGCATAAATGTACTAGGTGCGTTGGTTAGACCAAATGGCATCACTAGCCATTCGTACAACCCATACTTAGTTTTGAATGCTGTTTTCCATTCATACCCCTCCTTTATCCTAATTTGATGGTACTCGCCTTTTAAATCAATTTTAGTAAAGTCAATAGCCCCATATAACTCATCTAGCATTTCATTTAAGCATACAATAGGGTATCTATACTTTACCATCATGGCGTTTACCACTCTACAATCTATGCACATACGCCATGTACCATCTTTCTTTGGCACCAAGATGACCGGTACTGCACAAGGGCTCAAGCTCTCCTTAGCCCATCCTTTGGCCAATAACTCATCGACTTGCCTTTGAAGCTCATTTGTCTCCTCCGGATTGCTTTTATAAGCTGGTCGGTTTGGCAACGAAGCTCCGGGGATGAAGTCGATTGGTGCTCAATACCACGCAAAGGTGGTAGTCCACTAGGTATGTCGTCGGGAAACACGTTGGTATATTCCTGCAAAAGAGAAACAACCATGGAAGGTAGGTTAGTGTCTAAATCTTGTAAAGATAATGCCACTTCTTTACTAAAAAGTAGTAGAAGCGGTTGGCTATCTCGAGCAAGCTTCCTCACTTTCTTGGCTTTTATCAATAACACGTGTTTTTCCTCGGATTTTACCTCATTTGCCGAGCTTATACAAGCCTTTTTTTCCCTCTTTTTTTGCCTCGACAGTCACACTTTTTTTCTTTTTTTCACATGAATTTTCAAACTCTTTTTGCAATTTCATTTGGTCTTCGTGCGCTTGCTTAGGATACTTGTTAGTTACACCATCAAATGAGACTCTCCTATCAAATTGCCATGGACAACCTAGTATGATATGACTAGCTTGCAAGGGAACTACATCAGATAATACTTCATCCATATATTTACTAATTCGGAAAGAAACAAGAACCTATTTGGTGACTCGAACCTCTCTAGAGCTATTCAACCATTGCAATTTGTAGGGACGAGGGTGCTCTTGTGTAGGCAATTTCAAATTCTCCACCATTAGTATGCTTGCCACATTGATATAACTACCACTGTCGATGATCATACTACAAAGTGCATCCTTGACAAAGCAATGAGTATATAAAATGTTTTCACATTGCAAATCATCCTCTTTGATTTGTACAGTCGAAGCTCTATGTGCAACTAATGCTGTACCAAAGTTACCTTCAGGAGCGATGAACTCTTCTTCGTTTGGTGGCTCCTCTCCATCCTCCATGAGTAGCGACATCCCCTCATACTCCTCCTCATCGTCGAACACAATATCTCTATTTAGTAGAGCTATCATGATCCGCTAGTTGGGACATTCCCTTGCAATGTGCCCTCAGCCTTGGCACTTGAAGCAACGGTCATCTCGAACCTTTTCCCTAGGTTTTGGACCGTCTACCTTAGATGGCAGATTAGGTTTTCCCACGGCTGGCTTGGCCTGATTTCATCCATCAAACCTTGGCTTAGGAGGTGTAGCCGAGGTTGAATTCTGCAATTCGCCCCTAGAAGTGAATGGCCGAGAGGTAGAGGTAGAATAACTGAAGTTGTTTTGATTTTGACTCCTCCTCTTGAGTCGTTGTTCAACCTTCACGGACTTGTCAACAAGCTCATACAGCTCCATGTAGAGCTGCAATTCGACCCTCTCAGCTATTTCCGGTCGAAGTCCATTGATTAATCTAGCCATTGTAGCTTCCTTATCTTCTTGCACATCAGCTCAAAGCATAAGAATTTCCATCTCCTTGTGGTACTCATCCACACTCCAGTTGCCTTGCGTAAGGGTTTGTAGTTGTTGATACAAATCCCTATAGTAGTGACCGGGCACGAAACGGGTACGCATGATCCCTTTCAATTCGGACCATGAAGATACATCAAGTAGTCGACTCCTCCTTCGAGATAAACACAATTGATCCCACCAAACCACGGCATATTTGGAGAACTCGATCACAACTAGCTTGACCTTTTGCTCTTCAGAATAATTTTGGCATGCAAAGACCAACTCAATCTTAGATTCCCATTCTAGATACGCCTCAGGATCTGATCATCCTTTGAATTCCGGAATCTTCATTTTAACCCCCTTGATGGCCTCTCAGGTCTTCTCTTAGTCCTTATTCTTAGAATTGGACCATTTAACAACATCCTCTTCATTGGAATTAGAGTCCTCAGATTCCTCCACCAATTTCTTTTCACGGTTGGATTTTGAACGTGCCGGGGTCGGGGTACTTAGTGAATGAATACTGAGCAGCTCCTTCTGAATCGGATCTATGGCATCATGAAGCATTGTCTGGAATGTGCCCTGGAATTCTTGTCTCATCATTTCAAGAGCATCTTAACGCGTCCATGGGCTAAAGTCCTCTTTCCTGATCACTAGACATGGTGCTTTGTTCCTACAAAAGTGTTAGTGCAAAATAAAATAATTCCTCACCACACTTCCTCACAAGTGGTACTCTCACACTCTATTGATCTCACAAATAACTTCTCACAGCCCCTATACAACCCTTGAAGAAGTTAGAATTCCCTCAAGTGAGCAATTTAGCTTACCAATGTCAAGCCCTCAATTGATAGTGGCAAGTGATTGTGGTTCGCTTGGAGTTTTGGAAACAATGAGTGAGGTGCTAATGAATTCAAGAATTTGTAGATACTAGACTTGGACAATGACACAAGATAGACACAGGATTAGTAGCTGGGATGCAGCCAAGAGTAATGCAAACAAGGTTAGGAAATTTAGGAAAGATAGAATTTGGAAAGTAGAAATTGCAATTAGGAAACTTCCTTAGTCAAAGGTATGTGGGGGTTGTCCACCTCCTTTTTCTAATGATTATTTGATCCCCTTTGAACCGACTTCCCAAAAGAAGAAACACACAAGACAGCTTGTACTTAGTCTTAGAATCAGATTAGGAAACAAAGAAGGAGTAGTGGTTGTTTGGATTCTCTTTGACCACGTGATCCTTGATTTGGTTTCCTAATTCAATCACAATATATAGCAGGTGTAATTGAGCACAAATTGGTGGCTGATTTTTCTCCTTTCCTTTTTTTTAAGCACTTCAAGAATCAAAGTTAGGGTTTTCAAGAACTTCAAGATTGAGGTTTGTTCAATCAAGAACTTGAAAAATTCCAAGAACTCGATTCAGGAACAACAGGTTACAACCAAACTACCCAAGAATCAAATGTGAACAGTGTTTTTGGGATGAACAGTGATGATGAATAGTAATGGTAAACAGTAACTTTTTTTTTTTGACACTAATCAACTTCAACAATGTACGGGTAGATTGGAAACAACACAAAACACATGAAACAAGGGCAAATCTGAAACAGCTGATATGACTCAATCAGAATACGAGATAACAAGACATGACAGAATTGAAACAAAAGACATGACCTTAGGCGACTACGGACAAGGAACAAAAGATATGAAAACACTAGAACAAAATGGGATACAACCTGAATACCATCAACCGCTCATGCCGTGATAAATCTTGTTTTAGAATGAAGCTCGTGTGCAAGCCCGGATCTTGATAGTGGAATTCAAGTTTGATAGGTAAGCGGAACCTTATGACCCCTCTAACTCTCGAGATTGCGAACACTTTTCATACGATCTCAACCCAGAATCCAGCGAATTAGCGAACCAAAGGTGTAGGTAGAAGGCGCCACAACCAAGTTCAGTTCTTTATTGATAAGCCAAATTGAACACGATAGAGACCTCTAAAGTATTCAAGGGAAGCTCAAAAACTTATGAGAAACTTTCTCAATTTTGTTGAATAAATCTTGTGTCCGTGAAAAGAAATAACCTAGTCTTTAAATAGCCTTACAAGAATCTCGTTCAAATTGAACAATGTTAACCTAAACCTACGGTACTAAAAAAAATAAAAAATTAAGAAAATAAGAAAATTAAGAAAATTCCATGTAACCATATCACGCCAGGCCCAAATGAGGACTAGTCTTCTGGTCACCAATTGCTGTACTCAGACGACGTGCCCATGTCCAAATGAACACTAGTCTTCTGGCCAAACACACGTATTTGCTGGAATAGAGACAAGCACACTTCAATCAATCCTTCGATGCAACCTTAATGACATTAACAATTGACTATGCATTGGAATCAATTCCTTGAATGTTCAAACAGCTTGAGCTTCCTTGACGCTATCACAAGGCCAACTTCGGGGAGCTTGTTGTGGAGCAAAAATACTGCTCCACCGAGACCCCACACTCCCAAGATTAAGCATTTGGGAGAACATTTATGTGCTCTCTGGAACATCACCATAAATGACCGGTCCATGGACCCTAGGTTGGCCGAAGAACAACTGCGCATACTGAGAACCAACAGGATGTTGGTTATGGAAGCAAGTTGTCCAGGCCCCACCTGATCAACCACTTGGCTGTGGCTTGGTTGGCCGTAAGTGTCAACAACAATTTCTATTTGCTTTCCTTTATGCTGAGCTAACTTTATTTGTTTATGCAGTTGACTGCCTTCACCTTGAAGTCTTCTTAGAGGTATAGAGGCCTTCTTGAAGCACAGCAAACCATCCAATCCCTTCAAGTTCAGGTAGACAAGTTGATCGACTGAGCCAAGAAATTGAAACAAGGAAAAGACCAGGCTATCATCGAGGCCATCTCTTTCAAGACGGCCTATACTAAAGAGTGGAAGAAGGGGGAGGATGGAAACGTAGCCAATGAAGAGGCCTTAGAGAAGACTTGGGAGTCCACAGTGAAGAACTACTTGAAGTCGGAGAAGTTTAATGCAGGCCTTGGTGAATTGACCATACCAAGCTATGTGTTCACTTTCACCACGGTTATTAGAAAGGTAGCCCCCTATCTCTCTATCAAAGTGTTGGAGACTTTCCAGGCTGACCCTAACTATATTAAAGATGCAAACGAACTCTGCAATCAAATGGCAGTAGGCTCTAGACCGAGTAGAACCTAGCAGAGGTCAGAGAAAAGCTCAATCTATAGGTTTGCGGCCAGGGGGGAAAGCCCATGGAAGAAGAGAACGAAAAAGAATAAGCCGAGAAAGCTAAGACCGAGGCTAAGAGACCTCAGGCAAAAGGTGGTGCTTCTATGGATAGTGCCTATCAAGCCAAGAAGAGGCCAGTTAAAGAGGTCAGTGAGACCGACCAATGAATCTTTTTTCTTTATTCCTTCCTTTTTTTTGTACCTATCATATGGTTGAATGAAAGAACTATTTAATTTAATTGTACTGAAGTGAATGGATATTTCAATGATCTCTATTAACACCTCTGCCCCCTTTCATTTTATACATCTATGAGATAAGAAATGAAAATAATATTAATATCAATGATGATATAGTTTTAAATTCCCAGTATGCCAAGTTCTAGGTACCAAAGTACCATCTTAGTATGTGAGTTTACAAGAACTGCTTTCACCAACTTCAATGACTCGATAGGATCCTTCTCATTTTAGAGTCAGCTTGCCTTGATTTTTAGCTCGGTTAGCCAAATTCTTGCTCAAAATAAGATCGCTAGGTTTAAAGTATCAAACCTTAACTCACGCATCATAATATTGAGATAGGATGTTCTTATATGGGGCAACCTTCATAACTGCTGCATCCTTTTTTTAATCTAAGAGATCTAAGTCAAGTTGCCTCTCTTGAGGTTTCAACTCGGCTGTGAAATTAGCCACTCGAGGGTTGGGTAATAAGATTTTGACTGGAACTATTGCCTTAGATCCATAAGTGAAAGAAAAAGGATTTCTTGAGTAGCTAACTATCGGGTAATTCTATAGGACCAAAAGACACTGGGTAGCTCATCCACCTACACTGTGCCAATTTTATCAAGCAGAGTCTTTAGACCGTGAAGTACACTTTTGGTGAAGTTCTCAACTTGGTTATTGGCTTGAGGATGAGCAACCGAAGTGAAGTGCTATTTTATCTTCATTTCTTCGCACTACCTCTTGAAGCGGTTTACAACAAATTGTCTATTATTGTCTAAGACAATTACTTGTGGAATGCCAAAGCGACGGATAATATTCTTTCAATAGAATTTCTAAACGGCTTGGCTAGATATAGAGGCCAATGGCTCACTTTTAGCCCACTTGGTGAAGTAGTCTATGGACACAATAAGGTAGGAGAGTCATCCAGATGCACGAGAAAAAGGTCCCAATATATCGGTTCCCATAGCTCAAAAGGCCAAAGCGAGGTGATGGGGATCATAATATGCATAGGCTGATGAGATTCGAAGGCATGTGCTTGGCAAGAGAGGCAAGTCCACACAATGAGAAAGGAATCCCGGTGAACTGTTGGCCACAAGTAGCTTAGAAGGAAGACATTTTTGACGACCATCCGAGATCCTATCTGGGCTTCACACAAGCCCATATGGATTTTAATGATGATGCCTTCATCTTCCTCAAGAATGATACAATTTAACTAGGGACCAAGATAAGACTTCTTATACAAGGTGCCATCTTTATAAGCGAACTAAGGTGCCCGATGCTGTATTCGACGTTCTTCCATTCGGTCTTCTGGTAAGATGCCCAAAGTTAAAAATTGAATCAGAGAGTCCATCCAAGTAGGCGCAGATTTCACTAGACAAATGGCGCACAGACAGTAGCTACGTTCGGTTAGGACTTCTACCAGAAACTGTATTATTTAAATAGGCAAAAGAAGTGGAAGCCAACTTGAAAAGAGCATCAGTTCACTTATTTTGTGACCAAGGAACAATTTGTGTCTCTATAGTGTTGAGTTCAGTAATAAGTTGTTGAACTCAAGCCAAATATTTTTGTGTGCTAGGTTCCTTAGCTTCATATTCTTTGAGCACTTGCTATACTATTAACTGGGAATCACTGAAAATTTGCAAATCACGAGCCCCAAGCTGCCAAGCCAAGGTTAGATTAGTAATAAGGGTTTCGTACTCCACTTTATTATTTGAAGCACGAAAGTCAAAATGCAATGCATAAGAACACTCTCGCCCCTTAGTGCTAATGAGTAGCAGCTTCACTCCATTACCTTCATTATTGGAAGGCCTATCAATATATAAGCTCCACTTCTATGAAGAGCTAAGTTTTTCTCGGCATCTTGGCTCACACCAAGGGTGAACTTAGCCAGAAAATTTGCTAAAGCTTGGGCTTCAATAGTCATTCTTGGCTCAAAATGTATCTCATACTCTCCCAACTCAATTTCCTATTTGACTAGCCTTTCGAAAGTTTCGAGCTTCATGAGAACTTGCTGAAGATGTTGCTCAGTTTGGACACGAATGAGATGTGCTAGAAAATAAGGCTTTAACCTGTGAGCAGCATGCACAAAATTGAGGATAAGTTTCTCCATTATAGAATATTGGCATTATGGCCCCTCGAGGGTCCGACTGACATAATACACTGATCTTTACAAGTGCAGAATCTATCGAGCCGATTGGGAGAGGAATCAATTTAAAGTAGCAAGCTGACCCATCAACCTTTGAACTTCCTTGATAGATCGGGGTGGGGCCATATCTTGTAAAGCCTTAATCTTGTCAGTGTTGGCTTCTATTCCTCGTTTTCAAACCATGTAACCTAAAAACTTGTCCAAAGTTACTGCAAAGGTACATTTTTTTTGTATTCAATTTCATTTTGCTGCTATGAAGGACTTAGAAAACTTTCCTAAGGTTGGAAAGGAAATTGTCTTTGATCGGCTATTAACAAGTAGATCGTCTACGTTGTCTTCCATATTTTAGCTGATCTGCTGTCAGAAGATCATGTTAATGAGGTGTTTATAACTGGCCCCAACATTCATTAATTCAAAAGGTATGGTGGAATAACAAAAAATGCCTTCATCCGTGACGAAAGCCATCTTTTCTTGGTTTTCCTCACTCATTCCAATCTGGTGTCACCCCTTGAGTGCATCTGAAAAGTAAAGGATTTCATTTTCTATTGTCAAGTCTATAAGGCCATCTATTCGAGATAAAGAATAACAATCTATAGTGCAAGCTTTATTGAGGTTGGTAAAGTCTACACACATGCACTATCAGCCACCATCTTTTTTAACCATGACTAGATTAAACAACCAAGTAGGGTACTACACTTCATGGACCATGTCAGCTGTGAGGAGTTTATCTACGTCCTTAGAGATAGCTTGAGTTTGTTCAAATCTGAAGTGTCTTATGTTTCATTGGATAGAATAGGCACAAGGATCAACATTAAATTTGTGAATGATTAAATCATGAGGAATGCCAGGAACATCTTTGGTGGTCCATGCAAAGACATCTCGGCATTCATACAAAAAGTGCACAAGGGCTTATTTGATGTTGATAGGTAAGGAAACTCTAACACGAAGACTTCTATTAGGTGCGTTAGCATCAAGAATAATTTTCTCAATTTTATCTTTGGTTTCCAACTATTGAGAGGGTTTCATCCCTTGAGGCTCTAAGACCTCCAAACTAAGGACATCAGAAGAGCTATAGGACTAGTAGGTCCTAAGAAGTTGCTTGCAGAGATGGTGGCTTGCATGTTAGTTAGATAGCATTCCCGAGCAGCTCCCAAATCACTATTGATTTGGACTATCCTTGCTAGAGTCCAGAGCTTGAAGCTAAGGTGATAGGTGCTAAAAAAAGCTTGTAAAGCATTCAAAATGGGTTGGCCAAGTAGCATATTGAAAAGGGTATTGGAACAGCCCTGCAAGCACCTTTGCAAAAGAAATTGAGAGAAAACGAATGACACATGTTAGAGAGAGTTAATTGCAAATTGTAATTTCAAAAGGAGCTGACAACAAGGAAAACAAAATATACTGAAACTTTTTGTGATATGTATGCTAATTGCTAGGACTTTCCCTTTGTCGCTTGATTTACAGACAAAATAATGGCTCTAATAGGCTTACAAAGTACAAATGTAAGTTTGTTCAAGAGAGGACATAAGACCCAGAATAAAAGAAAATGCGAAACAAGCAAGGTCAATAACAGTTTGGATTGCTAGTCAAGAAAGCGAATAGAAGTTTTATTACAATGCATTTATATTCATATCACTAATAGTAACTGACAGATGATAGGGATTTTCTTTACTCCTCAAATTTTAAATAACCTTTATGACCCTATATTACTGCAAGTATGCGGATAGTTTATTGAGTATAGGGAAATAAGGTGTCGATCCCATTAGGAAGAGTGTCGTGATTTTTAAACTCCTCTATTATTTAGACTATCACAAGAAAAATATAAAGGGAGAAGGCAGTAAACCGTCCTTAGGAAGAAGGATTAAGCAAATAAAACCGACCGCTAGGTGTCTTACATCCAATTGGCGGTAGAAAGGAAATAACAAGAAAGCAAGTAAAGAGTTAAGATCCTAGAGCTTTAGAATCCCTTGTTAAGTTAGATTAGAAGTTAGTCAAGTTAATTATGTCCCTTCTCCAATGATTTGCTAAGGTATAACTTCCTTTTTCATGCCATCACTTTCGTCAATGGTTATGTGTAGTGCAAGCTCTCATTTAAGATAAGCTAGTCACTCGGAATCGCTTTCGCCAATTCCTTAACTCCTTGGAATCTTCCTTGACCTATTTTCATAGAGAAAAGAGAGAAACAAGTTAAATAAGCTCAATGAAGTTATAGTATAAAACCAAATCCAACCAACTATATTCACTACTTTTGTGAGAATATAAGTTAGTGTTTAAGATCTTAGATCTTATTGAAGGCAAGTTTTTCATTGCTCATCAACATCAAATCATTTATAGTTGGTAACTAATCAATCATAAAGCATAAGCACAAGTCTTAAACTAGCAAAATCAATGAGGACATAAATAACTCAACTACTTCATAATCACAACTACAACAAGTTCATCCTCACTCTAGGATTTGAGAGGCTTAACTTAACATACTACTACTACTAAACTAATGAACTAGTAAAGACTACATGCCTCTTCTCTACATCTCTACCCTCTCTACATCTTTTCAAATGTGTACAAGAGGTCCTATTTATAGATGAATTCATCCATAAACTTCCAAGACTTTATCATGTGAATACAAGAAAAGTTTGGTCTTGAAAAGTCGAAGAAATTGGCTTCATGAATCTCTTGTCTTCATGCATTCAATCCATTGAATTTTAATCTCAAATGAGTTGTAAAGTGGTGTTTTTGATTGGCCATGAGTTGTTTCTTCAACTTCACAAAATTCTTCACGTAACTCTTGCTGAAATTTGTCAAAAAACTGAGCTGGAATTGAGCTGGAAAATCTGGAATTCGGCTGCAAGTTGCAGCCGTCATTTTTTGAGGATCCGCGAGGTAGACCCGCGATGTAGAGGCTCGCGGATCACATCGCGGATCCAGTACCCTGGCCCCTGTGAGATGGATTCGCGAGCTATTTGAAATTTCCACTTGTTGGTTCGCGTTTCGACTCGCGACTCCACTTGAAACTTGCAAATTCTGAGCTTTTTGTCATGAAATTGGCGCATTAATTGCTCTGACTTTTATCCCTTTGATTCCTTGATATTTCAATTTTTCTTCCAAGCTTCTTGGCAAATATCCACATTTTCATTTCATTTGATAATTGAACAAGCAATCCTACAAAAACGTGAAGATTTCACCACATTAATCCACAAAAATGAATTTTTCTATTTAAACCACAAAATGTTGAATTTCAATTGAAACCCTAGTTCATTAGCATTAAACTAACAAAAACACACAAAAACTACAGAATTAATCTTACTAAAAATATGCAAAATATTGACTTATCAACAGAGTGATAAGATTTTTTGCAACAACAATCGTTTTCAAATAATTTCAACATATAAAGCATGAAAGGCAAGTTTCAACCTCCGGTATGCTAGTACTAGTAGTCAAGTTGTTTTCTAGAGGATTCGGGGGAGGACCCTCCCTTCCACTTTTCATTTTTTTGGGGAGAATATTTGGTTAGAGGACAGCAAACATATAGCCTTAAGATAGTTGTTCAAATTTTTGTCAAAAATAAATTCATCATTAAAGTTTTTTTTTTTTGTAACCATTTAAAATTTTCATTTTTTTTTGATGTGTGGTTTAAAATAAAATGAATTGTGTTCTCTCATTCACAATTTTGATAACTTCCTGTCCTTTTTGCTTACATTTCTTGCAAGAACTGACAAATTCATCTCTAGGAGGGCTTAAAATCTTGCTTCTCTATTCTTAGCATTTTTATATCTCTGAGGCCTGCAACAAGTCCACAAGCACTACTCAAAGAAAAATCTTTCAGGTTTAGAATATGGATACCACTGTTCTTGATGTTGGCTGCCCCACTTACCTTTTCCTTACACTCGTATTCTTGTCTCCTATTCTGTTTTTTCTTTTCGCCCATCATGATGCACGGCTGTTACCAGGTCCATTTGCATGGCCAGTTATTGGAAATCTTTTCGACTGTAATTGGGGGAAAGCCCATGTTGCTCTCGCCAATCTTGCACAATGTCTCTAAAATTTGGTGCAAGACTGGTGGTAGTTCCATCATCATCGAAAGCTACTAGAGAAATATTCAGGTGTCATGATCGGGATCTATCCGAAAGGTACATCCCACAAGTAGCTTATATATTACCACAAATTGGAACTTCAACACTGGCATTGGCATTGGCAACAGAATGCCACCAAAGTTGGAGGTTTCTACACATAGCTTCCCACATCAGGCTTTTCTCAGCTAAGGTACTCAAATCTTATTCAACAATTAGACAACAAAAGGCCAAGGAAATGCTAGAGTTTGTTGGCTCAAAAGATGGAGAAGAGGTAAAAATTGGACACATTTTATTTGCAACTAGTGCTAGTATAACCAGTAATGCTATGGTTTCCCAAGATATTGTTGAGTCATGCAAGAGCATTGAAAATGTGAGATGATCTACAATGAAAATACTTGAAGTTGTTATTCCAAGATTGGTGCACCTTTATCCTGTATTTGGTAGTTTAGATTTGTAGAGTAAGCATAAAGCGCTAGAGTATATAACAAAATAATTGGAGCAATATGGTAAGATATCTTAAGCAAGAGAAGAGGAGGGAGGCAAGACGTCAGATTCTCGGGTCAAGACTTTTTAGACAGTCTAATTGAAAGTTCCTTCGATGATCATCAGATCTCCAACTTGCTCACGGTATCTATCTCCTTACTCTTTTGTCCAGATGATAAAAATTTTTATCGCTTTTGACATCCATATTTGCTTGTTCTTTTCCATCAACTTAACGTTTTAGCACTGTAGGAGATTCTTGCTAGTTCTGATAGCCTTAGCATAGTACTCACATGGGCAGTTGCAGAATTAACAAGAAATCATGAAGCCATTTCCAAACTCCCCGCTGAGATCATCACAAAAGGCAATGAAGGAACAGCCGTAAGTGAGAAGCACCCGAGCAAGCTACCATATTTACAAGCCTGTATAAAATAAACAATTCGATTGCACCCTCCAGACCCATTACTTGTGCCTTGTCATTCATTACGGGCTTGTGAAGTCATGAACTACCAAATTCCAAAGGATACCTAGTTGATTGTAAATGCATATGCATTAGGACGAGATGAAAGGACTTGGGAAGACCCTCAAATCTTTAGACCAGAACGGTTCATTGGAAGAAATCTTGACGTTAGGGGAAGCCATTATGATTTTTTGCCATTTGGTGGTGGTCGAAGGATATGCGCTCTGGTTTATGTATTCAATTGGTTTCTTCCCTCAGGGATGGACCTACCAGTCTTGACATGAGTAAAAACTAAATGGCCTCACATTGCAAACGGAGAAGCCTCTGCCATTGTTTCCTGAAATAAGAATTGTTGTGCATAAGGATTGGGCTGAAGCACTAGGAATAGATATGTTTTAGTTTCACCTTCTATTGAGTTGATGCAAGTGGGCGATTCAAATAATGCACAAAGATTAAAAGGGGGAAAAATTATGTTTTGAAATTGGGCAAGTGAAGTACTATTTTAGTTGTGTTAACATTTTGTTGTGTAAGATTGTTATTTTTGTTACATGTTTGGTGTATATGAAATATATTGTTATTTTCTTTCTTATTTTTCGAGTTTTCAAAAAGAAAAACAAAAGAAGGATAGACTTGAAACTAAATAAAGATATCTTATAATAATTATAATTAAGAATTTGAATTCTTATGAATTTTAAATTTCTATTTTATTACTAATTTAATTCAATTTTAAATTCATAGTATAGATCTAAGTATCTATATATCTATATTTAAATATCTATGTGAATATTATAGAATAAACACAAGGAATGTAAAAAGAAATAAATTCATTTATTTATCTTTTAATCTTCTGAATCTTTTTATTCTATATGAAAACATATGTGTGATAATTTACATTTCTTTCTTTTATTATGACCTGAGTAATGTCTTCATAACTAAGTTAAGTAAGCTCTTGATCATACAAAAATTTTGTGTCTAGATGTGGGGCAACTCTTTTGGCACAAAAGTAAAAACCTATATTTTTATTTACTCCCTCTGTCCCATATCTTTTGTCATTTTTAGGAGAATGTGGAATCTATATATAGTGATATTAGTAGAAAAAAAATCTTTACTTTCCTTTTATATCCTTAGTGACAAGCCATCTTTTATTTGATATTGAAAATTGTTGAGAATGACGAGTGCGGGATATACATACAACAACAAACCTCAATTCATAATCAAGTTTTGAATTTATAATTTCCTAAATTACCTCATTGATTTTTCTGCAAGTATAAGTGTCGCTTTGTGAGTACAGAGTAATTAAGGTCAAACCCAAAGGAAAGATGGTCAATTACCAGTATTACTATAGTTTTTCTAGTATTTAGACTATAAACAAATTAGAGCAAATGAAACTAAACTACTAACAGGTGGAAAAATATAAATGAAAGCTCGAAGGATAATGGAATTCTGTAAGGCTCAAAGACAACCTAAGAGGGGGGATGAATTAGGTTGATTAAAAATAATCAAGTAATAATGCCCCTTTTTCACAATGATAAATTCAATTTCTTACTCAATCAATTTGTCAAACAAATGAGCAATAGAAACCGAGAAGAGTAGATGATATAGCAATAGATGAATAGTGAAGTAAACTGAAAATAAAGATGATAAAAAGCAAACCGATCTTCTTCAACACTCCTCTTGAGGTTGAAGAATGAATCTCAATTTAAGCAACTTCAACTTGATGAATTTCAACCAATCTTGTGTACAATGGAAGGTGATAAGTCTATATTTTGCATGCTTTTTAATAGGTTTAATTATGTAGTTTTTGTGTGTTTTAGTTATTTTAATGGCTACATAACTAGGGTTTCTAGTTAAGTTTTGCATTTTATGGCTTCAATTAGAAAAGTTGAATTTCTGTGGATTAATGTAGTGAAAACTTCATGTTTTTGTAGGATTAATGGTTCAATTATCAAATGAGGTGAGAATATAAGGATAATTGCCAAGAAGCTTGGATGGAAAGTTGGAAAATTGAAATATCCGAAGTTGATAAAATTCCAAATTGAGATGAGCAAAATGCAATTCAATTATCGAGAGATCAAAGGATCAAAAGTTGGAGGATTTAACGCAACAATTTCACAATGAAAATTTGGATTTTGCAAAATTGGAGCAGATTCGCGACCTGAAACGCGATGCAGCAATTTGAGAAAATCAAGCAGCTCGCGAATCCCTCTCAGTGGAGACAGGGGACTGGATCCGTGATGCGATCCGCGAGCCTCTGCCTCACGGATCTACCTCACAGATCTTCAGAAAATGACAGTTGCAAGTTGCAGCCGAATTCCAGAATTTCTAGCTCACTTCCAGCTCAATTTTTAGAGGAATTTCAGCAGAAATTTGCGTAAAGAATCTTGTGAAGTTGAAGACACAACTCATGGCTAATCCAAAACACAATTTGCATCAACTTTACAACTCATTTGATGTTAGAATTCAATGGATTCAATGCATGAAGACATGTTTGAAGAAATTCAAGGATAAGAAGATTCATGAAGCCATTTTCCTTGACTTTTAAAAGGCCAATTGTCATGTGTTCACATGATAGAGTTTTTGGAAGCTTATGAAGAACATCTTCTATAAATAGGGCCTTTTGTAGACAATTCAAAGGAGAAGAAGAAGAGGAGTGGAAAAAAAGAGAGAGAATTTAGTAGGAAGTAGTAGTAATATTAGTAAAGAAAGACTAGAGAATAGCTCTAGTTCATTAGTTTTATCTCTAATTTTTATATTTCTTAGTGATAGTTGAGAGGACTATTGCACTTCATATTTGAGAGATCAACTTGTGAAGAAGTCCAAGGATTCAAACTTCAAGAAATTGAATAAGATTCCTTCTTCCTTTACTTTGTCTCTTGTGCTTTACTTTCATGGCTTTGTGCAAGTTTGTTTTATGCTTAGATATTCTTAACATGATGTCTAGCTAAGCTTCGTAATTCCTAGAGTTAGGATGAATTTGTTTTAGTTGTGATTATGAAGTAGTTAAGTTATTTATGTCCTCCATGATTTTGCTAGTTTAAGACTTGTGCTTATGCTTTATGGTTGATCAGCTACCAACTATAAATGATTTGATGTTGATGAGCAATGAAAAACTTGCCTTCAATAAGATCTAAATTCTTAAACACTAACTTATATTCTAACGAAAGTAGTGAATATAGTTGGTTGGTTGTGGTTTCATACTACAACTTCATTGAGTTTATTTAACTTGTTTCTCTCTTTTCTCTATGAAAATAGGTCAAGGAAGATTCCAAGGAGTTAGGGAATTGGCGAAAGCGATTCCGAGTGACTAGGTCATCTTAAAAGAGATCTTACACTACACATGACTATTAACGAAAGTGGTGGCATACAAAAGGAAGTTATACCTTAGCAAATCATTGGAGAAAGGACATAATAACTTGACTAACTTCTAATCTAAACATAACAAGGGATTCTAAAGCTCTAGGATTCCTCCAACTTGATCTAAAAACTCTCTAACTTAACTCTCTAATTTCTTTACTTGCTTTCTTATTATTTCCTTTCTACCACCAATTGGATGTCTTCGACACCTAGCGGTTGGTTTTAAGTGCTTAATCCTTCTCCCTTTTATTTTACTTGTTGTTAAGGTTGGTTGTACCATCTAGCATTTCTTTCCTTTAGTTGCCTTCCTTTAGTTGTTCTCTAGATAATAAAGCAAGTGATTAAACTTTAGTGTTTGCAAAACCATAGTTCCTTGTGGGATCGACACCTTATTTCCCTATACTCAATAAACGATCCGTATACTTGTGGTAATATAGGGTTATAAAGGTTTTTAAAATTTGTGAAGTAAAGAAAACCCTCACCAAGTTTTTGGCGCCGTTGCTGGGGAACTAACGGTTTTCCTAAACTAGCTTCTCAAACTAGGACTAGGTGCAACATTAAAGTTAAAACAAGTTTTATTAATCTAGATTTTATTTCCATAGTTCTTTTTCTTTTCTTTGTTCCTTGTAGGTACACCAATCTCTTCATCTAAGAAATCAACTTGCCCTCATATTCAAAGACGGCGAGAAGAGGAAGGAGACGTGTCCAACAAGAAGAAAATATTGTGGTGGAAAGTGAAGGTGAAACATCCGTAGAGATGGAGGAGTCAAGGCCAAGAGCATTAAGAGATTATGCCTTGCCAGATGAATCCGGTGCTCAAACAAGTGTGGCAAGGCCGGCCATTAATGCTAATAATTTTGAAATTTCACCACTTATTCAAATGATCCAAAGAAGCCAATTTGGAGGAAATGCAACCGAGGACCCCAATACTCATCTTGCTAACTTCATGGATTTGTGTGGTACCGTTAAGTACAATGGAGTATGTGATGATGCTATTAAATTAAGGTTGTTTCCTTTTTCACTTTGTGATAAAGCAAAGGTATGTCTTAACTCTTATCCATCCAATACTTTTATTTCATGGAGTGATTTAGTAAAAGCATTCTTAAATAAGTATTTTCCTCCCACTAAAACTAATAAGTTTTGTATGAATATCACAGGTTTTCACCAACAAGATGGTGAATCTTTATATGAAACTTGGAAGCAGTTCAAAGATCTTCAAAGAAAATATCCCCATCATGGTCTTCCGGAATGGTTGGTCATACAAACTTTCTATCAAGGTCTTACTATACCAACCAAGAACATCATAAATGCCGCGGCCGGTGGATCATTAATGGCAAAATCTACAGAAGAATCTCAAAGCTTGATTGAAGAAATGGCCTCTAACAATTACCAATGGGCTAATGAAAGAGGTAACCAAAGAAAATCGACCAGTATGTATGAACTTGACACTCTTAACATGTTATGTGCTCAAATGTAAAATCTTACTAGAATGATTAGTAAACAAGGAGGAAATGGTTCAAGTTCTTGTGTAAATGGTGCTTATTGTTCAATTTGTGGTGGTAATCATGATGCTTGTATGTGTAAGAATGTTGAGCAAGTTAACTTTGCCAACAACTTCAACCGAATAATTGGTGTATTTATCAAACAAAATTACATGACATGTTTAACTTGGTTGTTAACAAGTGTGTTAATTCTACTTATTTGGTTAAACATGGTTTTTAATAAGTGTGTTATTTCTACTTATTTGGTTGAATTTTCATGCTCTTTGTGGCTTAGTAGTTTATGACATGTAAATATAGATAATAATATTTCTATCATAACTTAGCCGAAGAAAGAAAACAAATGTTTGATATGCACTCTAAAGCGATAATAGGTGTTATATTATCTTGATTGATGATTGGTCAAAAACGTGTGCATGTGTATCTATAGAAGGTACTTGAGAGTAAAATTATAATTTCTCTTAATGTTTGGTTGCATAAAACATTCGTACTCTTTCACAAAAATTCTCCATAAATTTAACTTTAAACTTGTAAGTATACCTCGAATTATATAAATTGCTACTTTATTGTTCTAATTTCTTTGCGTTTTCTCATTAAATAACTTTGAAACATCAAACACATATGTATATATTTTTATTGATGTTAACATGCTCTTAGATATTTTACACAATATTTTAATTTTAAATAATTTTTATTAATAACATCATATTGACGTTATAACATCTATGAGGATGACCTCGACATATCCATCACTATTTTGGACTTATAATTTTTACGTTACTGTTAGAGCGTCAATTGTTCATTTTATTTCAATATTTTCCCTCTTAATTATGGCCAAAATATGGTGTTAATTGCTTGATTGTACTCATATTTAGTTTTCGGTGTTGATTTTAGGTCATTGGAGTTAAATTGAAGTTAAAAGCACAATTAAGGTGAAAATTTCAAAAGACATTTAAGACGCGGGCACGCCTTATTCTGCTGTAAAAGATGGAGGTCACAGGATTAGAATGGACTCCACAGTTGGAATCCTTGCTGCCAAAACAAACTCACGTCGTTGTTGGAATTGGAAGCTGATTTTTAGGAACAAATTTGATTTCCTTTTTTATTGTTAGGTTTATTTGTTAGTATTCTAATGGTAATAGGATTCTTATCTTTTTAGTTATTTTGTTAGTATTAATAGGAAACAAAAAGGAAAAGGACGGCAGACTTCGTTTTTTAGGTTTTGGAGACTTTCGTTTGGAGCATCTCTTTGGTTCTTGGCTGCGGACTTGAATTGGCCAAGAAACAATAGTGCCGTTCCATTTTTTCTCTTTTTGTCAAATAAAATAAAAAATTCTAAAAACATCTTTTGGCTGAATGCAATGAGGAGTGGCTAATCTCTTCTGTCTAGTCGAGGCTAATCGAAGGCTAATCCCTAATTCTACACAGAAAGTTTGAAACTTTCTGCTCTGAATCCATGCAAGAATCTGGCCAGAGATCCCTGGTTGAATTCAATCTGCACGAGAATCCAATTAGGGATTCCTGCCCTGATTCAATCCAAATTCTACTTGGTTTCCATGTCTACTTCATAGATTTTCCAAGGCTCATTTGTGCATTACTTATCTTGTTTGCACACTTGAGCCACAAATGTACATTCACATGTTTAATTATAAACGAGTCCAACATAACTTCGTTAAATAAATATTCCACAAAAATTTTCCAATGAAGTGACTATTTAAACAGAGTCACTATTTTAGTGATTCGCCAGTTCAACCAATTCATTCATTGGCTTACCAAGTATCCAATCATCTGCTTCACCTTCTCCTTACCTTCGAGCATATTATGTCATTCCAAAATTTGAATCACTTATACCCGATGGGATAAACTAAGTTCAAGTTTGGTTCAGAATAACAAAGCTAGGTGCTTATTTGTGAATTTTTTTCCAAATATTGATTAAATTCAAATTGTACTTGGTTCATAACAAACTAATTTTTTTGTGACGAAGGAGCAAGGCTAAGCAAACTGAGAGCGAGGGTAAGCTGTGGAAGCAAAAAGAGCAGAATTCTAATCGAGAAAAACTGCATGCAAAAGAAAGAAATTCAAAAATGCAAAGGCTTAAAGCTAGTGAGAATGTGTCATCTCATTAATACTGCGCCAATTCTTGTGTGCTATATATGCTAGATAGCTAAAGAAATGAGGAGTGGTGATGCAATTGCTTCACTTGGCGAATTGTTAACCAAGAATGCATACTTTAGTATCCATATACTAATGTAAACAAATGAAGAAGATCGAAGAATATTTGTTTATTAAAACAATTGGTGAATTTGTACAAAAGACGAACGCAATCTGTAAGTGATGATGATGACAATCTAGTTTTTTATATTTTGAACCTAAATCTATGTCAATCCCAGAATAGAATTTGCCTCAAAACCAGTAAATAAGCAGTTGATTTCTTATTTTAGTACCATTACAGACACTTGAAAATTATTAGGAGGGCAATGTGCAACAGTAAACAATATTTTACTATTTCTTTATTAATCATGAAGTTGATACGATTCGTTAACTCCTTGTTTAATGTTATCAGCCAAGCTTGTAATAGCATTTCTTTTCAAACTAAGTTGACAAACAGAGGCATACCTTTGGGATTAAATTAAATGCATCTCTAACTGAAATCACTTGGTTTTGAACACGCTGCTCAGCTTGTAAGATCATTAGCAAGTTTACAGTTGGACTCTGACTCGACTCTCAAGGGCAATCACTCGAGGGGAAGAGGTAGGAACGATTGTGCTGCTTAAGACCTTTTCAGATACTTGTAATTCTTCGTTGATTAGTTGTACAATTTCATGATAAAGGTCTATTTATTTTGTACGGGGCCTGTATGTATAGCAGCTACATAACACATTTTAGTTGTAAAATTGTACACGCAGCTAATAATGAAATACAGTTTGCTCAAATGGATTATATTATTCATATGGTCATACTGACAACAATACTTGTCCCTTTCCCTATTTGATATGTGCCTCGCAGGCACATGGATTACAATGTGGATGATTTTGTCCAGCTTGAAAACATTAGAGAGTCAGCCACTGTAGATTTGTGGATAGAAGTTGTAGTTCATTAATTTGACTGTAAAAATGGAAACATTGATTCATCAAATAAATGCATATCGAGTAAACGGAATGGCTCCTTAACAAAGCCATAACCAATAATGAGAGTGCTAAGCTTCAAAAAGCATTTGATGTGCACGAATTAAGGTTTAACAATAGCAAGTTTGCGGTGAAGTACTGAAGTTTACTACCTGGACATTGGCCGATTTGCATCGCAGTGCTATATACCTCGTTTACTTGGTTAGAACTCCCCGTGTAACCATGCTACCTCCTCGTTCCTACTTGAATGGTGTAACCGTGCTACCTACTTGAATGCTTTGGCCGCAGGATATTTCTTGTAGTCCAACTTCAGCAGAAAGTTAATGCTGCGGCTAAGCCCTGAATCATAAGCCATTTTGTTGACTGCCAGCTACCCCTTGAGGGTGACTGTTTGAGAATTGTTCTTAATAAAAGGAGCCGGGGATTTATTCCAATGCGATGCGGGATTATGTGATGCCACCGACATACTTACACTTTGCTACTAGCTGATTAATATGCTTTTTAATTACTTGATAAAAATGAGGAATAAAGGAAATATCAAGGGGGAAGGTTGTGCTTTGTTTGATAAAGGAATTGATATTGACTAGAATAATAATTTTAAATAATTAAACATTTAAAGATCTTGCTAGTTTGAGATAGGAACAAGGTTCGCGTGTCTCCAATTGTGATGTAAATAAAGATAAAGACGCAAAGAAAGAAAAAACTCAAAACAAACGGTAAATTAATTTTACATTGAAACTTAACTTATCATAATTCTACAAAAAGTTATTACTCCACGTTGAAGAAAAAGGATAAATATTTAAAGCAAGGCTTAAAGGGTTAATAATAAAAAGAATGAGCCGATTTTAATCATTCCCGCCTGTGATTCAATTAACGGACATAGAAAAAGCCTTATGCACAGTAACAGGGTGCCATTCACAGAAATATATATTACTGCATAGTTGAAAACAAAGAAAGATAAATAGTTAAAATCAAGGTTTACGAGCATACATGGAACAAGAAAATTTTCTTTGAGGGAGTGAACTTTAATTCAACTAAAATTTAAGTTTATAATTTGAAATATTTTTAATTTTTTCCCAAGGGCAAAAGTTTAAATTTGGCTAGAAATTTTGTAAAAATTTTAACTTTTCAAGGGCAAAAGATTTTAATTTTTAAAAAATTAGGGCCAGACCGCCCATGTTTGCAAGTTCATCAACAAAGAGAGAGAGAGATTGTGTGTGTGTGCATATATGTACGTACATATATCCAACTGTCGATCCACAATTCAAACCCGAGACCTACCAATATAGAGAACTCTAAGAACTATTACATAAGAGGAAAAAAAATTTTGTATGAGTCGCTGTGCCCTGTGAGTGACAATTGTGTAAAGGGAATCGGGGCTAGCGGGTAACTAGCGCCTAGCTTCTTTTTAACAACTAGGAGTTTCACAAAATTTTTATGTACATTTCTTTTAATTTCTATGTACATTCTTTCCTCTAATTTATTACCATATAGGAAAATATCACCATATAACCAATTGTCGTCAACGTTGAAAAGATCTTCAACATGGTCAACGTTATTATCTTTAAATAAAAGCTTCTCTTTCTTTTCAAGATTTTGTGTTCCGTCCCTTTTTTCTTTTTGGGACGTTATGTGCTGGTATTAGGAAAACAATATAGTTGGAGAGATGGATGTCCACCACATAAGGAAATATAAGAAAAGATGCAAACGGATGAACCATCTGATAGCTGTTTGGCTGGAAACGGCCCTAAAATTTCACTTTGCTGGTGGTTTAACTCGAATTCTTCAAAAAAAAAAATTTTTTTGTTATGGTTAAATTTGGAATGGACTTTAATTCCCATGTAAAGTGTGGTCCTATCAAGCAATTTTGTGAATTTACACATTGTTCATTTGTCTTAGCAATTGCTTGCGAGAACTCAACAATCACAGGAGTGAATGCGATGGACGATTCATGTTGGAGACGAGTCTTATTTGAATTTGAATAGATAGGATTATCTGTTGCTGCCCAATTTCTGGTATATAAATAACTTATTGTGTTTTTTACAACTTCTTATTTTAGTGTTTATAATAAGGATAAATTACATATAATCGCCCTATAGTTTTATATAATGCCACATGACCGCGTTAAGATTTCAAAATACCATATAATTCCCTTGTGGTTTTATGTAAAGTGAAAAATGAACAAAATGCATAATCAGTTATGACAATTATATGAAGCATTCTCCAAAAGTGCATATGACGAAATCATAATATCTGCTTAACCTCCTTATAGTTTGAAAAATATTCATTTTACCCTATAGTTTTACATTTGTCCACGTAATTCCTCTATAATTTTGTATAAAGTGATTAAGTTGTTATTTGATTTAGCATTTAGGTAAGGCGCTATCGGTATTTCAACTAACGACATTACCCAAGTTATTTTCCGTCAAGTTTCCACTTTATAAGAGATGAAGTGAATATTTTAAAATGTCGGGACGATCATGTGGAAATATAGGAAACCATAGGGAGATTATTTGTAATTTATCCTTATAATTGTTGGCATGGTATTTAAATGGATTATACTGATGCATATATTGTCTTGTGCAATTCTTCTGACAATCCATAACATTGCTATCTCAGATACTATATAATAATGAAGGTGAGAACCTTTGTTGAATTATTCTAAGATTTAGGGTTCTTCATCGGTTTGGAATTGCTATTTCAATGTTTCTTATTTTTCTTCTGGGCAGATTTTCTTTATCGTCTAGCAATTTCTATTTATTTGGAGTAGTGGTCACGTTCTTTCCTAATTATACGAATTTGAAATTGAGCTAACTTATTTCTTATTGCAGTTTAGTATTCGTCAAACACGGTAAATAAGTAAATTGGTATTCGGCAAGATGCACACAAGGAGAGCCATGCATATATTCATAATGATGTATTCCCGATTATGGAAGACAGAATAGTTTTATTTTTATCCCAAGTATTCTATTAATTAAAAAATTGAAAATTCTAGTGTTTGGATCGCGTAGGATTTCCAAGAAATTTTTCGATTTCTTTTGCAACAGATGATCTACTTCTCATGTTCCGTGAACAGCTGGGACATTGAGGAATAACAGAATTTTGCAGAAAACCACATTCAATGAGAGTAGTATGTATGACTTGGTGAATGTTTAAAGTTGAAGTAATTCCTATAAAATAAAATAAAGAGTACGAAAGTCATTGCAAAGGATTTTAAAGATTTAGTCTATTATTTTTCATTCAACCCTTTCATTAAAATAACTTTTAGCTAAAGGTCTTATCATGTGTGTGTACATGTACATGTACTATAAAAGTTTTCCAACAGTAGGGTAAACAACTCTACGTGCCAAAACCAGAAGGGACTAAACCAAGTCCTTGCGGGATTTGATTCAAAATCCCAGTTAGCTTCGGTCAAAGTTTATCCTATATATACTATATTTTTATTGATGCCAAGGGCATATAACCCCATATTGAACATTGAAACAACTCTGCCATTTAAATCGTCCCTCTGTAGCCTAAACTTGTTTCTTGGTTAAAAGATCAAAAGAATGGACAGTTCCTTTTCGTCAAATTCTCTCGACGAGGCAACCAAAAAATTCAGGTTTTGCTGCATCTCGTGCACTGAGATAAAGGCCGGGAATGATCTTGATGATGTTGCTGCCGAATCTGCGGCAAACAATCCATCCTCCAAAGAGCCGATTGAGATCGAAGAAAAGATGGCTGGTGAAGAAGAGAAATCAAATTATGATCACTTGAGAAAACCAGCACCTGTCTTTACGGACCAATTCAAGTGTGGCAGTTGCAGGAAAAGAGAAACCACTTATCTTCAGTTACAGACTCGAAGCGGTCTTGCTACTTTTGTAACCTGTGTCAACTGCAATAGCTGCTGGAAATTTTTTTAGGGCTTCGCATACTGTTTATGCGATATTATATTATCTTGGAAAAAGGTTCCTAGGACTCAGGAGATTTGCATGTTATTGGTTGAATGGGGACTCCTTACCACTTGCCTTCAATAGGGCAGACGATTATACCTAGTTTATTTTGATCCGTAGTCGCAGTGTAATCAATATTGTGTGAAAGTATTTGCTTATCCGAATAAAAAATATATTTTACACAAAAAAAAAAAAATCTTTAAGTTCATCACTTTGGGAAATTTTGTACAGTTAATTTGGAATTTAGTTTTGATGGTTATTTTGCTATTAAAGCATGCTTTTTCTTAGTTGTTTTAGGAATAAAATTACAACTACCGATGGACAAGTCCAGAGGCAACAACGGCTGTGGCCCTATTCTTTTGTTTGGGAAACTTGCTTCTGCAACTCTAATCTTTACAACGATCGTGGGTTAGTATTTCTTCCCAGACCCTATACTTATTTGTCATCATATAGCAAAGCCGATTCCTTATTTGTAATTGGATCAAAATTCTTAATACCACATCAGCCAAAATAGCGAAAAAGGAATATGGCATAGCAAAGTACTATTTTATAATAAGCACTTTGACTGCAACATTAATATTAAATAATTACAACAAAACAAAATTAAAACGATGGATTTTATCCAAATCATGAAGCTTCAAAATAAAAGTTCCACCAAGATGGAAGAATTGGTGAAAGATGTCACTCCAAAACTAGTAAAAGGGGCTCTGCCGTTGTCAAATAAGAGGGTGGAAGAATGGAAGGAGGATGAGACAATGATAGGGCTAAAGAAACAAGGGGGTAGAGGTGTGAGAACCAAGAAAAATCCTAGAAACGAATGTGTTCATTTTAATTAAATAATAAAATTTAAGCTATAGTAGGTCATCCATCTCCAGTAATAAGATGGAACAATACGATGACCCGTCAATTTAAAAATTTATTGTTAACAATGTATAGAAGATTTATTCTAACTTTACGTACATGTCAAGTATTAATAACTAAAAAGCGTAACTCTAATTCCAATCGAAAATCCAATTCAGTAGTACTAAAAATTCAGTCATGTCAACTACTTCCATTATTAACAAAAGTAAGCCCAATTCCAACCCTTGCATCCATTGGCTTAAAATATATTTGTCCTTTCCTCATTAGTGTGATAAACTGTGACTATAAGGAACAAAAAGTTGAATAAAAATACTATCGAAATAAGTGCTGAACCCAGGAACGTTGAAACTTCCACGTCCGAGAATGTCTAAATTCCTACAGGTACTAACTTTTTTTTTTTTTTCCGGAAACGTTAGAAAATGCATTAAGACAGAGTAAAATGTACAAGCATTGAGCAAAGGCTCATCCTGAGCTATACAAAAGTGCTTCTAAGCACTGAGGATTAAGGGATTCCTCATCTTGCAAGATGCCACTGGCATAATTACACAAGTAATATGTTAAATGTGTTAATCCAAAATAAAAGTAACCAAATTAGCACACCGTAAACATATTCCTAAGATCAGAGATGTCCTGGAGATGAGCAAACAATCTGATATCTTTGCATGTTGGCGTTTTGATCAGGCTGTTCAGCTTCTTGCTTGGTAAAACTATTCTGATGGAGCTCCATCCTCTCTCTCTAGCTTTGCACAGTGACAATTTTAATGCCTGAGCAAGGTCCAATAACTCTGATCCCGTACTTCTATCTCTGATGTTTCTGGTTTGCTCATATGATGAGATTGGTTCGATACAACTCTATATACCTCCCATTCTCTTTGTGCTCTTTGAATCACCTTCATTGGATGTCTTCCCTAATCCTTGAATTCTCTGTCATTTCTAGCCTTCCAAATCTGCCAGAGGATATCTACTGTCAAGGCTATATGTTCCTTGCCATCCTTCCTTTTCCTTGCCCCATAAGAGATGACCACCACACCTTAATGTTCTGTCTTTGTTCCTAGAGGCCGTCCCATTGAATGGGAGCCATTTTCCAGATGTTATCCGAGATGGGACAATGGAAAAATAAGTGTTCCACTGTTTCAGCCTCACTTCCACAGTTCTTGCATATCATACTCCCTTTGCCTGTTCTTCTGAAGATTGTTTCCCTTACTGGTAGAGCATCATTCAAGCATTTCCAAATGAAGATCTTTTGTTTGTGCTTAATTTTCAGCTTCCACAATATCCTCCATGTGTTTCTGTCCAAGAGCTAGAGCTTGTCTCACCTTCTGACTCATTTTTGTCTCTTTGCATTTGATCCTTTGTGCTAAAGCACTCATAACCTGATTTCACCGTGTACTGCCCTGTGGTACTGTGGACCCAAAAATTGCTGTCTTCCCTGCCTGCTAAACTTACAGGAATCTTTATTATGCTATCGGCATCCTTCTTGTTGAAAGTTCTGACAATGAGAGGATAATTCCACCTGAAGTTTCTAATCAACTCCTCCACTTTCCTTAGTTCACATCCCTCTGGTTTGGTTGAAGTGACTTTGCCTTCAGGATTGTCTGGTAGCCATGCATCCTCCCATATGTTGATAGTGCTTCCATTTCCAACTTTCCTTCTAATTCCTTCTACAACCCCTTCTCTAACTGCCATGAGACTCTGCCAAATCCATGATGAGTTTTTAGTGATCTTGCACTTGAAAATTGAGTCCTTTGGAAAATATTTGGCCTTTAAGACCTTGCTAACCAGAAGGTTTGGCTTAGTGATCAGTCTCCAAATCTGCTTCACAAGCATAGCCTTGTTGAACGTTTGCAAGTCCTTGAAGCCAAGACCACCCTTCTCCTTTACTCTAGTTAACTTCTTCCAGGCACACCAGTGCATTTTACATTTTCCTTCTTCCTCTCCCCACCAGAAATTTGCCATTTTGGCATTAATTTCTTTGCACAACCTGATCGGGAGTTTAAAACATGACATGGCATAGGTGGGCATTGCCATTGTTATTGATTTGATTAGTACTTCCTTACTAGCAGAACTCAGTAATTTGTTTTTCCACTTATTTAAAGTTCTAAGACAATTCTCTCTTATGAAGGCAAACACTTGTTCTTTTGACCTTGTTATCACCATGGGCAGACCCAAGTATTTTCCTTGTTTCACTATCTGCATGTTTCCTAGTTGGGCACCAATATCCTTCTGCAGCTGTTGTTCAACATTTCTGTTAAAAAAGATAGATGATTTATCCAAGTTAATTACCTGGCCTGACCCCTTCCCATAGATGTTGAGAATCTGCATCACTTCTTCTGCCTGAGCTACATCAGCTTGCAAAAAATCATTGAGTCGTCCGCAAAGAAAAGGTGTGTAATTGATGGACCACCTCTGCTAATTCTCACTCCTGAAATCTTCTTTTGTCTCTGAGCTTTGTCAAGCAGGTTAGAGAAGCCTTCTGATATCAAGAGAAATAGGTAAGGTGATAGAGCATCACCTTGCCTAATTCCTCTTTTTGCAAGCACATACTCTTTTGGCTCTCCATTGATGTTGAAGGAGTAAGAAACTGGAGAAACACATGTCATGACCCAGTTGACCCATTTTCTGCAAAATCCCATCTTTTTCATAGTTTCCTCCAAAAATCTCCACTCCACCCTATCGTAGGCCTTTGACATGTCTAATTCCAATGCCATAAAGCCTTGGGATCCTTGCCTTTTGTTTTTCAAAAAATACAAAATCTCATGCGATAACATGACATTATCTAGAATCTGTCTACCAGGCACAAAAGCTGCCTGGTTTTTGCTAATGCATACATCTAAGACTGCTTTCAATCTGTTTGCAAGGATTTTGAAAATTATTTTGTAAATGACATTGCAAAGACTAATTGGTCTAAAATGCTTGACCTCAGTAGGATTGTCAATCTTAGGGATCAGTGATACAAGAGTGTGGTTTATTGCTTTCAACATTATACCAGAGTGAAAGAAGCTTTGGGTGGCTCGAATGATTTCAGGTTTAACAATTTTCTAAAATTTTTTAAAAAACAGTGGGGTCATTCCATCTGGTCCAGGTGCTTTGGTTGGATTCATGGCAAAAAGGGCTTCTCTGATTTCACTCTCAGTAACCTGTCTAGTTAGCTGGTCATTCATGTGATTAGAGATTTTGTGAGGTATTCCATCCAGTATAGCATCCAATTGCTCCACATCCTCACTCTCAAACGGGTTTCTAAAGTATCTGCTCACTTCACTTCCAATCTCTTCTTCTGTATTTGTCCAATTACCATCTATCCTTTTTAGATTTTGCAATTTGTTCCTTTTCCTTTTTCCTTTGACACTAGAATGAAAGAAATGGGTGTTTTTGTCACCTTCCTTTAGCCACTGCACCCTCGATTTTTGGCTCCAATAGAGTTCCTCTTCACTGTATGCTTCCTGAAGCTGGCCTTTAAGCACCTGCACTCTTGCCTTCTTTCCCTGGTCATTGGACTCTTTGACTTCTGCGATCTCCCTTTTTAATTTTTCAATCTTTCCCTTTGCATTCGTTCGGAAGTTATTGTTCCATTTCAGCAGTGCTACTCTGCATTTTGCAATTTTCCTTGTCACCTGAAACATATTAGACCCTTCTTGTTTTTCCTTCCAAGCACTTTGGATAACTGGTTCAATTCCTTCCTTTTTCAGCCACCTCTTATCAAAATAAAACCTTTTTTTCCTTCCACTTCTTTGGGGGTTGGAGACAATAAATATCATACTATGATCAGAACCTTGATTTTCAACATGCACTACCTTGGCTCTATCATAGCTTTGGCTCCACAGATTATTTGCCAAAACTCTATCTAATCTCTGTTTGATTTCCCCTTCATTCATCCAATTATTACACCATGTCCAAGGTCTTCCATTGAATCCTAGATCAGTAAGCTCATTTTCCTCTAAGAGTCCCTTGAAGTCCTTGAAGCTACTGTCATCTCTAATTCTGCCACCCCATTTCTCATCATTGGAGATGATATCATTGAAATCACCTGCCAATAGCCATTTATCACCCCACAAAGTCCTTCTTTGCTTGATTACTTTCCACTAGTTTCTTCTGACTTGGGCATTACTGCTTGCATAAATGCCTAGGAACCACCAATCCCAATTAGTGTCAGGATCCACTACATGAGCTTCTATAGTGAAGCTGATCTGAGAATCTCAAGCATTCTGATATTGTTGTTCCATATAAGGGTCATTCCACCAGACTTTTCCATTGCCTCAACTACTACCATTTCCTCAAATTTCAACTTCTTTTTAAAATTTTCCATAAACCTGTGTTTATTCTTTGTCTCACTGAGAAACACTAGATCAGGGGAGAGGAGGATGGATACCTCCCTCAATTGGGAAAAAGTCAAGGGGCTCCCCGCACCTTGACAATTCCACACCAAACATCTCATTTGTACTTTGGAGATCATGATAGGCTGGTCTCCATCACCTCTGCTTTACTGGATGCCTGATCAGACGATTTTCCTATTTTTCTTTCTTATCACCCCAACCTTTAACTTCCACATCAATCATTTCCTCATGTATCAGCTAAAATTTTCTTTTACCTTGCGCCTCTTTCAAATTAGACTCATTTTGTATCTCTCTTAATGGCTGCCTGCTTATGTTGGGGGCTTTCAATTGCTTACGATGTCTTCTATTGCTTCTCAAGCTGTCCTTCCTAATCAAATCCTTAGCATATGTGATTGTCAGCACGGCTTCTTTGCTCCCCTGATTTCCTTCTGGATCCATTTTGCTTTGGCTCTCCTTTGGACATGAACCATCCTGGGCCTTAGCCCCCCACACAGATTGATGTTTCTGGTCTTGTTCTTTTCCTTTGTTACTGTGGCTTGCGACTGGATGATTACTCTCCTCATGTTCCTCTTAGGAGTTGTTGTTACTGCCTTCTGCTTGGACTTCCTTGTTACTGATGATCCTTGGATTATTGGCTGCTTTGTTACTACTCATATCACCCTTTACACCCTGTATGTTAGCAGTAATTTTTTCCGTTTCCTATTCTTTTCTTTTTTCTTCCCTAACATATGATGACTGACCCTGTTCTGTGATCCTCTTTGTACTCCCCTCATCCCTCTCTTGCACAGGATTGTTCATTTCTTTACTTGTTTGGATAGGGAAGAGCTCCCCGTTTTTCAAGCCCCAAACCTGCTTATCATGTGCAGGTTTGGTTGCTGCCCGGCCATTACTTTCCTTCAATGGAGATCCTTTACCACCATTAGCTCTTAGCCATGAGCCATATTGATTCTCTAGTTGGCTAGCTTCAACCATTACCACTACCTTGCAATTTCTTTCACTATGCCCAATTCGACCACATCTATAACAGAAGTCCTGGCATTTCTCATATTTAAAACTTATCCATTCCATTTTGTCCTCCATTTTAACTGTGGTGCCTCTCATCAGAGGTTGAGATAGATCAGCCATCACCAACAATTTAATATGCCTTCCATCCTTCCCACCCGCTTGTGGTATGATCACATCTTTAATGCCGTGGAACACTAAGGCAATTTTCCTTCCAACTTCTTTGAAGAGCCAATGAACAGGCAAATTCCAGACCTGCACCCAAAGGGGTGCAATGTTAAAGGCCTCCTGGTCATCCTTGATTCCTGCAGACCATTCCTTTAAGACCAATATCTGGTTATCTATAACCCAAGGGCCGCCATTTAAAATCCTTTCCCTATCAACCTCAATTGGAATTGAGAGCTGGAATAAGTTTGCCCCCAATTCAACAATCCTAAGGCCTTTTGGGTAGCCCTACGGTACTGTCACGAAGTTTTTAATCCCTACAAAATTTACAACCTTTTCTCCTTTTATTCTTCCAACCAGGCTTGATTGGCATTCCTTAATGCTAGTTCCCATGTCACACATGTCAATTTCTGTCCCTCCAATCTCCTTATTTGAGAGAGCAAATTTAAGGAGGATCTCTGTTATCTCATCAACCATCTTGCTCTATAATCACACTCGATGGAATACCACACACTTTCTCAAGGATCAGAAACAAACAAGGCCAATATTACATGTTTATACACTTTTATCACTGATCTACATTAACAGGTCCTGTGAAGCAGAAAATAGACCATTTTTCCTTTTTTCCTTGCCAAAAGAAAAGACACATAGACATTAAAGACATATTTTTTGTAGCATTTTCTTCTTAGTTCTTACCATCAGGAATTTAAAGAGAGGTCTGATGCCAGAAAGAGAAAGAGCACGAAAGAACTAAAAGACACAAACTACAAACTGAAAAGGCAGGGATCACAAAGTTTTTAGCTTGTCATTACCTATTAAAGAGCTATTGAAGGTTAGAGAGAGATCCATAGAGTCCTCTTTTCTTATAGCTGCCAGCTTATTTCTCCTACTCGATCATATTTTCCACTGGTTGAGATATTCTAGTTGGTGATTCTGGGGTGGAAGATGCTTAGCTCTATATACTATATTACAGCTTTGATTCGTTGGCAAGGAGTTGATCTTTGGAATTTTGAAGAAGAACAAGAAGAAGAGGGAAAAACTCAACTCTCACCACAAAGAGACAAGCTCAATTCCCAAGAGAGAGAAAAAGTTTGAAAACTCTCACAACGTGGGAGAGACCCCTACAAGTACTACAAATGGTCAACATTCATCCAAATGTTGGGACTCTACTGAAAATCATTTCTTTGCTTAGCTAATCTTGATTCATTTCTTTTTTTTTAATTAAAGTTATGCACAAGCTTAGTTTCACCCCCTTACATCAAAATCCAGGCTTCGCCACTTCTATTGATCTTTATCTTAGTAACATGATACCTTAAATGCGGGTATATTCACTGTGGCATGCTGATCCACGATTCCTAGCAATTCCAGCTTCATGTTCCTGAGTTGCATAGAACAATCCGAATTGAGAAGAAGCCAATGTGGATGTCAAATGCAATGAGAAAATCAATCATCAGGGCAAAAGAAGGAGATATATGTTAACTTACAAAGAGCAAGTGTTGGAGAGAAAACCTCAAAGAACTCATCAAAGAGCCTAGTATGTAAAGAATCAACTCTGATCCAAATATTTAAATGTGGAACATTTTTCCTTATTCATGAACCTAACAATCTCCTCTTTTATGAGTAAACCTCCAACATTGAACCCAAGTCTATAAGTTTCTTCATTCCCATTTTAATATTTAATGCAAACTCACCTTTACTCCAAAAGTCACCTCTTTGCCCAACTATGGACTCATTTTTCTTCAACATCCAAATTAGATTCTGAACCTCTGCCAATCCTTGGCTTCTTGGTCCAACACCAACCAAACCTTCTACCAAACCCATGGCACACCTAGTCCAACACCAGTTAAACTTCTTGGCACCTCAGGTCCCACTGCCGGAAGAAAATTTCATGGCCAGTCCAGAAAAGAATCTACTTGCCCATGAGTCACTCAAACTCATAACTAAAAACTCTAATCCCACATGTTGGGAAGAAAAACATTGAGAATTCACTAAAAATGCCAATATGGTGTTGGACTACCAACCATTCCGGAAGACCATGGTGGGGGCATCTTCTTTGGAAATCTTTGAACCTCTCCCAAGCTTCATACAATGATTCACCATCTTGTTGGTGAAAACCTGTAATATCCATACGAAACTTATTAGTTTTGGCAGGAGGAAAATACTTATTTAAAAATGCTTTTACCAAATCACTCCATGAAGTAAAAGTATTGGGTGGATGAGAGTTAAGCCATACCTTTGCCTTGTCACAAAGTGAAAAAGGAAACAACCTTAATTTAATGGCATCATCACTTACTCCATTGTACTTAACAGTACCACATAAATCTGTGAAGTTAACTAGATGAGTGTTGGGGTCCTCGGTTGCGTTTCCTCCAAATTGGCTTCTTTGGATCATTTGAATGAGTGCCGGTGAAATTTCAAAGTTATTAGCATTAATAGTCGGCCTTGCTACACTAGTTTGAGCACCGGATTCATCCGGCAAGGCGTAGTCTCTTAATGCTCTTGGCCTTGACTCCTCCATTGCTATGGATTGTTCACCTTCACTTTCCACCATAATATTTTCTTCTTGTTGTTGGACACGTTTTCTTCCTCTTCTCGCCGTCTTGATCTCTTGGATGAAGAGATTGGTGTACCTACAAGAAACAAGGAAAAATACTACAAAAATAAAATCTAGACTAATAAAGCTTGTTTTAACTTTAATGTTGCACCTAGGCCTAGTTTGAGAAACTAGTCTAGGAAAACCGTTAGTTCCCCAGCAGCGGCGCCAAAAACTTGATAGGATTTTTCTTTACTCCACAAATTTTAAAAAACCTTAATAACCCTATATCACCGCAAGTATACGGATCGTTTATTGAGTATAGGGAAATATAGGTGTCGATCCCACGAGGAACTATGGTTTTGCAAACACTAAAATTTAATCACTTGTTTCATTATCTAGATAGACAATTATAGAAAGGCGAATAAAGTAAGGAAAGCTAGATAAAGGGAGAAGGCGTAAACCACCCTAAGGAAGAGGGATAAAGCAATTAAAACCAACCGTTAGGTGTCAAAGACATCCAATTGGTGGAAGACAAAAAATAAGAAAGCAAGTAAAGAAATTAAAGAATTAGGTTAGAGAGAGTTTTTAAGATCAAATTGGAGGAATCCTAGAGTTTTGGAATTCCTTGTTAAGTTAAGATTAGAAGTTAGTCAAGTTTATTAAGTCCTTTCTCCAATGATTCGCTAAGGTATAACTTCCTTTTGTATGCCACCACTTTAGTTAATGGTCATGTGTAGTGCAAGTTCTCGTTTAAGATGAACTAGTCACTCGGAATTGCTTTCGCTAATTCCTTAACTTCTTGGAATCTTCCTTGACCTATTTCATGGAGAAAAGAGAGAAACAAGTTAAATAAGCTCAATGAAGTTATAGTATAAAACCAAAACCAACCAACTATATTCACTACTTTCGTGAGAACATAAGTTAGTGCTTAAGAACTTAGATCTTGTTGAAGGCAAGTTTTTCATTACTCATCAACATCAAATCAATTATAGTTGGTAGCTAATCAACCATAAAGCATAAGCACAAGTCTTAAACTAACAAAATCATGGAGGACATAAATCACTTAATTACTTCATAATCACAACTAAAACAAGCTCATCCTAACTCTAGGATTAAAGAGGCTTAGCTAGACATCATATTAAGAACCTTTAAGCATGAAACAAACTTGCACAAAGCCATGAAATTAAAGCACAAGAGACAAGTAAGGAAGAAGGAATCTTATTCAATTTCTTGAAGTTGAATCCATAAACTTCTTCACAAGTTGATCTCCCAAATGCAAAGTGCAAGATTCCTCACAACTTTCACTTTTACTCACTTTAGAAACTACAAACTAAGAACTAGAACTAATCTAATGAACTAGAGCTATTCTCTAGTCTTTTGGAATTTTTATGGAATGGAATGGTATTGAATGTGTTTTTTTGGTATATGTTGAATGGTATACAAAAGGCCCTATTTATAGAAGATTTCAACCATATGCATCCAAGATTATGTCATGTGAATACAAGACAAATTGGCCTTCAAAAGTCAAGGAAAATGGCTTCTTAAATCTCTTTGTCTTCATGCATTTGAATCCTTTGAATTTTCATCCCAAATGAGTTGTAATGTTGAAGCAAATTGTGTTTTGAATTAATAATGAGTTGTTTCTTCAACTTCACACAATTCTTCACAGCCTTCATTGAAATTCTTAGAAAATTGAGTGGAGGTGAAAACTGGAATTGCAACTTGCAGCGGTCACTTTCGAGGATCCTTGAGGTGGATCCATGCGAAGGCTGTGGATCAGCTACCCTACTTCCAGTGAGAGGGATTCGCGAGCTAATCATTTCTTCCATTTGTTGGTTCGCGTTTTGCCTCGCGACTCCACTTGAAACTTGCAAATTCCGAGCTTTTTATCATGAAATTGGCGCTTTAATTGCTCTGACTTTTATCGTTTGATTCCTCATTGATTGAATTGCAATTTTCATTTTCCAACTTTTCTTCCAAGTTTCTTGGCAATTATCCATATTTTCATCTCATTTGATAGTTGAACAAGCAATCCTACAAAAACATGAAAATTTCATCACATTAATCCACAAAAATGCATTTTTCATCATTGAAGCCATTAAATGCAAAATTAACTAGAAACCCTAGTTCATTAGCCATTAAACTGCCAAAAACACACAAAAACTACCTAATTACTCTTACTAAAAACATGTAAAATATTGACTTATCAAGAAACAAAAGATGCAGAGATAGAGACAGAGACAGAGACAGAGATAGAGACAGAGACAAATATAGAGGTTGTGACTGAGACTAGCGGAGGCCAGGGAGGATTCCGAGATAGTATAAAACAATGACCTCAGAAATGAAGTTCCCATAGATCAGGGAGTAGATGTGCCGTCAGTTCCAAGAGATCCAAATAGCATCAACTACAGTGAGGTCCCCTTCTTTTATAGTACAATTACAATAACTGAGGCTAGGAAAATAATGAGGAGATATCCCTTGGTTAAGTGCGACCTAACACATTAAAGCGGGACAATCGAGCCATACCATAAGGGATAGTGGCCATCTATGAAGAGCAACTGTGACATCCCACATAGTCCCACATCAGAAGAATGATGAAGAAATGAGAGGTTTATAAGCTTGGAACCAAAGCCTACCAAGTAACTTGGGCTAGCCATTTTGGACCAAGTGATTCCAGGCCTAAAAGTTGCTTGGGCCAGGTCTTGAGTCCGGGCTGTTACAAGTGGTATTAGAGCGAACCTCGAGTGGTCTCTGCACGGGGTGAGCCTGGGCCAGTGTGTTATGGTTCCCACTACGCAAGGAAGTGCAAGGAGCTAAGTACCACGCCGGACGGGAGCCACCTCTAGAGTCCAAGCACGACCAAGTGGATAGTTTGGATTGTGGCTATGCAGCAGGGCTTGAGGGCGTAAAGTCCTAAGGAGGAGGAGAATGTGACATCCCACATCGGAAGAATGATGAAGCAATGAGAGGTTTATAAGCTTGGAACCAAAGCCTACCAAGTAACTTGGGCTAGCTATTTTGGGCCAAGTGATTCCAGGCCCAAAAGTTGTTTGGGCTAGGTCTTGAGTCAGTACATTACTGACAACTAGTAGCCAAACTCATGATGCCTACCACAAGATTTATGAGGGATAGCCTCAAGTATTGGAGGGTGAAAATCACCCAATTAACTCCTAATGCCATAAGAACTCTGGTCGGCTTTGAGATGTTGTGCCGATATCAAGAAGTGAATCCCACAGTTAACCTCTTCAGGAGGTTTTACATTATAAAAATAGTGAGAATAAAAGGGCTACTTTTTACTTCGATAGCTACTCATGAAGCATCAAAAAGTTAGTGATCAACTCTTTGACTTAGTAAAGAGGTAGAAGAATAAGTATTTTTATGTCCCAACCTAGGACTTTCCTTAGGGTTTTTGGTGGTGGCCTCGAACTTCCATTACTGACTCGTCTCCCGAGGATGTGAAATAAGAGAATTTCAAAAAACTGAGCAGATTGGGCCTACAAATCTTGAGTTTATTATTTCATGAGGCTGTATTATAGATGGTGGCATTAGCCGATCTCTTATAGAGTTGTGAAAACTATTTATTATTCAGAAAGATATTCAAAAAATTGTAATTTCCTTTTCCAACTTTTTGTAAGAGATGCCCGAGGTAACTAAGTAATGGTTTTCTTCTGTTGTTGGCAGTGGAGAATGTGACCAATATGATCGCCAAGGGAGTGGAAAAATGCAAGCCAAGTCTACCTCAACAGCAACTCAGACCTCAGCTCAGGCACCCACTCCTATAGCTCTCTTGGTCATCAGAGAAAAAAGCGCTGCTAGACCAATTTAGGTGCCAGAGGGCATTCTTGTTGGCTAAGGTACATCTTCTTTCTTGGCTGCCCACGAGAAGGGAAAATCCCTCCCAGGGTGATACGAATCTCGTTTTAGAGAATGAAACTCGCGTGCAAGCCCCGGATCTTGATGGTGGAATTCAAGTTTGGGTAGGCAGCGGAACCTTACGACCCCTCTAACCCTCAAGATTGCGAACACTTTTGATACAATCTCAACCCACAATCTAGCAAATTAGCGAACCAAAGGTGTAGGTAGAAGGCACCATAACCAAGTTCAGTTCTTGATTGATAAGCCAAATTGAACACGATAGAGACCTCTAAATTATTCAATGGAAGCTCGAAAGCTTATGAGAAACTCTCTCAATTTTGTTGAATAAATCTTGTGTCTGTGAAAACAAATAACCTAGGCTTTAAATAGCCTTACAAGAACCTCGTTCAGATTGGACAATGTTAACCTAAACCTACGGTACTAAACAAGAATAAAAAATAAAGAAAATAAGAAAATTAAGAAAATTCCATGCGCCCGTGTCCAGACGAGGATTAACCTTCTGGTTGAAATAAAACCCACACGCCCATATGACGCGCCCACGTCCAGATTAGGACTAGTCTTCTGGTCACCAATTGTTGTACTCAGTCAGACGATGTGCCCACGTCCAAATGAACATTAGTCTTCTGGCCAAACACACGCATCAACTGGAATAAAGACAAGCACACTTCAATCAATCCTTGGGTGCAACCCTAATGACATTAACAATTGAATGTGCATTGGAATCAATTCCTTGAATGTTCAAACAGCTTGAGCTTCCTTGACGCTATCATTCCCCTTCTCTTGAGAAGGATTTGTCCTCAAATCAAAAGCATCGTCTGCATCAAAAGGAGCTAAGTCAGAAACGTTAAAAGTTGTGCTAACCCCATACTCACCAGGCAATTCCAACTTGCACAAATTGTCATTGATGTGTTCCAAGACTTGGAGAGGACTATCGCCAAGCAGTTGCAACTTGTTTCGATGCTGAATTGGAAATCGTTCTTGGCGCATATGCAACCATACCCAATCTCCAGGTTCAAACACTAGCTTGCGGCGACCCTTGTTGGCTTGCTTGACATATTGAGCAGTTCGCCTTTCAATGTTAACACGAGCCTTCTCATGGAGTTGCTTCACAAAATCTGCATGGCATTTACCATCTAGGTTCTCACACTCACTACTTGGTAGTGGCACTAGATCAAGAGGCGTTAGTGGATTAAAGCCATAGACAATCTCAAACGGTGAGAAGTTAGAGGTAGAATGCACAGCTCTATTGTATGCAAACTCAACATGTGGTAGACATTCCTCCCATGTTTTAAGATTTTGTTTGATTATAGCACGTATTCCATTTGAAAGACTTTTACTCTTTCTGATTTCCATAGTTTAGAGTTTTCAGTTTAAGCACTATAGTTTTTCTAGGTGAAATATTCTGCATAAGTGAGACCTAAAGGATTAAGTTCTTAATTTTTTTTTGACTGTATTAATACTTTTGGATTGCTGAACTTGTTTTAGTATATTTGGTAATCAGTTAAATCAATTGTGTACAAGTGGGAACAAGAGAAAGCATGTAGCAAATAAACTCTGCAAACCATGTTGGATGAAGCCTGAAGGGATGGGGATACTTAAATTTTGGTTTTGGATGTTTGTGCTGTTACTAGAAAAATCAATAACTATAGAATTGACAAGAATGCTATCAATGTTAAAATGAGCAACACAATTTCTAGATTAAGCCTTATAGTTCAATAGCTTTAGAGTTGAATGAACTGCATGCTGGGTCCTGCTCATTCAGAAGAACCCAGAGGAGCCTATAATACAGAGACTAAAAAGTTTTTTAAATACTTGAAATACGACGAAACAAAGTTATAACTTTAATGTAGAAATTTTACGCTTCTATCATTTGTCATCAATTTGTTGCATATCATGTCTCTTTGTCAATGGAGCAACAACTCAATAACAATATTCTTCTCAAGGAAGCATTTTCTAGGAATAAATTATTTCCAAGCTCTTATCATGATGCTTGGAAGATTATTAAATATTTGGGTCTCAACTACCATAAAATTCATGCATACCCCAATGATTGCATGATTGTTGGAAGGAGACAAAAGATGAAATCTTTCACGAAAGTGTAGAACTCCTAGGTATAAGCAAATTGAAAGACAATCTAATGATTCAGGTGAACATGAAAACAAAGTTCCAACAAAAGCTTATTTGCTATTTTCCATTGGAACCACGTCTATAGAGGTTGCTCATGTCATCAAAAACTACTTCATTAATGAGATATCATGAAGAAGCAGTATCAAGGATGAGAAATTGAGACATCCGGTAGAATTTTTAGCTTGGAAGCATTTTAATTATCGGCACTCGAGTTTTGCTAGTGATCTTCCCAATGTTTGTCTTGGACTTGCAATTGATGGATTTAATCCATTCAAATTAATAAGCAATAATATTTTCAAATTAGTTAAATCTTACGATTTTTAAATTTGTTTTATACGTGACATGTCTAATATACTTATTGCCATTAGTATGAATTTTATGAAACAAAAATATGTTGTTTTTATCACCAAAAAAAAAAAAAGGTTGTGCCGTGCAAATCTGTGAAGCACTTACAATTGAATCTCAAATCTTAGATACTATGTAGCCTATGTACCTTGCTTGAAATAATTTATGAAAGTTTTTTATACCATACGTTATAAGTTTAAAAATTAAATTTTTTTGTTGCGAGTAGTAGCAACATGATAATTGTCATCCACTCCCTTTACATACTTTAAGGTTAAAAATTAATTTAATCCGTCCACGACAAAGCTGCAGCAAGATCTACCTTCTGTGCAAGAACCCAGTTACCTATGATCCATAGGACCGCTTAGGACGTGACATTAAGTGCGTTACAGCATTTGCTTCTTTAGTCCATTTCTGAATGCTGTCCATCTTTTACACATCTAAAGTTCATAAGCGACTCCTTCCTTTAATATCTTACATCCATAGGAGTTGTTCTAGCACCATACATTTTCTCTTGTTTTAGTAAATTTCAACTAATTGGTTTTGAAAATATCACTTTATTTTTAACAGCCTAAAATTATGTTGGTTTTGGGTTGTTTCTTTCTTCTTCTTCTTCTTCTTCTTTTCTTTTAAACTAGTATTGGTCGACTCTTTGAAGAATTAAGTCAGAGTGAGAGCATGGAAAGGCCGGGTTATATCTACTTTTTCACTTCGATCTGAACCTAAATATCGGTTTCTTTTTTTTCCCTTCAAGATTATTTTAAGGCTTTCAATTATAAATTACTTCCTCTGTCCTATAAAAACTATCATGTTTGTCACTTTTTCTTGTCCCAAATTAATTGTCATCTTTAAGAAATCAATCAACTTTTTTTGATAAAATTTTTTCTTTATCCTTCATGTGACTCACCATTTATTCTCGATAAAGTTTAAGTTGTGAATATTCTCTAGATGTTTCATATTATTTTTGGGTGAATATGCAAAGCTAAATGGCATAAGTTGCTCATTTTGACTTCCAATTTGAACCTTAAGTTGATAGATGAATTATTTGTGATTTTATCATTTTACTTACAAAATCTCTTTGTTTTTGTAGAATGAAATGATTATACTCAATTGGAAGTGAAATGACGGATCAATAAGGAGATGTTTAGGAGTTAGAGAAGTCACAATAATGGTCAAAAGAAATGGCAGAACTCAGGCTGTGGAAGGATGAAGAAGGAAAGCAAGAAGAAGCAGGGGAAGAGAATCCCATAAGGGTTTCTGAGGATTTTTGGCAGTTTTTTGCAGTGGATTATGGGCAAAATCTTCATTTTGAGGAACAAAAATAGAACACCGTGCAATTGGAAAATCCCTCAAGGGTTTCTTACAATCCCTCCACAGTTTCTAGCAATTCCTTGAGGGATTCTTGGCAATTGTAACTTATCGACTTGCGCAACTTGCTCGATTATTGTCTCTCTTTCCTCTTCCCTATTAAAAAGGACTCCATGGATGAAATTCACAGCCAGAAAAAAGAGAAAAAATCACAAAAAATGTAGATCTAACACTAAAACTTCCTAGATCTTTAGTTTAGGCTAGATTATGTAGGATTAGTATAAAAATAGTATTGCTGTTTCATCCACTCTTGTAGTTGATTAGGCAAGGATGAAGATGGAGATGAAAAGGAAAGGAAAGAAGCTCATGTGACAAGATATTTTCCTCCTATCCAAACTCTTTATCTTTTGTGTTGGATTCTATTGTTTGGTTAAAAAAAATTTGGACCTTATGGTTGTGATGTATTTAAAGTTTATGCTTGGTATTTGGTTGAACTATCCATGAATACTACATGTTCAGTATTTTGGTTAATTGATGCTATTATCTTGATTGTGTTATTTAGCACATTTGCTCTTGTAATCATGATTTACTGGCCATTGATTGTGATAATCTCAAAGTACTAGATTTACAATGAGAATTGAAATTTGATACTCATAGAATTGGTGAACCTAGGTTGTACACTCACGAAGTAGATGTGCATCTTTGTTACTTTTATGGTTTTGATCCGTGTAATTTCAAAGATGTAAATGAAATTGTATCTCATTTCATAACTATAAAAATTGGTATTAATTAGTTATAAGCATAATTGGTACACTGGTAAAAGTGGGTATCACAAGTATTGAAATTGCAGCTTGAGTTTAGTCAAGGTTTTGCTATGCATTTGGTTCGCGAGTTGAACTAGCACTTGTAGATAGGGAATTCCATTATCCTTCGAGCTTTCATTTATATTTTTCCACCTGTTAGTAGTTTAGTTTCATTTGCTCTAACTTGTTTATAGTCTAAATAATAGAAAAAATTTAGGAATACTGGTAATTTGACCGTCTTTCCTTTGGGTTTAACCCTAATTACCCTGTACTCACAAAGCGACACTTATACTTGCAGAAAAATCAGGTATGAGGTAATTTAGGAAATTTTAAATTAAAACTTGATTATGAATTGAGGTTTGTTGTTGTATGTATATCCCTTTTCGTCATTCTCAACAATTTTCAATATCAAATAAAAAAGATGGTTTGTCACTAAGGATATAAAAGGAAAGTTGTGAGGGTCTCAAAATTCTAATTTTATTTTAAAATCCCTAATAATATTTATATTATGATTATTCACTAAAATATTAATGAATTTATACTTTGAATTATTATTTTCTAATTTAGAGAATTTTTTGAGAATTATTTGCCGGTGTTTAGTTTCGGTCAGTTTAAGTGTCAATTTTCGTTCCGAGGCATGAATAGTAACTTTAAGGTGAAACCGAGCATGTGTAGAGATATTACAGAGATATATTTAAGGTTGGACAGTGTCGGAATGAGACAAACCAATAAAAGTTAGAGTGTCGCGCGCCGACGCTACAAAAAGTGGTCATTTGACCACTTTTCCATAAATTGAGGAGAGCCAAGTGTTTTGTCTAAAAAAAGGCACCATTCTTGCTCCTTATCATTCATTATTTTCCGCTGCAATTTTTGGGAGTTCTAGAGAGAGAGAGGGCTGAATAGGGAGAGAGAAAAGAGAGAGAGTTCCAAGCTATTTCTTCATTTTCTTCCTCCTCAATTTCTTGAAACTTCAAGAGTCCATTGAAGGCTTTGATCTTGTTCCTTTTCTTCTTAGAGCTACAGGAGAGAGAGAGAGAGAGGGAGGGTGGTCCAGTGGAGAGAGAGAAGAAGAAGAAAGAAAGCTTCTTAGTGCTTGCCATCTACTTGTTCTTGAATTTTGACGAGGACAGCAAGCAAATCCTTGGAAAACTTGAAAGGTCTCGAGGTGTCGAAACTTAGAACATCATTCGTGGGTAGAACTACGGTAGAACTTCCTTGATCTTGCTAGATCTGAAAAGATCTTGAGGTAAAACACTTAAAACTCTTAGCTTTAACCTTATTAGAGTTAGATCTGTCAGATCTAGGGTTTATTTTGCTAAAAATGCTTATGATTGGAACATTAGAGTTGGGCTCTTGAATTCCCAACTTAGGTGGTTGACTTGAGGTGACTTTTAGGTAGCGGATTTGAGGACTTGATTGTGGTTATGGTTGATGTTTGTGAGATGAGTTCATTTTATGGTTAGAATATAGGAATGTTGTTGAAAAATTTTGGAGAAAAAGTTTGAAGCTGGCCGAACCTCACTTGGTATGTTGTGATGTTTGATTTTGAAATTTTATGATGTTTCTTGGCTAGATTTTGCCTAAATAAATATGTAATATGTTCGTTTATGAATATGTGTTTAAATAGAACTAAAATCTTGAACTTTACTGGTAAAAGTTAAGTTTTCACTAAATTTTGGGGTAAATGTGTTATTTGGACAAATTTGAGGGTTTGAAATGTTTTACCTATTTTCATGAATTTTGTACATTGAGACTTGGGGAAAATTGATCTAAACATGGTTTAGAACCTTGATTAAAAGTTTATTGTTGAGCTTAAATTTAAATGAGTGATTTCCGAGGTGAAATGCCTAACTGTATTTCCTTGTACTAAAAATTTAGAAGTCGCGAGAATGGAGTACATCGATAGAGTGGATTGGTTATTTGACGTCTCAATTTGAAAATGGAATCTTTTAAGATGATTTTCTACTCGAATGACTACTTTTCGTTTAAGCAAAGTTAGCGAAATTTTGTGAAGAATTTTGATAAAACAAATGAATAAACTTTTGAGTTTAGTTTCGCTATTTGTGAAGCGAAACTTATTTCTTCCTTTTACTTGATTATAGGAAGTCGGGAAGGATTTGAACCAGATCTCAATTTGGAAACCGAACCTTGCTATTTTGGTGAGTTTCCATGCTTGCTATGTGATTATGTGAATTTGATTTGAATTGTGTTTAGTTAAGTGATTTGATGTGAAAATTTGATTTATCGAACTATCAAATGGAGTAGTGTGTACTTTATCGCACTTACTTCTATTTGAGTGGTAAAAAAATTTGTGAAAGTGTTTTGATGTGACTTTTGGGCGTATGAAATTTTGGGAATTCACAAGACCTATCGGTAAGTCGTTCGACTCGAGCTGTAGGCTAGACTTAGGCTAAGAAGAAATAACGAGCCATAGGGTATTATGTGATGTGATGTGTGGTCGGACTTGGCGTGGGACTTGTCCATTATGGAAGCAATACACAAACTACATTGTGACAACCTATGTGACAAACTATGTGTTTGGAGTCGGGCCCGATGAGGGTTTGGTGGAGTAAGGAGAAGTGGAGGTCTACATGGATTATTTGAAAGTTGTGAGTGTCAACTATTTGGAACGTGATCAGCTGCGTGGATCTTGGCTCGAAAGCCCGTATCCTACTTATCTTTGTTAGTCACTTTCCTTATTTATTTATTTTTAGATATGAATTTTTGAAGTGAAATATCATATGTGCTATGTGCTTTGCATGCCTTTTGGAACTCAGGGCTTTTATCTCATTCTTTCAAATTTGTTTTCCTTAGCGGGGAACCAAGTGAAGGCACCAACCCTTAGAATTAGGGTTTACTGATACTTCTGGATTGAGAGATTTAAACTATAAATTTGGAGTATTGTATTATGAACTCTGAAGGTATAATTAAGTACTCTTTGTATTTTGGGATTTTAAGATTTTAGTAATGAATTTGTGAGTTATTGCTTGGTTTAAATTATTATTGAAATTTTGGGTTTGTGAGATTGATGTAGTTTGATTATGAGTTGACTGTAAGTTTGGGATTGGAACTTAAATTGTTTCTTTGAAGAATTAGTAATCATTTGTGTGAGTGAGTTCTGGCGAGAGTTAGACAGGCGGCCCACTGATACCTTAGGGTACGCTCTAGGGAGAGGTGGGGCTATTACAAAAGTAAAGATTTTTTTCTACTAATATCACTATATATAGATTCCATATTCTCCTGAAAATGACAAAAGATATGGGACGGAGGGAGTAAATAATAATATAGGTTTTTACTTTTGTGCCAAAAGAGTTGCCCCACATCTGGACACAAAATTTTTGTATGATCAATATCTTCCTTAACTTGGTTATGAAGACATTACTCAGGTCATAATAAAAGAAAGAAATGTAAATTATCACACATACCTTTCATGTAGAATAAAAAGATTCGGAAGATTAAAAGATAAATAAATGAATTTTTTCTTTTTACACTCCTTGTGTTTATTCTATAATATTGACATAGATATTTAAATATAGATATATAGATACTTAGATCTATACTATGAATTTAAAATTGAATTAAATTAGTAATAAAATAGAAATTTAAAATTCATAAGAATTCAAATTCTTAATTATAATTATTAAGATGTGGAGCAGCAATTTTTTCTGAACTCCAAAAAGCCACATATTTAAAGTCAGAATTCAAAATGAACAAATTGCAAAAAGGTTAGTTAACCATCAAGAGGAATTTAAATGCAAACTCGATGGATCTTTCCCTTTAACCTCTCATATAACTTAGTTGGATTTCTAATTCCATTTAGAATTGAAAAGTGTGGGTGTCACAGTTTTTTAAAAAAGATTCAAAAGTAAGCAGGCTTTTTCTATTTTGTACTTTATAAAGCACGAGGTAAGCATACAAAATAGAAGGAGTTGGCCCCCTCTAAATTTTAAACATTATTCCCTCCCCCCTCCCCCCCCCCCAATCCATGAAACTTTAACAAAGAAATTTTAAACTTTAACAAGAGTATCCAATGTATAAATAGGAATTTGTAATTAAAACTTACTTAAACTATTTATTAGATATGAACATTTTAATTTTTTATGATATTTAATAATTTTCATAAGAACATATCTATGCATCTTAACCATGAAAAGAAATTTTTAGATCATTGTTGCCAAAATTTGTCTATCATAATAGAAATGGAAGAGGAAGAAAAAGAAATATATAAAAAAATTTGGCATATAAAGTAGACAAAAGAAAAAACAAAAGAAAAAGGCTCATTTGACAATATTTTCCATAGATGATTGTTTTTTCCAAGTACATATGTTTGAGTATTAGTTAGGAGCATTTTGTAGATATTGTAGACTTTTCTTTTTTTTTTTTTTTTTGGGGGGGGGGGAATTATTGTACATCCTTAAGGGGAAAATACATAATTAAGCCTATAATAAAGCTAGGGTTTTTACTATTGAATCTTTATGTTTTACTTCCATTTTTTTGTAGTTATTCATCTTTATTGCAATGTTTTATGTTCATTGTGGATACTCTTGTATTATAGTAGGAACATTGAACTTTGTCAAATCTTGTCTTAAGCGCACTTAAGTTTTAAGTTCTTTTGGCACTTAAGTTAGGCCCCATTTGATAAAACTGAAATTTGAAATCTGAAGTCTGAAATCTGAAATCTGAAGTTTGAATTCATTAAGTCATTGAATTGTTAAGTGGTGAATCTAATACAACTTTTGTCTAAATCTAAACACTGAATGTATTATGCCTGTTTGATAATTATAGATGACTGAATGCTGAATTTCTTATATTTCACAATTTTATCATTATATTGACTTGTTTATAAATGATCTATATTGGTATTTTTTACTAGTAGTACATATGATGTAATTTTACTTAAAATAAGAATTATTTATTAGAAAAAGAATGAACTAAAAATGAATGAACTATTATCAAAAAAATAAGAATTATTTATTAGAAAAAGAATGAATTATTATAAAAAGAAAAAGAAAAAGAATGAGCTAAAAATGAAAATAAAATTATAATATATCAAATTTATTTGATAAAATATAAATGCTAATCTATCAAATGTTATAAATACAATTAATCAAAAAAGCTAAAAATGTTGATTTTTAATTTTGCTCACATAAGTTGATCATAAAAGTTTGATCAGCTTGTCGAGATCCTCCTCCGTGTTCTGCATTTTCTGGGTTATCTTTAGCATGTTGCTCATTTTGTACCACAATTTCTTCATTCTCAAAGATTATTTTTCTAGTCAATTTGTATTGCCTACGCTTCTATTTCTATCATGGAAGATTATTTTTCCATTAACCGTCTAAATCAAATACATAGATGAAGCATAGATTTTTATTGAATATGAGTATGAACGACAACTACACAGTAGAAATAAAGCATATGTATAAAGTTAATACTTACCTTTATGCTAAAAAATTGAATGCTTCAATGGGTAAATTTCTTAAGAATGAAGGCTGACCAAAAAAAAATTTTGGAGAAGAGGTTGATAAACTGAGAACGATGATGGAAAGAAAAGAATGAGAGAGAAGAAAGACAGTAGAAGAAAGAGAAGAGGAAAAAATAAGATGATTGTATCTTATTTGGCAAGGATTATTTATATCCTACAAACTATACTTAAAGCCTAACATCTGAGCGTACTTTTTATTAAGTGGTGATCAGTGATAAACTTATCACTTATTTTTTGGACTCCATTTTGCCTAGGCAATTCAGACCCACTTAATCATTAAGATGTAGTATTTTTTGTTATCAAACAGTCTGAACACCATTAAGGTTTGAAATCATTAAGATTAAGACCTGAATTGGGTTATCAAACGGGGCCTTAATTTTTTTAACTATCAAATGTTTATTGAGAGATACAACATATATTCAGACACTAGAAAAAACATCATAATACATTTCACAATTATTTTCCTAAATTTTCTTCTTTATATAAAACACTTCTAACAAGTCCTAGAAAAAGGGCTTGATCCGATTGATGCAAAACGTAGACAAATAAAGGGTTTTATTATATTCTAAAGGTTAATTTGCTTTGCACACTATCTGCATAGGTAAATTGAACATTAAGGATATAAATTGTAACACGCCTTAAAGCCATTTTTATCACTTGTCTACTATGATTTGACTTCATTAGTACTCCAAAGCTACGTATTTATACAAGTGTAGAATGATCAAGATCCCAAAATGAAACTAACAAATTTAAATTATGAATTGAAGGTATCCAAATCCAACTACAATCTAATCATTTAATCAAATCTTATGTCTACTTTTTGATTTACAGCATCCTCCTCTCTTTTTTATTTTTTTCAACAGCGGAGAGACGAAACTTAAGAAATAGAAAAGGGATAACGGCATTTGAATCCAAAACCTCTAAAGCATGTTACACTAGTCACCATCTAGGATTGATTGAAGTTGAAACATGCCATCAATATAAACAGCCAGGAAGATAAGACCAATTTTAGACTGGTGATATAAAACAAAATGATCACAATTACTTTTTGCATGCCAAACTAGATCACCTAAACCGCACGAAGATTATGTTTTAATGTATACAAATGACTTTGAACGTCTACAACCTCAACAGGGGGAACCCCCCACTTCCCCCAAAACCCGGCCCTCGAGTAATAAGCCTGGGTGATTGTTCCATAAATAATTCCTAGTATATCAAATCCCCATGGAGAAAATATTTTTGACATCTAACTGGTTCAAAAGCCTATCATTAGTTGCATAATAGAGGAAATTCTAAAACTATGATGGAAAAAAAAAGTTTCTACAAATAGGGTGATTTGCATTTTGTTTTCTAGGATTGTGATTTTCGCATTTGACAAATCCGAATTTAGTGAAACTCGCATTTGTCAAATGCGAGTTATGTTAATTTCGGACAAAAAAAAAAAGCAGAAAGAATAAATTTTCCACGTGTGAAACTCGCATTTGACAAATGCGAGCTATGGTAATTTTGCATGAAAAAGAAAAAAGCAGGAAGGAATATATTTTTCACGTGTGATAACTCGCATTTTGTGCTAATTTTTCTTTTTTTTCCATTTCTGCTGCATATTTTTTTTCCGTTTCTGCTGCTAATTCTGTCCATGTTTTTTTATCGTGTTATACGACATTTATGTATCATGTATTACAACTGCATAACAGTTGTAAATTGTAACCACTTGTTAAAGGAATAAAACTATCCTATAAATTACTGAAGAATTTTCACTGTCTAAGATACTTTTACATAAACTCTGTTACTCTCACTAAACTATCCACAAAATATGTTACACAAATTAACCAATACAAGAAGAGATATAAGCCACAGCTATTGCTTCATAAACCGAAAAAGTGGGTAGAAAAAATTTACTAACACAACATGTAAATTATCAAAAGTTATCGAGTTTATTATACATGGCATAAGTAACTCAAAATGATCTTGTATTTTCATTGGGGAGAGTTGAAAATTATTGAGTTTAGTATATTCATGTTTGAGTTTGAAAAAATTGTGTTTGCTGGCAGGGAGTTTTAGTCGATCCGACTAGCGGCTTCGATTCGTTTGCAGCCCTAAAGGGTGTTTGGTAACTAGTTTCCGTTATTTAAGGAATTTTAGTAACACATTAACCAGCTTGTGGGTTATGATGTTATAAGGTTATAAACAATTGCCCGCTTGTTGGTTTTAGGGATTATATTGATGAAGACAATGTCAAGTAATTGTGAGAACCTCAGTGTAACTCCACTTGTATTTGATAGTAGATAGCATACAATTAAACTTGTTTCTCTAGTAAAATGAAAAGCGAGAACCCTTGTGGTACAATTATGTGTATGGTTATCTACAGATCATTACAAGGAAATTTTGTTTTGGCTTCACAATTACTACATGACCCCTTTTTTTTTTTGGTACCAATGAAGACAATCAAATCATCTTTACCTAATATTCTAAAATCAAATCAGAATTAACTGTTCACAATTAACTATGATGAGACTCTTCTCAAGCTGAACTATGTAAATTAGACACATCAAACTGAATTTCAAGTACTGAGAAATTGATATTGGTGGCGACAAAGGAATTTGGTAGATACATATCATCAATCCAGTTTGCTTAGGACAATTTGGCAACTCGCATTCAATCCAATTGACATTAAAATTGCTTAGGACGGTTTAGGGTTTAGGGTTTTGGGTTTCAATCCAAAATGGTTGGCACACTTCTGTATTGGGCCATCCATCTTGAGCCATATATCAGTGAGTCAAATTGGTTGAAACAAGTACATTGACTTCAGAGGTTAACAAAATACTCTCTCTGATTAATACAAAAGAATATAATTGAATAATTGCTACCTATAACTATTTCATAAAATGGTGGTGAAATCTACAAATGAAGAATTGAACTTGTACTTGCTTAAATACTACTCCAAAACTATATATTACTTGAAATAGAAGGATTATAATGACAAGGCATATACCAATCCCACAAATCCAATAGCTTTCAAGTTTCAAAAAGAAAAGGAAAGATAGATGAAAACCTTCATCTTACCTTCTTCAACCATAACTGTGAGTAGTTATTAATATCACTGAATATGTTATGATTCTTTATCTTTGTACACCAAATCTGTGACCTCAGCGGGGGCCACAACGGACAGCCTTTGAATGGAATGATAACACACTTTTTCTCTCCTCCTTCACGGCTTCACCGGGGATGACATCCTCCTGCGCAGCTCTAACTCGGCCAAGTTTCAACTCCAACCTCTAACTTTCACCCAAATTTTCATGGCCCAATTTTTGATTTCTTGCCCTAGATCAGTTCAGCAACCAGATTAGGGGAGGTTCTACAGCAAAATAGCTAAAGCTCTCCATGTTCAAAGCATTTCCTACACTAATTCATGGTTGACATTGAGAAACTCTAACATTTTGTTTATTGGATTTGGTGCGGTGAGTGAGGGAAGATAGGAAGAAGAAGATGCAAAGCTTCATTTTGATTAAGTGTTGGGACTTAGAGTGTAGAGATTGGCTCATGAAGCGGCGTCGTTTCATTAAAATTCCACCAGTGCCTCTTGAAATTTTCAGTTTGCGCTTTCAGTTTTTACCTACAAGAATCACGCCTTCCTGCTATTTAGAATAGCGACTTTCACGCTTTCTTTGCCCTTTCTCCTATTTCTCTCTTTTCCTTTTCATATTCATGTAATTAGTTTTTCTATTATTTTAATTTTTCTTATTTCTTTTGCTCTCAAGTTGAATTGAATTTTAGAATGCAAAATTTTGTGTGTTTGGACAAATGTTCTTTTAGCTTTTTTTTAAATTATACAACCTTTTATTTATTTTGGTTATAAAATTATTTAAAAAATATAAAAGCTATTACAAAATATGTTTATGATTAAAACATAAACATTCTCTTAATCAAAATCTTGTTGGTACTCATTTTGTGGTCCTATCTATTATGTGGTGTTACAGTTTGATGAGGGTTTGCAACCAATTTAATTATTTAGACCTTAGTCAGGATTTTTTTTATTTAATTTTTGGTCAATGAACTGCATTCAATGAATGTGAATTTTTTTAATTAAATTCTTAGAACTTCGCATTCGGTAATCGAGTTTCTTGGCTTCATTCTGATCACGAGTTCTAAGAATTTTTTTTTTAAAACTCTTTTCAGGTGAACTAGCATTTGCAAAATGCGAGTTTACTGGAACTCGCATTTTGCAAATGAGAAAATCACTGGTAGGAAACCTAACCCCAAATCACCCTATTTGCAGAAAAATTTTAAAATTCATCACATTTCTAGAAATTTCTCTTGCATAATATGTATCACTTGTTTTGGGCTTCCCTGGGCTAAATGGCATTTGTGGACCTATCTGCAAATATGGTCTAAGAATAGGGATCATGCAGCCATTGTTATAGAGTTCAGAGAGTTTCTAGTCCCTATTTTTTTTTTTTTTGTGTCCATCAACAATTCTGTAGAGATTATGTCTTTTAGACCATGAGGTTGACTAAAGAATTCATGTAAGACAAGAGGTAATTATGAATGGAATGGACGAGATGATTGCGAACATTTTGTCATTTAAACAAAAGGCACGAACTAGGACATGAATGAGGCTTAAGTACCAATACAAATTGGGGTAAATTTCATTTTGTCCCCTCAAACTATACACCTATCCCACTTAAGTCCTCAAACTTCAAATTGGGACACTTAAGTCCCCAAACTACGTTTTCTGTCTCAATTAAGTAAAATCGTTGATAGATTCCTGGAAACTGTGTGTCTTCTTGGGGCGTGTAAACACGCGCCGTTGACCTGAGGGTAAAAATGGAAATTCACAAAAAAAAATAAAAGGGGAAAATGGATCGGGTCATTCAGTTGACCCGATCCATTGCATAAAAGGGCATTGATGTTGCCCTAGATAAACAGATGTATTGGCTGCTGCCTTCCTAGAAACGAAGAGGAAGAAATAAGAAGAAAAAGAGAGGCTGCAAATCTGAAGGTAGAAAAACAGAGATGATAAGAGATACATGCAATTGTGGAAAACAAACAATGCTGATCACTTCATGGACAGATGCAAACCCTGGAAGAAGGTTCTGTCGATGTCCAAATTATAGGGTAATATCTATTAGCTATAGCTATTTCTACTTCCATATATTTCCGATTTTACATGCAATGCATACACCTAAACTTGTGTTCATTGTCTTAATGTAGGAGGCAAGAGGATGTAAATATTGGAATTGGATCGATCCTGAGATATGTCAAAGGTCCAAAGAGATAATCCCTAGGCTTTTAAGAAGAAAGAACAAAATGGAAGCTGAGATCGAGAGCTTGAAAGAAAAGTCAAGACAGCAACAAGGGAAAATAAGAAGGCTGAAGATGTATCTGCTTCTTCACTGGGTTGGCATTGCCGTATGGTTCATTTTATTCAAATGAAGACAGACAAGAGATGGCTCCATGTTAATCGGAAGAGAAGCAATGGTGGAGTCGTAGGGTTGTACGTATTAGGATGGATAAGATGTAATGTTAGTTGGGAGAGTAAGTTGCAATTTCTGGGAAGGGAATGTAGGTTGTATTTAGTGGTGTAATTTTGAAGGAACATTAGGCTAACTAGATTGGGAGTGAAATTGTACTTTAGGGGCTATATTGTTCCTCTGTATAAACTTTAAGGACTACGTTGTCTTAGTTTATGAAGAATAGGGACTGAAGTGTCCCATAGTTTAAGTTTATGGAGCAAAATGTCCCCATATTTTTTAGAAATATGAGGAACCTGTAAGAATTTCCAACACAAAAAAAAATGTCCTATAGAGAGGTGAGAAATACAAAAGCATTTTTAGCATTCAAGAATAAAAGGCATGTTTAGCCTTGCACCCAAATTCAATAATTCCAACAGCTCCAAATTTACCCTAAATATTCATGACAAAACAGGTAAAAGGCATGTTTAGCCTTACATTATCAAAACACTACCAAAACAGTAATTCATTAACAAAAGAACTATTTGGTTGTAGAGCTCAAATTCCCCAACTTGGCAGCTTCGTTCCCATCTCCGTAGATCTACACATTCCCAAGGCCAGTTGAATCATGTGAGTGCCCTGCTGTTGCCTGCAGTGTAGATAGATTTACACACATTTTTCCCTTCCAAATGAAGGTTGTTGGCTCAAGTCCTTTGGCACGATGACTACTTGAACCCAGTTCAATAGTCTCCCTTTCATTAATGTAAGAATCTGGTGCTTTCATTGTTACCCCCGGACTGTGTGAATAAATCTTGACACCAGGTTTGGAGTTCAACAACATGTGAGGACAGAACAAACTGTCATCAAGCATACAAACAGATTTCCATCTCAGAAAACAACTTATTGATCATCAAAAACACTTACATGTCCAGTTTCAGTCCTCCTTTGAACCCCTTGAAATGGGTTGATGATGTTATCTGAGCTACCAACTCCATTGTTCAGTCCAAGTTCTCCAGTCATGTCTAGTGAGTTCCTAAATGTCCATTGCCTCAGCTGGCAACCTTTTTTTGAATGGCCATGTTTACGGCAAAAAGAGCATTTTCTCATTTTGCTCCTCAGTTTGTCTCCCACTTTGCTACTTTGTTGCGGCGTCTTGAGGAGCATCTGTATGGCTCTCTTGTGTATTTATCTGAGCCATATCAGCAGCATTAAGCACACTGGTGCTTTCCTTTGACACATTTTCAGATCTGGTTGCATCTTTTGGCTGTGTACTAGTCCCATCAGATTCATTGTGTAAAGGCCCAGCATCATCATGTGTGAAGGATTCAGCTTGTTTATGTTTTTCTGGACAACTCCTCTTATTATGCCCGTATTTCTTGCATATGCTACAGCTCATCTTGGTCCCAACTTTGCTAACTTTGTGAGGCTTAGATGGGTTGACACATGACTGTCGTTGACTCTCTTCATTTGGCTTTTTTTTTCTCATTTTCTTTGGCCTTCCAACTAATCTCACAATATTTGGAGGCTTCATTGGAGGGACATCTATGTGGTCCCATAGATGGGGACCATTGATTGGATTCAACACAGGCTCATAGGTCTTCATATATGTGCTCTTCAAGTACATGGCAGCGACATTCTTCTCAGGTTTCTCACGCCTCCTATTAATGGCAGCAACTGCATGTCCACATGGTATGCCTCGTAGCTGCCACTTTCTATGTGCGGTTTTGGTCCCCATGTCAACCACAAATTGCTCACCAAATGGACAACATATCTGGTACTTGTTTGTCCCGATAGTGTGAGATACCGTGCAGCCTTCTTGGCCTTCTCAAGTATGTCAAAGATTGCCGGACATAGGAGACCTGCCAAAACTAGACAACATAAGGACACATTTTGCAAAAGAAAATATTTGTGAGAACCAGCAACAAAACAGTAGCTTAACCTTCATGCTTAGGCATTGTCTCTCTATTCTTCTCCATCCTCCTCAACAAATACAATTAAATTGTCTGTAACATGCCTATGATAGGCAGACCTCGTGCTTTTAAAATAACTGAATTGAAGGATTCACACATTTTGTTAACTGAAATATCACAGTCCAATCCATCTTTAAAATGGGCACTAGACCAATTATGGGGGTCCTTTTCAGCAAGCCATTCAAATGCATCCTTTGATTCTTGTTTCATCAGCTCCATTTCTGATTTGAACTGATTCATATAAGAAGCTTTTGCACATCTCCAAAGCCTTTCTTTTAGAGCTAGCCCCTGATCTTTGCTTGAAGTTGGTGTCTGGTGTTGGACACAACACCTATACTGACATGTGGAAATTTATCCCTAACTTCAAGTAGTCCCTATGCAAGAAAACACAAAAAACACATCAAAAAGCGTATGTCAATAAATCCACAACACTTTGGGCATTTTGTTTGATTAAAAATAAAATAGTATAGAAGTACTACGCTTATCGGTCATAATACACCATGTGCTCGAATCTGAAATGTCCAAGTCTTGCACAAGCAGCCCCAAAAACCAGCTCCAGTTGTCAAAATTTTCTACTCCAACAACTGCCACAGCCAACAGAAACATCTTGTTATCGCCATCTACTCCAATAGCTGATAATAGCTGTCCACCATACGGACCCTTTAGGAAACAGCCATCTAGTCCAATCCAATGTCGACAGCCTGCTAAGAAACCCCTTTTTATTGGCTCTACGCACATGTACAGCCTTCTGAATCTTGAAACACCTTCATCATCCATATCCGTTTCCACAAAAACAGTAGATCCGGGATTTGCTCTCCTTATTTCACCACAAAAATCTTCCAACAAAGTATATTGCTTCTCATGTGAACCTTGAATGGTGTCTCTCACTTTCTTTAGTGTTCTATACCCTTGCTTGAGACTGAATTCAACATTCAATTCTTCAGTCACCTTATTCATCAACTCGTGCACTGTCATTGAAGGTGCTTTCCTCACTTCATCAATGAAGAGTTTGCTGGCCAATCTAGAAGTCATGTTTTTATTATGGAACACTCTCCCACAGGTATGCTCTTCACTAAGTGTCTTTATCTGAAATGTACTCTCACCTTGCATTTTAGATCTAAAAGCTCCCAATCACAGCCTCTACATTTTACTCTAACCCTCTGTGTATCTTTTTTTTTTGAAATACACATCCCTCCCATCCATAATAGCTTGAATTCTGACAGCCAACCTAAATACCATAACTGTTGTGAACTTTTGACCAACAACCAGTTTTGGTCTCTTCATGTCAGTTTTCTCATTGAAAATTGGAAATTTGGGCCTCCTTTTTGAGGAGCATCCGTCATCATCTGATTCAGTTTGACTCTTTAATTCAAGCGATCCATCCGAGTCATAATCAGATTGCATGCCATCAATGTTTATGGTATCCGGGTCATCACAGCAGTTCACACCACTATCTTCATCTCTTTTCCTCCCTGGTTTCTTCTTTCTTTGCTTCTTCCTAGTGTCTTGATGAGCTCCCCGTGCACCTATGTCCCCACCCACATGTTGACCAATTTGTATGACTTCTTCTAGTAAATCATTATCTTCTGTTTTATCTTCATAGTCTGAGTCTGCCAACTTATCATCGATTGACTCCATTGTCCTCATCTTCTATTCGCCTTCACATCTGCTGCCCTTGACATTTTGTTCATCTTGCTTTCGCCGATTATTTTTTCAGATCAGCCTTGTCCATATTCACCTCCCCTGGTTTCATCTATCCAGCCCTCTCTTCTATTCCAACTTCATTCTTTGCTCATTGAAATGCCTACTCCTACATCACTTCTTTTCGGGTTGCTTTTGAGGCTTCCAAGTCACATCCATCATTAATTGGCTCTTGAATGTCTGCCATTGATGGTTGCATGTCTACTTCATCATCAGCACCATCACCATCACCCTCTTCTAATATAATAACATCACTATCACGACCATATGAATCTTTATCTAACCCAGCATCTTGTGAAGGATTTGTGTGACTTTGCGTGGCTTCATTTGGATTTGGTATATTCTCCGCGCACCCCGTACTTCCACACAACAGCAAGATACACCTCAACAACTCTATTAGGGAGGCAGGGGTATTAACAAGAAGTTGACAATCCTATCGCATAAGCGGTAAAATAGTCCTTGCTCGGTGATAAACTGGCGGTCTACCATACCAACCAAAACCGCATCTTTGGGTATCCAAGTTTCCTTGCACATTCATCAAGAACTAAAAGAGACCATTTATCCTTATTACACCCATCAATCAAGTTAACCTTTCCTCCTACGTATTCCACATTGGGTGGACTTGTAAACATCCCCTGATGGTGTATCTCTAAAGTAAATAGGTCAGAGTAGATGTCTTGTTGCTGATTCTCTGAGTTTAAACAAATCATCATTTTAATCAACCAGAATTTTTAAATATTCCATAAAATTGTTAAATGGGGACCACAATGTCATCAACAGAAGGAGCATTGGGAGACAGATTCTTTAGTTAATAGGGACCATGGGGACCACAGATTTTTTCAGTTAACCACGCAATTGGCTCTTTCAACTATTGCACACAACATATAAAACAACAAAATTAAAATTTCAAAACCGTATCCTTTTCACTAATCCCATGGCAAAATAGACACACTTCACATATAATTAACTGTTTGTTCTACCTAACCCATCTACCGGTTATGCTATTAAATTAGTTTAAATGAAAAACAACAAAATATTGAAAACTAAATTACCGGTTTCGGTCTTCATTTTCGATTTACTTTGCTTCACTGGAGACGGGTTCTCCCTTCGAAACCGCCTCTTCCTTCCCATAGCTTCCCTTCTCTATTTCGTTGATCAAATTTTGCTGATATAATCCCTTAGCATTTTCGAACTATTTTCCCTTCTCTATTTCGTCTCTCTTTTTCTCCACTAAAACCCTAATCCAATTGACCCGATTTGTCTTTCCCTTTTGTGCACGGTTTATTTTGTCTCAAAATTACTATTTTGCCCTTATTATTTTCCAAGAATTTAACTCCTAGTCTCATCTAACGGCGCGTGTTTACAAGAAGGTTTCCAGGAATCTGTCAACAATTTTACTTAATTGAGACAAAAAAGGTAGTTTGGGGACTTAAGTGTCTCAATTTGAAGTTTGGGGACTGAAGTGAAATAGGTGCATAGTTTGAGGGGCCAAAATGGAATTTACCCATACAAATTGATTCAATTGATAAGGATAAACCACATCCTTATAAAAGGTAATGTATTTGAATAGGGACATATTCTAAGTCATAGTAGTGACTTTAGTTTACCAGAGAAGAGGAAGAAAAGAAGAAGAAGAAGCAGGAGGAGGAGGAAGAGGAGGAGAAGGAGCAAGAGAAGGAGAAGCAGAAGGAGAAGAAGTAGAAGAAGAAGAAGGAGAAGGAGGAGAAGGTGGCGAAGGAGATGAAGGAGAGGAGGAAATTTTTTGTACAAGGCACCTGCCTGAGTGATACCAAGTGCCAGACAAGTTCATTTTGGCTTTAATAAAAAGATTTATTTTGAAAAGGATTAAAGCACTAAGCCACTAACCCCCTCCCTTGGTACGTAGGAATACTCAGAATGGAAAAATTTTTTCTACCCAAAATACATTTCTATCCAAAATGGGTTGGGGAAAGAATTTTATTATTCCAGGATTTGGTAGATAAATCAGAATGGAATGTTTATTCAATTTTCAATATTTGGTATAATAAATATTTAGATGTTAAGATGGACTATACTAAATACAAATTTGACTTAATTGCCCTAAATTAGTTTATAAGGGGTAATATTTTTATTATTTATTTATTTATTGTATAATAGTATTTGTCAATTTGTGTGAAATTTTGATATTTTTACTTCAAAAATAAATGAAAATTGATGTCAAAACTTGAATCAATCTAATATATAGATTTTTAAATTAAAATTTTTTATTTACTAACAATATAATTAGCAACATAAAATATAAACTACATGAAGTCAAATAATTATAATTTATTTTTAATCTATTTTTTTTATAAGATTCAAAAAAATGCTTATACAAATATTCAAAAGTCACAAGAAAAAATATCTTAAAATATTTGTTTCCTATTTTAAAACAAATATTTCAAATAAAAAAATTAATTATTATAAAAAATTATATTTAAATACTAATTGAGTTTACAAATATGTTAAGATATCATGATGTAATACAAAGATTTATAAGGATAATTTGACATCTACTATTTAGATATTTTAGAGTGAAAGTGGAAAGAACTTTCCCTAAATTTTTTTAAGGAATAAGATTCCGGGAAAAAATTGGAATGAGTATTTTAAGGGAAAAGCGCTTTCTCATTTAAATGAATCATACCAAATCTTGGAGTGAAATTGACAAGTGGAAAAGGCCTTTTAAACCTTTTCTACGTATCAAACAAGGGGTAAGTGATGCTTTGCATGGAAATGGGATTTCTCATTCTTACCTCTCCGATTCATCTCTCTATTTTCCCAATCTTAGCAAAATTTGAAGCAATTTTACATTTACAACGGTATTTTTATAAGCCATCCATTTTGTGATTTCTATAGTCTCTGCATTTAACCAAAACCGACCAAATCCATGTGCTGGTGTGAAACATGAAACAAATTAATAGTATTAATTAATCTTCAATCGATAGTTTAAAGAGCAAACCTTACAGATGTGAAAGTTCAAGGAGACATTTTGCAATAAGCCTTTATGAAATGAAATCATTCACTTAAACATGACTCAAGAGTCATTTTAATGTACAATCATTTATAATTAGTTTTGTTTCCTAAGAAATTGACCGTAATGTAACACTTCAACTCAAGAAGATAAAACATATATGTTAAAAATGCAACATGAAGATGATGCAGATATTTAGTGAGTTCCTTCAATCATAGGCACATCAACATTAAAAGAATTTACATTTAATGTTTTTTCTGAGAAGCTTTGAGAACTCTCCTCTTTGGACCAAAGCCATATCTTGGACACAGAAAAGCTCTCCCTTCTAGTCCTAGCACAGATCTTCTTTCCTTCTCTTTCTGTATTGTTAGGTGCAAAGTTTCCCTGATCAACACTACCTTTGATAAGTTTCAGACTACTTCCATTGGATAAAGCCACTTGCATCTCAGAACCAACTATATACTGAAATGTGCCCATTGAGTAACATCTCCTTCCATCCAAGTTGCAGCCACTGATCATTTCCATCTGATCACTTCTATGGTCTCCATTCATACCCTGTTCATTAATGCTTCTATACTTTCCAAGCCTAACAGAGAAAACTCGCATTTGGCTTGCACTTTCTTGCATAATCTCTGGCTTATGGTTGCAAGAGTGCTCATTCTCAAAGTCCACCAAGGAGCAATTCGATCTTCCTCTTGATCCATGAAAATTAAACAAAGGGTTATTTCCAGTAGGAGTCCCAGAGCTAATGACACTTCTACATAATGGACAAGTAGAGTTTGATAGTAGCCAAGTATCTATGCAGTTTAGATGAAAAGCATGGCTGCACAGGGGAAGTAATCTTAGCATATCTTGTTCAGAAAATTCACACAAGCAAACAGCACAATCAAATGGCTCCTTCAATCCCATAATATCTTTGTAATAAAAGATTGGTAATGCATCAATAAGAGCTTGGTCAAGGCCAGAATCATGCATCAGAAAGAGTTGTTGCAGCTGCCTTTGAAGAGCATGGGAACCTGAGGTTTCTCTGTTTCTGTTGGATTGAGAAACTGCTGAAAAAGATGGTCTCTTCATGAAATATCTAATGAGAAGATGAAGCAAACCATAGACAAAGAAGATTACTGCAAGGATGATTATAACTAGTAGAATTATTGGGCTGATTTTGCCCATGGATGGAATTGTTATTTCTGAGATTAGTGGAAAACTCTCTGAGGAATCTGCAATAGACAGGGAGAAGAATGTATGAAGAGATATCTCACCTTTTTCTTCAAGTTGGTTATGCAAATTGCCAAATTCTCTAAGAATCTTCAGAGTAGTATGTTTAAAAGAGCATACTTTATTACCTACCAAATGGGGTGGAATCTCTAGGTAGAGGACACAGGAGGAAAAGCATCAGAAAAGAGATATTATTCCTCAGATGGTAAGCAACTAAGAACTTTTCTTTAGATGGTCTGATCTAGAAACTTGACAAGTCAAAAAAATAGGAAACAAAAAAAAAAAAAAGACTTGCTAAAGAATACTAGAATGAGTTTCAGGAAATTGATTTTTGAGTAGGAGAAAAAGGTAAAAAAATTTAATCAAATTGACATACCATATTAAGATGAGAGTCTGACAAGAATTGCGGAACGTAGTTAGGGAAACTGATAATACAAGGAGAATCTCAAGGAATGATAGTGAAGTTTGCAGATAACTGTTGGCCTAACCCTGATTGTGCAGAAAAATCAGTGACTGATCAAAGCCAATCTCTTGTAATAAACATCACGATTGTGAAATTATAATATCCTTGATACAAATATTCTCTGATGTGTCAATTACCGGCATTTTGGGGGAGGCAAAAAGGGGACAAGGAAGATAATGGCAGGTGAGTGCAAGATACTATTCAAGACAATTCTTAATGACTTTGATAACTATTTCTCAACAATATGGTTTCAATTTCTGTCATAACTAAATTTCACTAGAAAAATTGCATCAACCGCCCATCACATATTACTAATGTAAAATTTTAGGCCTTCAGAATTAAACAAATAAGTGATTTTAGTCCCTAAAAAAAAAAGAAAAAAACTTTCATTTTGTTCGCTCATCACCTTTCCAATTAAATTTTGGCTGGAATAAATTACAGAACCATGACGTGGTCAATTTTTGAAGGGCAAATTTGATAACTCACTTAATGCCCCATTTTTTACTAAAATGACCATTTTTCCCAATTATTCTCCAAATTCCAGACCAACCAAAACAACATAATTTCGGTAAAAAACTTCATTTCTCCATCTTTCCCTTTTTCCTCTCTTGCTTTTTCTTTTCTTTTTCATTTATCTAGCATCTGCTTCCTTCTATTTTCTTGCAAAGCTTATAGGAGCTACAATTCCAGATTTCAATACAGCTACTGTGGTGGTGCCGAGGACTGTCATTCTCTTGTAGTAAAATTCTCTCAAATTTTCGCTCTCCACTCGGTTTTTTGCATAGGTTTTGAGTCCCGCATTATTTTTAGCAAAAACTATACAAAAAAGGGTCAAATGGCCAAAAACTACTGCAGTTTCTTCTCATTTTTTCCCTCAAGATGTCAACAAAATTCATGGAATTTTCAGCAAAAACAACCCACATGAAATATAGAACATTAGCAAGCCACAAAATCAACCACATAACCTGAAAGAGCAAAATAGGTAGAACAAAGATTTGAAACTTTACAAGATCCATTTCCATGGAATTTAAAAAATAGACAGTGAAAGAAATGGACCAATTTTCATGGAATTTAAAAAATAGAGAGTGAAAGAAATGGACCTATTTACAGGACCAATAAGGGTGAAGGAAGAAGAGGATTATAGGTGGAGAAGAGAAAGAGGTGGCAGGATGGGAGTAAGAAGGGGTCATGGGGTGGTGGTGGCAATGATGGAAGTGAAAATAGTGTAGAAGGATGATGGTGGAAGAGAAAATGGACAGCGTATTTGGGTTTCTAAAATTAGGATTTGGGTGAAGAATAGTTCGAAAAAATGGTAGATTAAGTGAGAAATTGGATCATTATTTAGTGAATTGCCAAATTTGCCCTTCAAAAAACTGATCCTATGATGGATTCATGACCTATTCCAACGAAATTTGACCGGATAGGTGACAAGGGGCCAAAAGTGTGTATTTTTTTTTAGAGGTTAAAATCACTCATTTTGATTCTGAAAGACTAAAATTTCTCATTTATAATATGTGAAGAATGATGGATGCAATTTTCCCAACTTCAACCAATGTACTACGTATGTCACTTTCACCGCCCTCCAGTTCGTGTCCCTTCTCGCCTGTCCTGAATTCTTTGGTGTACCTTTCTTCCCCCTCCCCCTTTGTTCTCTTCCTATTTGCATATTATCAATATGGCTAAGCGATCAAGCTGTATCCTTGTGTGATACCTTAGGATCCCATAATGCAAAAAGGGATCAATTCATATTTCAGTAAACATGCGTGGCAATTATTTTCTCATTTTGCTAATTCTTTATTGATTGTGTGATGCATGCTTGCTTGCGGACCAAAATCTAGAAAAAGAAGGGAAGCATGAGAGGAGAACTGGGGGGAGACAGAAAACTATAGTCAAAAGTTTTCAAGTAATTTAAAATTTCAACGAAGCACCCATTCACACTGCTTTTGTGATGCTTTTGTATAGACGAGTAAGCCAAAAGTATATCAGTAATGATTAACTAGTCCACCATCCCGATGGAGAATAATTTTGATTACCAACCTTCAGACTTTTTGTTCAATAGGATATTCATTCATGATTCACCCATCAAAAAAGGAAGTCAGAGAGATAAAGAAAAAAAAAGAAAAATTTTGTACAATTGACACACAACACCGTTACTCATTTGCTTTTTGTATTTAAGTTGTTGACCAAATTAGATTTTGAGACAGCTTTCAAGGACCTGAAACTGATTTACCTAACTTCTAATGCTTGCCCCAAGAACACGAGCAAAAATGAAGATGCAACATTTGAACAAGAGATGACATAAAGCAACGCGTGCAATGACAAAACCATCAACCATAATTGTCATTCAAGTGGGGAATTATGACTAATCATTCAAATAGAATCTAGCCTAATTTTGTTTATATTAAGCCAGGTTAACAAGGTAGTCGGGAGCTTTTAATCCTTCTTTCTCCAACTATATATGTAAGCATCTGAATTTTAGAGAGTAAAAGATATAATTATACATGTAACTTGGGAAAACCCCAGGTCATTTCAATTGGAACAAAACCATATTATAGATAGACATTTTCTCCTACGGGATCTTTCCAAAGCGAAGCAAGGGAGTATCAGCTTGGGGACCATGGATCTAACTGACCGTGCGTTATAGTGATTGCACGGTTAGATCATTTCACGTGGAAAATGGGCATTATATTTTTGTTCAACTTCGGTAATTAGATTTACAATTACGAACCTCATATTCATGTGTAGAATTGTGAAAGTGTGTGTGTATCAGGGAGAGAGCTAAATCACACCTCTTAATCTTAAATGCACACTTGTGATGCACCGGTGACCTGTATCATTGCCATCAAAACTTGTACAAGATACACATAGGATGGAGAGGTGTGGATCTCATCACTTTCTATTTATTCTCAAGGCATGCGTCCAAAAGAACATTTTGTTGAAATAAATTCTAGGCAAATTACTTTGTTATCACTTACTAAATGTATACATAAAACTACAGACTGAAACATTACCGTATATTCCTTTGTACACAAAATTTGAAGACAGATAATACATTATCTCACCAATATTCCCATTTCCTATGTCACCATTTCAAGAAAACAAGCTAGTTCAGTTAAGGCAAGTAAAACAGAAGAATTTATTCTGATACTTGCCTTCCTACCATGGAATTTTCGTCGGATCAATATTATGTTGAATCAATAAATTCGTAACAATGAACTGGCATCATTTTGTTGAAGGTTATAACTGTATGCAATAAAATAAATTTCAAGTCTACAAGAAAATTATAAGAAAAATATTTGACAAACATGAAATAAATATTTGACAATCTCTGAGATTTTCTCATTTTCTCAAGAATTTCCTTCAATTCTTCTCTTTAAACATTAATCCAAGAGCTTTACAGTTTGTTCTTGTATCGACCATTGATTTTTTCAAATCTTGATATGGAAGATTTGAAGAATTTGATGAACACGATGGAGATTTCAAACCTTGATATGATCAGGATTTGAAAAAGCTAAAAGAGTCAAGTCTCAATACGAGAAAGGCTTGAAGGACTTGAAGATCCAAAGCCTTCGTAACCTTGGAGTTTCAAGAACGGATGAAATATGTCCTAACCTTGGAGTTTTGAGAACATACGAGATATGTGATGTGTGTTTGTATGTCTAAACTCTGGTAGAGACTAGAGAGACTCCTATATATAGTTGTAGAGAATGAAGACGTATGTCACCTTACTTGTATTGCAAAATATGCAATCCTATAAGAATTTGAATATTATCCCTTTATTTTGTATTTATCAATAAAGAGATAATGCTGATAAGTATTTCCTTAATTGGCCAGAGGTTATAGAGACATGTGAAATGGCACAATTTCACTGGACAGATCATTAAAGTATATAAGACATATATAATGACTAAATAATTCCAAATATGATCTTTTTACCGAAGAAATAAATATTTAGATATTTATCCATAATTTGCCAAGTCATAAAGACATATGATATGGCATCATTTAATTGGTGAACACTCCTCTTTAATTAGGTGGAACCTATCAACTTGATATGTAGAGAGATATAATTGGTTGGCAAATAATCAAACTTCCAAGCATGTATAATATGTGGCAACGTTAGATTGGATAAAAATAAGCCCAGCAACAATTTAAAGTCCAATGATAATTTTCTTAAATTAATTAAAATTTCATTGTCTACAACAACATTTTGCTTTTGTCTATAGTTGTAGATCAACATGACAACACCCAACCTCCCTCAGCAAGATCCTTGATCACGACAAGGGCCAAAGATCTCCTTTGGTTCACCACTTAGGGTGGCTTTTTTGAGCTGACGCAGAATGTTTTAGGAGTACGATATCAATGGGTAGAATTTGGGTTAGATCCCTTTGATCCATATCCAAATCTATTAAATTTAGTTAGACCCATATTTGAATCCAAACCCAAACTCTTATGGGTCTAAAAAAGTAATCCTATACCCCTACCCTTATGAGTTTGGGTATTTAATGGATATCTTGGATATTTTTTTGAACATATAGTGAAGAACTAAAGTATTGAAAATATATGGAGTTTAAAAATAATATAAATACCATTCAATTCTTACTTTCAAATTATTAACATTCAATATATTAAATGCAATATTATGAACTCAAAGAAAGAATTATTATCAACTAAACTATTTATTTTCAAAACTTTATTTGCATCTACATTCAATCTTTCATTTGTTTGCTTTCACTTTTTCGCCTTTTCCTAAAAAGGTTTTGTACTAATTACAATGACATTTAATATTAGATTGTTTTATAAATTGAATGATACATATATACATACACACATGCATACATACATATATATACATATACATATACATACACATGTATATGCATGTATGTATATAGTTGTGTGTGTGTGTGTGTGTTTGTGTGTGTGTGTACATGGGTTTGGATTGTAGGGTCTGGTAATCCAGATCCATGACTCTCTTATATGGTCTGGATTTGGGTAAGAGCTAGATTTGACATATTATGCTCAAACTTTATCGAAATATGTCAAGTGTGAGTGAATTTGAGTAAAGACCTAATCCATGAACATGTCTATTTAACAGGTAAGCTTTCTTCAACTTGCAGTTGAGGACAAAAGAAAAAGACACCCTTTTCCTATACACAGAAGAATTCAACTGCAGGCTGAGCAAAGCTGATAATATAGTAACATCAAATCTGGACAAAAGTTAAACTTCTACAAGATAAATGACAAATTTTTGATAAATACAGCAGTTAGCATTATTATGAATGTAGAAAAGAATTTTTTTTAACCATGTGTTGAGAACTCACGCACATCTGGAACGCAGTAATCAATCATTTCATGGTATCTGAGATTGCATCGAGAGGAAGCATTGCATTCAGATGTTAGATCAACAGATCTTCTTGTCATTTCCAGGAAGTGTGATGGCTGAACATTTAAGATTAGAAGTTAGAGTTCAGTGCTATTAATTGTGGATTTCTCATCATCGTCTTTTATAGAGTTTATCATCACGGCAACCTGGCTGCTGCTAGGTCTTGCATCTAAGGAAGGATTTATGCACTTCAAAGCCACCTGCAACAAATTAACCATCCTTTCTTCACTTGCACCTTCCGAAATCAGTGCCCTGTCGAAAACTTCAGCTGTCCATTCTTCTTTCACCACTGAATGTACCCACTTAGCCAAGTCAGATGCCCGGTTATGAACGAGCTTGCCTGTCAGCAGCTCAAGGAGAATTATACCGAATGAATAAATGTCAGCTTTGAAGATTTTCTTGCTGCCTTGTGAATTATGTTCCATTATGCTTTCAGTTTGAGTAATAAACTGTTCATCAGGATTCTCAACCATCATTAGGCCATACTCACTAATGCAGGGGTCCATATCCTTGCTCATCAATATGTTGGAAGATTTAAGGTTTCCATGGGCAATGCCATCATTCTGAAGCTCCTGATGCATGAAAGCTAATGCATTAGCAGTACTAGCTGCAACGTTTAATCTGCTTCCCCAGTCAAACATCTCACCATTCTGGTATCCTGGAGATACAAATATCACCATTAGATTCCATTTTGCCTTTTTTTTGGTGATTACCTACTTTTGTAATGAATTGTTGCATCTCTTCTGAGGTTTGGCCGTGGTGTCATGATTCAAACTTTTGCAATGAATAAATCTGACATGTAGTTCAATGTGTTTGAAAATCATTTCTTGTTCTGAAGTTTTGTGGGATAATACATAAAAGAGAATCAGAAATATGTGTTTGGATCGCTGTTTTTAGCACTTGTTTTTGACCAACTGTTTTTAACACTCCAAATGCTACAGTAAAAACAACTCTAAAAACAACCCCAAAAACAACTCCAAAAACAACCCCAAAAACAACTACAACAATTTTTCTATTTCTTTTTCCTTTTCCTTTTTCTTTTTCCTTTTCTTCTCTTCCCTCTTCTTCTCCCCCACCCCTCATCCCTCAGGTTGCCCGTCGCCGGTCTGACAGGGAAGAAATTTTTTTTTTCTTTCTCCTCTCCTCCCTCCCTCTTCCCCTCCCCCCTCCCCCTCCCCCGTCGCCTCCTCCCCATCCCCCACCTCCTCCTCCTCTCCTCCCTCCCCTCCCCTCCCCACCACCTCCCTTCCCCTCCCCCGGTCCGACCAGGCTGGGAGGGAGGGGAGGAGGAGGAAGAGAAAGAAAAAAAAAGTGCACTGACTGGTGGATGGGGAAGAGAAGAAAAAAGAAAAGGAAAAAGAAAAAGAAAAGGAAAAAGAAAAGGAAAAGGAAAAGGAAAAGAAAAAGAAAAAAGAAATAAAAAAAATCCATTTTTCAAATACAGTTACAGTAACATTTTTTGCTACAGTATAATGCTACAGTGCTGTTTTTCATAAACAATCCCAAAAACAAGGAATCCAAACGCAACCTAATTGTCCAAGACCTAATTTCCTCATCTAGAAACAGTTTCTTTCTAATTGCCCTTTTTCTATTCTTAAACTGATGGGGATAAAAGATCTAGATGCCAAGTTCTCAAGACCACATAACAAGGATATGTTGGTGAAGTCTAAGAAAATTTGTGCAAAGGAATGAGGCGTGTTGTACGAGTCTTTGTCCTTGACATTTGATACACTACTGCTTGGTTTCAAAACTAGATATTGCAGAAATTAAACCATCGACAGAAGGAAAAAAAATTGTGCAATTCAAGACTTTGATGAATCAAATGCATGGAGATGTAATCGACTTACCATTAAGGAGTCTGAAGAGACTGCCATTCTGCTGAAATTCATAAACTAAGAGCTTCTCCTGCTGAGAGCAATAATAGGCAACAATAGGCAACACATTTGCATGCTTCACTTCATTTATTTTCTGCATCCTCCTCTTAAAATCATCGCGTGAAAGCTCCCAGTCCTTGATCCTTTTAACTGCTAAGGTCACTGAATTATTAAGTGTGACCTTATAGAGGGGTCCCGTGTTTTCCTCTTCCAATCAATTCTGCTGGTGCTCGTAACAGATCCTCGAATTTCATGCCATTGACCACTGGACTTGAAAGAACAACTAGAGATGAAGTTTTTCCTGTTTCAGGAGATGTTATCGAATATTCTGACCGACTTCCTTCCCTATTCTTGGAATCACTAGCTGTACTACTAGGCTTGCTGCTTTCGTCCTCTGGCTCCCATTGAATTCTCTGCACCATGCTTCTTCCTCTTGAATACTTTGTAGCCAACCAAGAATATAATGATCAAGGCCAAGACAGCATATCCAGAGTAGATAAGGTACTGTTTTCTTGAGGAATGCGCCTTTTTGGCCGGTGTTGGAGCTGGAAGCGGTGGAGGAGTTGGACATGCAACTGATAGGGGTCGTCCACATAATTCAGGATTACCCAAGAAGCTACTTGGACCAAAATGACCGTCCACATTAGGAACAGGACCACTGAAATTGTTGTAAGAAACATTGAACTCTACAAGGTTGGAGAAATCAAAATCTGGTATCTCTCCGCTGAGCTGATTGTTTTCAGCAAGGAAAGATAACAAGCCTGAGATTCTCGACAAATCAGGCAAAGCACCAGAGAATCTGTTGTTCGATATATGAATTCTTTTCAGGTTATGCAACCTCGAAAGAGAACTTGGAAGGTTGCCTGTGAAATTGTTTCCAGATAGATACAAGTGTGTCAGACGACTACAATTCGATATCTCATCAGGCAAATTTCCAAGAACATTGTTGTCATTCAGGCTCAAAACAGCAAGTGATCTGGTCACACACAATGAACTGGCATCAAGAATTCCAGTAAGATTGATCTTGTCAAGTACTATTTTCCTGACAGATGAAGTACCAAGACAATCCACTCCTTTCCATCGTGCATCGCAGGGGTCTGAGCTCGAATTCCACCCCCAACTCACATCTCTTCCAGCACTCCCTGGATAAATGTTATCCATAAATCGCACCAATGCTTGCCTCACTTCAACTGTTTCTGAGCTCACCCTCACCAGAAGAAGCAAAAACACCATGAATGTTGTCCAGGAGGGGGGAACACAATCCATCTTGCATAAGCAATGCAAAAATCATCAAAATCTCACTATATTTCACTTCTTCTGCATTTTGCAGAAATCCCTGAAAAGACTAGTCAGAGCATATTTTTTCCCAAGAAGAAAGCAGCATGGTAACGGTTACTAAAGGCAATATAACATGCCAATTGGCTGAATTTACAAAGACTCTGTATCACATGGCTACCGCTGCCAGATCCTTTACAGCCAACTAAAATCCCCTCAGAAAACTTTGTATATTTAAAGCCGGCAGTTTGAAGAAGTCAATATTTTGAAAGTTGGCATACTTCTCTGTTGCCCTCCCAATTAGTACAGAGGTTTGATAGTGATACTAATGATTTTGTAAGCTTTATGACTATTTTTTTTTCCTGAGAAATGCTATTGTAATCCTGGTTTGACATCTTTTGGTCTTTATGATACAAATGGTTATTTTCTAATGTCATGGATTGTAGTTATATCATTAGTGGTGAACAATTATGAAATTCATGAAGAAAATTAAGTTACTGGAAGTAAATTTGAGGCTAAATCTCTCGCAAATTCTCGTGTTAGCATAAGCATCTGGGAAATTTGCCCTTCCAACAGGTACAGAAGTTTGCTATTCTTCCTTTTTTGGTGGGAATAGATTGTTCAATTTTTCCCACAGCTGAAACAGAATTTTCTGAATAATTTTCCACTTCTTTACCAACTCTTGAACTTCGGCCCATTGGATTTTTTCTATCACCTTTTCATACTTGCAAGAAACTGCTATAGTTACTCTTTCAAACTTCTCATTGGAGCCAGTCATTCTTATTCTTCATTTGCCAGTTGTGCAAGTCTAGCAAATTGTTTAGATCAAACAAACACAACAGTCAATGATATTCTTTCACAGGCAGATAAACATTTTGCACTTCCTTATTATCCATTAAAATTCCTCTGGACTTCTTCTCACAGTTTTTGCTCGTCCTTTCCTATGAAAAAAGCCAAAAATAGAACTTTAAAAATTATTGGTCGGCAATTACTTTATGTATACCCTGCTGTATCATTATTTGTATTTTTTATCAGGCGCTTGCTCTGGTTTTGAGCAAATTCGGTTTGTCTACCATGAACGAATACATGACACATTGCAGCGGATTGCACAGTCTGTTCTTTGTCCAAGGTTAATCCGGCCAGGCAACAGAAAAGATAAACAAATACCAACTGAATATAAAAGACAGAGACGGATGGCAGTCACAATCAAGACAAAGATTAACAATTGAACTTATGCGAAAAACAAATATCCAAGTATTCACACAGCATCAGCAATTCTAAAAACACATAATCTCTCTACATCAACAATTCTAAATCACATAATTTCGTGGAAAAGGTTATGACTACTCGCCAGTGCGATTGCGCCCAAAGTATGTAAAAGTTTTCTAACAAGTTTGTAACTCATCAACCGTTATAAACAACTTGTACAGCTGTATAACAGCAATGTAAATTAGTAGGTACTTTCATTTTGAAAAGTTTGTTGACCCCACTCCAGATTTTGGTGCAGAGACATAGTAATTTTTCCAAAAAATATAGAGAGTCGTTCACAAGTTGTATGCTATCAGTTTAACTCTGTAAAGGGTCACACACGGAGCGAAAATTAGTACAAAACTTGTGATCAGCTTCATCAGAATCCTTATTAATATTAAAAGGACCACAAAGCTTAAAAAATGAAGGCACAAGAGAGACTCCAATATTTCAGTAATAAAAACTTTCCTATCAGCTGCATCTGCATTAGACAAATTCTACAGATTATGTGAACATATCTGAAGTTGAAATCGCACATCATTCATGATTTACAAGCTAACCTAAAGATTGCCAAATATGGTCACAAAAAGTGGTTGAATGATTAGCGTATAATGGCTTGAAAGCCCAAGGACATTCAAGGGTCTTCTAGTGAAATTTCATCATCAGTTGATGTGCAGTGTCCATCACTGATGTCCTCTTCTTCACTCTCTTCATCCTCTTTGGACTTCACAATGTTCTCCTCCTTAGCATAGCGCTCACAGTACTCTGCTTGCATGAATAATTAGAGATGAGTTCATTTTCCATATCATAAATGTAGATTAAAAAAATTAATCTTTTGCAGAGACAGATCATTTGTCTACCCCATCCGATAGTCCTGAAAATGTTTCGTGTTTTCCACATGATCATGTAGTTGCTTGAATTAGTAAAAGTAGTTGAGAGTATCTACTCCCTGTTCTGCTCCAGCATTCTTTAGCATCTTTTAACAGCCATACTTTGCAAACTATTGGTTTATCATAAGAAAACTATCTTGGTCACCAGTCAATGTTTACATGAGAATCTAAACTGATTGCACAAATTACATGATGGGATTCCCATGTTTCCTAAAGAATCACAAATCATAATAAAATTGGTATAGACTTTTTTTCCATTTGTCCAATTTCTATCTTGTATGCAAACTAGCTAAACTAAAGCGCTAAATTAAAATGTAACTTGATATATTGAGATAATTGTAGCATACTTACATTTCAAAGGTGGCTCTCTAACCTTCTTAGTTCTTACTATGATTTCAAGCCCTAAGTTGCAAATATGTTCCTATTGTTTTCTGCTGAGAAATTTTACAACAATGGTACAGAGGATTGACCAAATGATCACAAAATATTATACTGCTCCATATTCAGATAAGCTGTGGAAGCTCTAACCTTTAACTTTCTGTTCATACTGAATTTTGTCCTTCATCATTAATGATGCAGCATCACCATTTAATGGGTCAGAAGGATTTGGGTAAAGTAAAAGCTGTGGAAGAAACACTTCAAAAATGTTTAAAAGATCTGCATAAAATAAATAGCAATAATTAATCAACGTAGAGACTTATATTAGGACAGATTGAATAACTAGTCATGATATAACAATGCAAATTATTTTGATGGCTGATTCTACCAAACATAGGGCTCCATGCTTGATTAATTACATCCAAGCAGACAGAACCGGACCTGAAAGTTGATAGCATCAAGCCAGAACTGTATTAGTAAACAAGAAAAAATGAATACACTGCAAAGTAATTATGTCTCTCATAAAAGAATGATGGAAAGGAAATGTGATGAACGACTGGACAAATCTGGAACAATGACAAAAACATAGAGTGCCAAGAGCACAATCAAACTCACAGCTCATCAACATTTGGGTGGAAAATCTTGTTAACAAATCCTATTGAAGGAGATTTGTATGGATAAGCATCAGGAAGCTCAACACGGACTTTCCACACCCCACCTTCATACAAGCCTGCAAAATTTTCACACAGTTTTAGGCTGCTGATGTGCTGCAGAATCATTTTCATCTGAGAAGTTAAATGTTGCCAGAGAAAAAGCTCTTCTGGTCCACATGCAGACAGAAATGTTTGGAACACTAATTATTAGCAAAACATAATTCCATAAGGCAAGAGAAAGCCAAAGTTCCGAACCCTCCCACTGAAGCCAAAGAAGAGGAAGCAAAAGTAGTTCTTCCTTGTATTTCATATAGAAAATCAATGCACCAAAAAGAAAAGGTATCAGATTGGCGGCAAGCTTCAAATTTACCAACTTCCAGTAACTGTATTATTTGCAAAGTCGGAAGAGATTATAGAGTAACTTTGCTTATTCCCCTAAGAAAAAGAATGCACAATCTTGAAACAAGAACAATAAGGACGAAAACAGAAATGTAGTGTAGTAACAAATATGAGGCACACTACACAAATAAAGGCACGAGAATCGTATTGTACTTTCTTTAGGACCATGAAATAGCACATTGAATTCATTGAGCCCATCATTTACTGTTTCCACGCTATAATCGCTCATCATCCTGAACAAACACAACCACAGAAAAATGTAAATTAATCAACATTAATGTTTCCATGCTCTATTAAAAGCAATACGCTGTCTTAAAACAAAATACTTTCAGATTTAAAACAGCATCAATCAGAGAGGTACTCTTGTCATCTACTAATCACCATTGATCGAAAGATTATATGTAATATTTTATATCACATTATTCAAGTGTTATCCAGGTATCAAAAGCAACAATGGATTTCAATGAGAAATGATATCTCCTGAAAAACATACATCATCATCAAACAGGCTTCTGGCTGGATTTGACACATTAGTAGGATTTCCCCTACCTACCTTTTCTCAAGAGAAAATTATTTGGGAAAAATCTAGCACATCAAGTTGAGGGAAAGGAAAACTTTGCTCCAATCACCATCTTTAGGCCAAACAAGCAACCAGTTAATCCTTCTTGCGTCCAGTAAAAACAAAGCCATAAATCTACAGAATTCGGTATTGCAAAATGCAAGAAAATTGAAATTAATGACAACAAATGATTCTGTATTTTGTTTTACATGTCAGTATATATACAACAAAAAATGTGTTTCAATTTGCATATTAGAAAACTTTTACCAGCGCCATGCATGATAGAAAAATTACTGCTTCAAAAGAAATGAAAACACCAGATATAACAAACTGGGAGATAACATGGAGCATAAGTTGATTCTACTGAGGAAATGGAGCACTAGTATTCCTTCCTTAACTGTATCCTCATCTTTTGCTTTTAACAGTATCAACTTCCAAGGTAAGTTCCAATTTATAGTTCAAACTGCATAAATAGAACCACGTTTTTAAGTTATGTTTAGAAATGAATCCATTACTTGTATTGGTGCAGCATTGCTACATTACCATCCAACTAATAGGTTACAAACCAGATGACCCAACTTGTGACAAATATGGACCAGCTCGTGAAAAATGTTTACAAGATCACCACACATCAGAGCTGATTTATGTCCAGGTCCAGTTCACTACAACAATATTTCAGAGAACATAGATGTAATGATCATAGAATAGTTCTTCCTTTTTATGATGGGCATATTTGTATAGGGTGAATGGGAAAGCATTGATCTAATACCTTCTGTATCGTATCAGATTCAAACTGGGACAGTTGTTGGGTATATAATCACAATCGTGAGTGATCAACTGGATGGTCAAATCATCAAAAGCTCGCATATGAGAGAAATATATAACAAGTAAATCCCTAGTTAAACATCCAATGGCATGCCCATTTTATTCCAGAAGTTTTGGTTACAGAACAGGAACCAGATTGTATACATCTACAATTCTCATAAGAAACTATGGAAGAAAGAATTGAAAATTTTGAAAGCTAGTGTGACAGCTTTTCAGATCTCAACTAATCCTTGAACTCACTAGAGACATAAGAAATGAACAGGACACGGACCTCATCGTATCTTGTGCTCAAACTATAATGGACAGCAACATGACAAAAATGACAGAAAGGTTTTCAATCTGGTAATGTAGATGGAAGAATTTCCCTCGTTAGCTGGTTCATTGCTTCACCAGTTCCGCGCTAGGCTTTCTCCTTTATCTACCAAATCTACCCACAGACTGACTTGTCATCTACAGAGCTAAAGGACTATAATTTGTAAACCATCAACCTTCAGAGCTAATCACATTTCAATCTAAATCATCTTTTTCCAGGAATGCATAAACAAAAGATGTCAAGTTGTAATAGTTTCTAAGTGTCTGGTACATAATATATCAAATGCTCATGCGCTAACCTACGAAAATTTCTAATTGAAGTTGCGGAAACTCCTGGTATACCATCTGAGGCAAATGTCAGGTAAGTAGACTTATTTTCAATTCAAAAACATCAAGAATTCCCTCTCTCCATTCCTCAATGCATAGAAACAGGACGCTATTAGGAAAAATGAGCTTACAACTTCATTACATCCATGTCCCTTCGTTTACTTGGAGAAGACATTTCAATTTCTCTAACTGTCAAAGTCTGGAATCCCTCTGATCTGTGACAAACGGAAAGATCAACTCTATCAACGTTAATCATTGATTGACTGCATAACGAAATATTGACTAAATTACAAGATCAGCTCAACTTAATCAAGGCTTAAACATGGTCCTACATAGTTGCTATCCTTCAAAGAAACGGAATCCTTACGTGAAGAAAAACAAAGGGTCACATAAACCACATGAACCCAAAAAAAAAAAATCTAGATACAAAAAAAATGTTACAGAAAAACAGCTAAAAATCGGAAGTTGGGACAAAAATATTTCACCTAAAAATGAGTTGAATTACCTTTGGTGTCTGGGATTTGAGAGCACTTTGCTGAAGAAGAATCTGAGCGCACAGACAAATCTAAGAAACTGTACCCGAGACCTCAAATGGATGCCTGATTAGTGCTTTTTATATGGTTCGAATCTGAGTTAGAAGTGCGTAAAGATAGAAAGTTTTGTCGGACAGACACGGCTGAATAAGAGCACGTGTTGCTGAAAGGAGATGGCGACGTGGATTCCGCCAACACAAGGGTAGATTCAAAATTCATATAGCACTGGCTACTCTTTAATTGTAATACTAAGTGCTTGGCCACAAATTAAAAATGTGGTCTGTTACGATGTGTTTGCTATCAAATGACGGCAGAAAAAAGTTCGCAATTTTTCGCTTTTGGTAAAATAACATGGAGGGTGGGGTCGCTAATCCCTTATTCTATCACGTAGGAAAGGAAATACACGTGGAGTGTACACTCTAATTGATGAGAAAATAATACATAAATGAGGAGTACTTATTTCCTTATAAAGATAATTTTAAACAATGTGATCAGTCCGTTTGTAGGACTAAAGATTGATAGACTTCTATCTGAAATTAACATGCTCCATATTTATGATGCTGTGAAAATGCCTGAATTATTTACTTCAAATCTTGGTTGTTTTGCTAGTTTCTGAATACTCTTTTTCATTTTTTGGCCTTCTTTTAAAATTATTGGAATGAACTGCTATTCGTCAATGTCTTGTTCTCTGTCGCTATCTTCTTCACTATCATCATCTAGTTGCCAAGGTGGTATAACTGTCGACTAACTGCTATTTGGAGAATTGCCTCCTGTCCATACTAATTCAAAAATAAATTGTGTAAAATGATTAGTTCATCCATTATTAGGGCAAGTGGTGGGATATATACAAACCATAAACTCTCTTATAAATCCATATCCTATTAGATAACTACTAGCAAGGGACTTACACATTCAATAAAATAAAATAAAATCTTACAATAAAGTATTCAACACTATTTTCGTAATGGAAGCTATATAAAATCCCTAACATGAAATATAGTCCCAAATGAAAAAACTTCTAGGTTTGGAAAAGATGTACAAAAACTAATTACTATCCAAATTTCTGATTCTCCTCAAAAGATGTGACATTCTTCACACCAATTAACTTTCACAACATGCTGCACAAACGGAGGATCTAGTGACTGAGTTGTCGTTTACTGAGTTGGAATAATAAATGTGAAAACATGATCTTTGCATGATTGCAAATAGTGAAATGTGTAAAAATGGTAAGTTTGTAACATACAATGCAGGATATCTACTACAAAATATATAACCTTATTCAAATATATCTTGTTCGAATTTGTTATACACATTAAGACACCTATTAAAAATTAATAATTTTTTGATAAAAATTATTAGTAGCACACATAATATGAATAAGAAAAAAAATTGAAATAATACATTAGTATTGTTTGACCATAACATCACAAGCAAGTATAATATCATTTTCTTCCTCTGTCTGTGCTAGTTGGATCCCATATTCTTTTACAAAAGTACTCCACAAAATCAACTATTTTGTAGCCAAACTATACAAGTTTTAGTAATGAGATAAGAATATTTGAGTTATTTGATTAAAAAGAGAAAAGAAATATCAAGGCCTACTTTGTATCCATTAGTATAATTTAACATCTTAATATGTTATTATCTTGTCCATTATGATACTTAGGAAATACTGCTAAACAAGCAAATCCACAATAAATGAAAACATAAGCACAATTAAATGTGTTAATAAAATGAAGTTAGATTAAGAGCGAATAAGAAGAAAATTATCTATTAATTAGAGATTTCTATGAAATATGGTAAATCTTTGAATCTTATTCTATAGAATTTGTGATGTTGGATTTCTTCCATAACATTTGCAACTTTTATAATTCTACTATCTTCACTGAATGATAGTTGATAGTAGTGCGGAACAATTTTAAACTTTAAATCTGTATGGATAATTTTAATATTTTGAATCCAATAAACTTTGTCCTTGCACCATAGTTATAAAATTTGGCCCAATCCGATGGTCAAACTGATCAACCCGGTAAACCGGTAATAGTATCGGGTTGGGTTACTAATTGGGTTAGACAAATATTAAATCCATTGACCAGTCAATGATTCAAAGTAAAATGGCAAACAATCACCGGTTGAACCTTTTCTTATTTAAAATACAAAAATATATTAACCCGCAATTGAACCACTAACTCAGTGAACCGATCACGTTTTCGAGCCGACTTTAGTAATTATGCCTCACACAAATACTTGTGTTATGCACAGGACTTAAATATTTATTAAAAATAATTAAACTTTTGAATAAATTTTTCAACATTTTTATTATAATGGAAAGCTATTAAAGATTTTTAAAGTCATATGTAGTTTCATATGAAATGTACTATGAGTCTTGGGACAGATATATGAAAATTAATTATTTTTAAATTTTTCATTCTTCTTAAAAAATGTAGGTATCCTTTGCACTAATTAACTTTCAGAACATGTTGCACTACTAGAAGTTTTTGTGATAAAATATACCTATGCAAGGGGACTATAAACAATTTAAAAAATTAGATTTTAGAATAAAGTATTTAACAATTTTATTATCGTACAAAACTTTTTAAAATCTCAAACCAATTACATGTAGCTTAGTAATTTAAAATCTTAACAATTAACTGCAATTTAGTAATTTCTTTTTTTTATGTTGAATTTGAAAGAAATTTAAATTTTGGTTGTAGAGGGTAGCATTCCTTATAATTTGTAGAGATCAAGATTTGTAGTGCAGTTAACATGATATGCAGCAAAAAATTTGATAAGCTTAATTTCACTTTTTTTATTTTAAAGTGGTAAAGAATGTGGTATAGAACTCTTTAAAAATTGAAATTATTAGTGAATTTTTTTTTTAACTTGAAAGCAATTCAAACTCGATTGTACTTGGTAGAATTCCTTATAATTTGTAAAGATAGAGACTTGTAGTGTGATTAATGTAATATGTAGGAGACATTAAAGTAAACATTTTAAAAGTTAGTTTAACTAAAAAATTTTCCCCCTTAAGGAAATGTCATAGTAAAAAATTACTTAGATAGACATCTTGATATGTTAGTTTATCTGAATATTTTTCTGCCTAAAATTTAGGTTTTTAAACATTTAAACTTAACCAACTAATAACCATCAGATAATGTTAATTGAATTTATTAAAGAATAAAATAATTCAAAAAAATTAGAAAATGGCACATATCAAAATAGTGAAAAGGTTCTAGAAGACATAAACTAATGAATAGTATATATTATAGATTATAGATGTTACTAAGCCTTAAGTGGACAATCTAACAAATTTAAATCTCATTACTAAACTCGGTTGGCACGGATTTGAGTTAACATCGATTATCCAATAAGTGCAACTTAAACTTATTAAATTTTTCATGAAACTATAATAAGCGGCATCTAAATGGATCAAAAAATTTTGAAGCTGACTTTCATTAATCTGAAAATCAATACATTTAAAAATCAAAAACCCCAATCAGAATAAAAACATCAATTGCAACGGGTACAATAATCCTCATAACAAAAACATCACATACAACTTTAGAGAATGAAGGAGTTAGTCTCATGAGTTGACTGTATGGTAAGGAGTTTCAATGAGAAAGCTTAAAGAATTGGTAACCTTAAGATAACGGTGAGTTTGGCTGATATCATGATCGAATAGACAAAAAAAGGAAAAAGAAAAAAAAAAGAAAAAAAAAAAAAGATGGCCCCAAATCCTTGTAAATGGTAATAAGGCTATGAAAAATGGAACTTCAAACGGATGGCATTGAGAGCTCAGATTTCTTGATAAAGAAGATGAAGTTGGCCGATGACTAGATCATCTAAAAGTAGGAGGCATCCCTCTTTATAACAATTCTCATTGAATCTGCTCCGGCAAGTGTCTGGCTCTTTCCTCTCTCTTATTGGTCTTGCATTTGTATCTATTAAGAGACAAGGACAATTAGCCCATACCACTACTCATTAGCGGACCTCAAGTGGTGTTCCATTATTTGTAGGAATTTCTAACAAGCATCTAGCTATTATGACGATGAAGGCAGAAGATTTGTTTACTCTTTGCCTTGTGTCCCTTCCACCTTGACCTGACGCGCTTAGTTATTCCGCCTGTTCCTTGTACCTTTAAGTTGTGCCCTAATTCCATTTCAAGGCCTCATCTTCTGACCATCAGCCTTTGGGGACAGCTGACAGTTAGGCCTGGGCTGGGGTGCCAAGGTGAAGGGCAAACTCTCATATGAGCTTGTTCTGTGGCAGATCCCTTATATCTATATCTTGATGTAGATTCGGCTCCAAATCCATACCAAAACCAAGATTGAGTTGCAACCTTATTCAATTCTAAACTATGTTAGATTTTCTAATGGGCTTCCAATGTGTATGTGCACAGTGCACAGATAAGACACCAATAATATCTCATAACTGCAACTTTCATGAACCTCATCGACTTCGTGCAACCCCATTAACATCACTATTTCTGACCATCTAAATTTTGCATGCCCAAGAGTGGTACCAAATAATTTGTACGCCATGAGGCAATTACCAATAACCGTGTGCCTGGAGACTTGTCTGCACTCCTCTAAAGACGGTTGCCGGGAACTATACATTCTTAATGCCATCAATATATAGACGTTCAAGAGCGGCTGCCATATCCACATGGCCAAAGACAATACTAATATCTACATTGCTGATGGCAGTTGCCAAAGCCATATGATAGAGGCAGTGCCAATATTCGCATGCTCAAAAATGGCTGCCTTATTCACACATCCGAGGACAGTCACCAAAATCACAACTAGAAGCGGTACCAATATTTGTGCACATGAAGGCAGTGGCCATCCATCCGATGCTTTAGCACCATATCCATATGACCAATCCGACTATATAACAAGACAATTTGGGCAATAGCTCCTAAGGTAAGAAGTTAATAATTGTATGAAGTATAGTTATAAAAAGAAGAGATCAATTCCCTTTTGTTTTAGCCACAGCAGGATGCTTAGTGTCAGTAGTTCTTCTTGCTCAACTGAAATCCGTTTCATTTGGGGCATTTACTCATGGTTTTGAAGAGACTCAAATGGGATGCATTGCTGGTTCACAGTCCAATCTCTCGAACCAACCGGTTGGATTCAAGTTTAACAACAAAACCTCTTTCTTGGTATTATTATCTTGCGATGCTAGAAATTGTTCTTCATCATTACTTTGCTTGGCATTTGGTTCTCAGTATTCAAGGGAACCTCTAATAATCTATTATGTAACCAATTGAAATAATATATGGCTTTATGTTGGATTTTCTTTCCATAAAAAAAAGGAATGTGTGCTTAACATAGATCACTAGCGAATGGACAATCCTATAACCTAATGAAAGTTGACTAACTTGATCTGTTTAAAGATAAAGGACACTTTCTCTTTTGGAGAAAATATAAACGACACTTGTGTAAGATTTTTTGTCAATAATTGATTAGTATCCTTTATTAATAATGATTGATTGACATCTTTTGTTAATTGATATCAAATAACCAATCACACTAATCAAGTCTCCAGATATATTATTTTTCAATTATGAATTATAGTAAGACTTTTTTAATGGAATGAAACCTTAGGGATTTTATTATGGATTAAGTTTTCATCCACTGTCGGTGTAGTAGATTTTTTACACTAACAGGTGTAGATGAATGCCACCTATGCAAAAGGTGGATTTCAAATTTGAAATTGGATTATGTGGCATACATCTGTAGCCGCTCGTGTATACACTGACAGTGTATAAAAAATTTACTCTTTTATTATTTGCCAAAGGGTTCTTAACCTAACCGACAAATAGCCTGTTGTACTCTATCTACAGGATAGTCACTCTGGTTAGGCATAAGATAAAAACTCTCTTATTCTAAATCTTCTTCCACACATTATTATTTTGTTTGAATAGACAAGAAGATATAAATGGAGTAATTAAAGGTGGGATTACCATATCCTTTTTGTAGTGATGAATCTTGTATGTGTTTCTAAGAAAAGGAATTTGTCCTTTTTTGGGGTCTCAAAGGGGCGAGAAAACACATAAGAACTTTTGAATAGAAATGGAAATGAGATAGAACTCCAGTTCCTTCGGAATCGACAATCAATCCTATTTCCATTAGGAGCAGTTGACAATTGAATCCGATTTTGACCAATATTTTCATATCCGTAATAGTGGAAAAAGAAGGGCCGGCTCCAAGTTGGCAAGGAGACAAGGAGGGCACACGGGATTATATTGTGCTTGAAAACAATGGTTAGAGGTAATAGATTTTTGTTACAATACATTCGTATGTACATATTTAATTTAACATGTGGTACCAAAACCACCCTCTAACCATGTTGTTAGTCCATAATTTCATGGACTTCATGGTTTATTGGTTATATGATAAAAGTTAAAAAGATTAATATAATATTAAGACAAATCAGATCTAGTTTGTCATATGATATGCATTTCCATTGTCTCAATATTGAAAACTAATGACCAATCTCATGCACAAGTTTTATGATAATTTCAATGCCACTTGAATCTGGTGTGGCTTAAAACTAATACTTTTAAGTTTTTGTATTATCATAAACCATATCATATGTTGATTCTTTGCCATGGTCACGACTGTTAATTTCATGGATGATTCTTTGATACATGTCTTAGTAACACATTAAGATTCATGTAAAGAATTTTTATGACTATATACTTTCTTAAATAGGATTCATCAGGATATATTAGTCCCATGTGTCATTTAAAATACTATCATTTTGTTAGTCATGTTTATGGAAAACCTTATACGACTATTGAAATTTTGAATTCTCATTAGAATCATTACTAGCATGGTTTTATTCATTAAACCACTTGGTTCTAATATTCTAAAATCATAGTGTGAGATTATTCACAACTTTAGGAGTATTTTTCTAGTAATTATTGATTTATTTCAATATCCAGTTTCTTATGCCTCTATATTTCAGTTATTATATGGGATCATGTAATATATTTGTACGTTACAATTATTGTCACTTGTTTCATATTATGAATAAAATATTTGGTGTCAGCATTAGTGATTGACTACGTATGAATTTCATAGAATTTCGTTTATAAGCTTTTTTTCTTGCATCTCAATTGTTTGATGTATAAAGTATTTTAATCATAAAAAAATTTATGATTAAAATGAATGGATACAAAAGGGAAATTAAGCAATTCTTTCATCCAAATATAGATTGTTTAACTATTCTTGTGTCCTTACAAAGTCTAGCATACTATGTGTCTGAGAGTAACTACAATATCTCGGACACTTGGCGTACTAAAAACATTAAAGAAAATTGTTGTTCCTTAATAGTATATTAATTTATATTCTTCATTTGATCTTAGAAGAATTTTTTAGTAAATTAATATATATCAAAATTAGTAGGAGTAATACTATAGGAGTAAATTAATATATATCAAAATTAGTAGGAGTAATACTATAGGAGTTTTTTCAATCCTGATATTTGAAAAGCTTTTATGTCTTTGGTGTTCACAAAATAGAATATAAAGTAACAAAGTATTAAGTTGTTAAGTAAACAACTTTATAATAGTGAATTATTGCATTATGCATTGGAATGAATATGAATTTACCAAGGATGCTATATCACAAACATCTAACATTTAATCTAAGAATTTGTTGATGTTACATTTTTTGGGCACTATAGTTATTTGACTTGACTGTACACTTTAGTTATGTATACATGAAAGAGTGGAAGTCACTACAAGCAAGTCCACGTAAGGTATTTAATAGTTTAAGATAATAATTAGAAAGTAAAAGATAGCTATTGAGTGTAAAAAAAGGAGTTATCACTATTATTTGACCTAATAAATAAAAGATGCCAGATAAATTGTTAATGATCAAATAACTCATCTTACTAATTCATTTAGTATTTTAGTATTGTTCTCAAACTATTGTTGTTGTCTAGACTGTAACAGCCCCACATCTCCCAAGGGCGAACCCAAGGGTATCAGCGGACTGTTTGCCCAACTCTCGCCAGGACTCACTACAAATTCCCAAATATTAATCCAAACATTCATTCGTAAAGTCATCAATAGAAGATATTAAAATTACTAATAAACTCTCACAAAACACAGACCCCAAAATTTCATCAAAATTACATTAACACTCCAAAAACCATCAACTTCATCCATTAATTTCAATCTTATACAAAATGAGGAAATCCTATAAAAGTACTAACTTTCTCGATTCACGTGCCTCTCCTCGAAACAAGGAAAACAAATTGGGATGAGCTAACACTCTGAGGCCAAGAAAACATGCAGGGCAACTCAAAGTAATTAAATAAATTAATAAAACAATAAAAGAGCCAAATTGAATTTAGCAATAAAGCTTTTAAACAATACAATTTAAAGGATACAGCTGTTTTCCTTGCAATTCTTGCAATTATTTTCTTCACCAAGCATCAATTAAACCACGGGTTGACACTCAGTCAACCACTCACTCCTCATGTCCATATTCATCACTTTTCTCCCTCTCCGTCTACTTACACCCCTTGACCGGGCTCAACTCCCAAAGTTGAAAGTGTTTGGCAACCCACTATGAGTATGCCAAGTCGGTGGACTCATTCCAACCGACGTGCTTTAAAAAAAAAACCCATGGTTTTCCCCAACCCTTGCCCTAGCCCCCCATGGGGACAAAGGATCCCCGATGGGTTTGGGTGTCCCCGATATAAACAATTTAAACAATTCAATCAAGTCAAGCAGTTGAACAAGAAACCATTTAAACAGTTAAGCTCATTTTGAGACAATTCAAGAATGTTAGCGCGATAAATTACACGCTCACCGAGGAACACAAGCATGCTTTCAATTTATTAACATCATTTAAAGCAAGTAAACATGCACTTGGACACTCACCAATTCTTGAGAATAAGTGAGAGCTATTCACGCGATCAATCAAAGTTCTCGGAGTTCAAGTTTGGATCACTTTGTAATTCAGCACCACCTCCTAAAATATTTAAGAAGCGATGAAAATAAGTTCCTAGTTTATCAACCAAAACTCGTTCAAGAAAATCAAGTTCTATAAGTTACTACTTGAGCAGAAATCTTTGAAAAATCACAACTTGAGTTATACAAGTCAGAATTTTGCTCATTTGATACCGTTGGAAACCTCTTTGAAAGCTATAAAACTTTGCAGAAGACATAAAATTAAAATTATGGACAAAATTAACCCATATTTTCGTTAAACAGTCTGCTACAGTAAAGAGACAGTTCTTATCAGGCTGGACATCCAGAGCACTTTGAAAATTTGCTAAAATTTACAGAAAATTAGTTAACCTCTGAAATTCATACACAATATAGTAATACATAAGGAGTTTCAACAGCCACTGACGGAACTCAATTCTGACATCCGAACATGAAATGACAACAGTTCAAACAAGGGCAGTTTGCAATTCTGCAATTTCTGGAAACATGAAGATACAGGGCAGTTTTCAAGACAGTGTTTGAGTGATGAATTCAAGTCCAAAAATTACCAAATTTGGTACACCAAAACTAACATATATAGGGTAAGTTCAAACCAAATTTCAGCCATAAATTCAAACAAATGAATGTCAAACCGAAATGAATTCAAACTGTGCTCAAAGCTGGGGAAAATTTTCCAGATTGAAGAGGCAGTTTTGAAACATCATTTGAGTAACGAAATGGTACTGGAAAAATACCAAATTTTGCAGGCAACAACCTCAGTATATGAGCTACATTTGTACCAAAATTTAGCTAAAAATTCGCACGGGAAGACTGTGATTGATGCGACCAAAACAGGGCAGCAGCAACAAAGGAAATTTTTCCAGATTTTGATTCCTTCTTACACCACATTTTTACTTAGCCAATTGAAAATATTTGCAGGGGAGATTTACTACACACCTAGCCCAATCTATAACAAGTGTTTATCATCAACTTAAAGCCACAAAACTTGAATTTAAAGCTGCCAAAACACAAGCAAGACAGCCGGCAGCAGCAGCTACAAATTTTTTCCCAAATTCAAGCTTCACATTATCTTTCTAGTTTCCAACTCCCAAACTCATCACAATCACTCCATCACATATGTATATATCATAACAACCAACCATCAACAATTGTGGGAATTCATAGAGCCCACTCAACAACCCAAATAACAATAAGAACAATATCAAGAAGATACAAAGCTTAGAGCTACAAGATGAAATCAAAGGGAAAGATTTGAAGAAACTAGATTACCTCAACTCAATCAAGGAGTTTAGTAAATGGAGGATGGAATAGCACACAAAACCCTCAATCATCAATCCCCACCACCGGTTGTCTCTCTCTCTCCAAGGTAGTCCAAAGCTCCACCAAGAAATAACTAGCAAATCCTTCAAGCTTTCTTTGGTTGCAACAATGGAGATTTGTGGTTGATTAATGAAGATGAAATGAAGAGAAAAAGGGGGAGGGCTGGTTGGCTGGAACAAGAGGGGAAAGAGAGAGTTTGTGTTGTTGGTGAAGTTGATTTTCTTGAGGGAAAATGGGGAAGGGGTGGGCGGCTATAAGGAGAAGGAAATGGAGAGGGAAATTGAGAAAAAATGGAAGAAATTAAGAAGAAACCTTGGCCACACATATTTGGTCCAAAGTCAACTACGGAATAATAGCTCATTTGTGCTCTTAATTGAGCTTAACTCTAATCATTTACTACTAATTCCTTAATTTACTTTTCTTAAGCTACAAATGATCATTCTTATTCTCCGAACTTACGTCACTCTCAGTCCGAATATTTGTCCCGAAAGACGTGCTCATTTTCTTTTTTCACAATTAAGTGACAGAAAAATCAAATTGATGTTTAAAAATAGTTTTTAAAATAAAATGAGATAATGTATGGTGTAAATGCACTTAAAATGATTTAAAACATTTAAACAAATATTCAGAGAAATTGAATAATTAATTAAATAAACAGGTCAAATAAAAATAAAATTTTCGGGTCCTCACATAGACACTCGAGATATTTATGTTTACATAATTTTGTACACATTGTTGTTTATATATAAAGTAAAGATCATTTAATTCATAATGTTGGGCTCTAAATATCTTATATGAAGTTATTTATAAAACTATTACAGTACTTGGTTTGAAAGTACACTACATTCTAATGCATTGATGGAAATGTTCTTTTTATGAGAACATAATTGTCATGATTTGCATATTATTATTTTCTAATTAAATAATTGTTACATAACTGTTGAGCTTGTTGAGTGACAATAAAGGTTATAATCATTTTTAAATATATAGTCACTTATAAATTATCGAACTATTCCACATAAGTCAAGTGGGAGAATATAAGACTTGCCTCTTTTAGCAGTTATTATGATCCACATGATTGATTGCTTCAAGTTTGTTTGGATTGGATTTTGTTTGCAAAAAATTACTTACTTACATCATCAACACATTTTCCAACCACCTTTTTATCTCGCATACATCACATCAAAAAAGTGCTACAATGTTTTTTTCAAAAAATTATCTCAAATAATCTACTATCCAAATATTCTAAATAATTGATTGACAATTTACCAATGATTGATTAGTGTCTCCTATTAATAATAATTGACTAATATATTCTATTAATTAATATCAAATAATAAATCATATCAATCAATTAGTCCAATTTATTATTTTTATTTATGAATTACGATAAGATTATTTTGATAGAAGGAAACACTAAGAATTTTGGTATTTGATAGTAAGGGTCTTTAACCTAACCTGTAAATAGTCTATGGTGCTCCATTTATAATAAAGTCTTTCTAACTAAGCATTGACTAGAAACTCCCTTATTTTAAATCCAAACACTTTTTCTTTTTATTTTGTTACAACAGACAAAAAGGTGGCAATGAGATAAAAAGGCATACGAGATCATCTTGTATTTGACAACAATGAATGGAGATAAGCCTACTGTTTAATTTCTATTGCTAAGTACATTCACATATACATATTTAGTTTAACAACTTGAACCAACAAAATAAAAGGGCTAAGATCATGAGGCATAAGAGCTATTTAGCTCTTTATATGGTCATAGTGCCTAAGTACAAGAGACTCCATTTGAATTAGGTGCTTTTCGGGTTATTTTTTATAAATTTTACTATAACATTGTATATAAAAAAATTGTTATTGTAGTTGTTTATTGGGGTATTTTTAAAAAATTAAAAAATTCCAAACCCACGACCTCCCACCTCTCGCCTCTCTCCTCCATCACTGCTACCCTTTCCCCCTCCCTTTCATCTGTGTCTCTCTTTTTTCTTCCTCCCTCTCCCTCTTCCTCTTCTTCCCTCCTCTCCTCTCCCTTCTTCCTCTTTCCTCCTTCCCTGCTTCCCCATCCTCCCTCCCATCCCCCACAATCTCTCTCATGGTGATTGGGTATAATGAAGTTTCCTACATACACCATAGCAATTCATGGTGCACAATTGATTTAGGACCTTGATGTAATACGGAGCTTCTATTGTTTGATATGTTAAGTGGCATGTTATTCTTCAATTTGGATGCAAAAGAATTGGATGTTGAAATGCTTCATGCTAATGGAAGCTCCAAGTGCCCCCATCCCTCAATTCCTAAGTTCTAGAAGATCTGTTGTGTCAATTGCTATTTCTTGGTATGCTCCATGATAAATCTTCACTATAATTGTTTCAAGCCATAAGTAATTCTTCTCCTCAGCAAAGAAAAAAGCCAAAACCTCTCTAGATCAATAGTAAAACATCATCATGAAAGACTAAGTTGAGCAAAAACCAGAAGTTTCATTGAGCAAAAACCCTCCCTACCCTCCCCTCTCTCTGACTGCGACCAGGAGGTCTATTCACGGCTAGAGAAAGAGCTGAGAGGGGTGGCAGGGGAAGGGGTGATGGAGGAGGAATGAGGAGAGGAAGAAGGAGGAAGGAAGGAGAGGATAGAGGAGGGACGAAGAGAGAGAGGGAGGAAGAGGGAAGAGAGAGAAAGGGAGAGAGAAGAGAGAATGGGGAGGGAAAGTGGTGGTGGCAATGGTGGAGGAGGGAGAAGGGGAGGGGTGGGTGGTGGTGGTAGTGTGTGTAATGAGTAGAAAAAGATAAAAGTGGTAAGTTCTTTTTTTTTTTTGTCTTATTTTTTATTAGTTGTCTATGAAATATTGTATGGATAGTTATTTTTGGGAGTGTTTTTTGAGAGTATAATACTGCAGCATCGTATTTAAAAGACTTATTTTTGAAAACATGACCAATCCAAATAGAGTTAGAATTTTCTCTTATTCCTCTCACTCAATTAGTATGATTTCTAAAATTCCTAATTCTCTCAGTTTACATCTATCATCATAAATTCTCTAAAATTTGTCCTAATTTGGTCTGTCATTAATCAAATAAAAGACTTTCTACACTAGCAAAATTAGACTATCTTCAGATTCTCTAAGTTATGTATAGCAGTGTAAGGAACTATAAAGTTGTAGTAAATATCTTGAGAGAGAAGTGATAATTGCCAACAAAACCCTACCAAAATTTATTAGCAAGAAATGAATACTAATAATATTTTATCCCACAAAAAGCTCCACATTGTACTATCTTTTTTCCTTCAATGACATCATACTATTATCAGAGCTAACTTGATACACCTTTATATAAATCCTTTGCAAGAAGACCTTTGTCCAGTAGCTAAAATTAAGGGTTCAAGATTAGAATTTTTGAGTTCAAATACCTCTTCTCGCTCCTTGCTTCGTATGTCCAACCAAAGGCTCCATATTGTGCTGTCCTTTTTCCTTCAATGACGTCATACTATATAATGTTGTGTAAAAGCTAACTTTATTTAATTTTATATAGTAAAACCTCTATAAATTAATAACATTCGAACCATACAAATTTTATTAATTTAAAAAGTTACTATTGATAGTTAATAATTTATCAATTTATGGAGCGTACTTATAATTCAAAGAAACTCTCATTTAATTAACTAAGGTTTTGTTTTATTTTATCAAAATATGAACTATTCTATTAATAAAATGAGGCTAAAAGTCTACTTAATTTGTAAATATAATTTAATTCTATTAATATTTTCAACATATATACGTAAATAATGTCATTTTTCTATTATAGAGAAGTCAAAAAGACTTAAGAATACTAAATGATATATTAAATGCACCAGTTTCTTTCTCGTGCATTTGCATGGGTCATTTTGCAATCGGCAACATAATTAGATGTTGCAACATAAATTATAAAATTTTAAATATTTATTTATACATATAAAATACTATGTTAACTAACTACCTAAAAATAATTTGAGAATACAAAAAATGATATATTATATGTAAAACTTAACATGAACCAATTTTTGAAAAGGATATATACTATAAATATTAAACAAAATGAGAATTAGGTAGGAGCACTAAACAAAATTTTGCAAACATTTAGTATAAAGTTAAGGTAATTAAATAAATTAATGGTGGGGTAGAAGGTATTGGTCTAATGGTTGAGACAGAGATTGTAGGACTTAACGGTTTTGGGTTTTAATCTCCTTTTTCCCTCCTGCCTTCTTAAATCCAACCTTTCCCTACTAGAAAGAAATAAAAAATTAAAATTAATGGTGACCAAATTGTAACAAAAATTCAATTCGAAATTAATTTGGAAACCAATATATAGTCTATTAGACCCATGCATATACTAGAGCAAAAGCAATATTTTCCTTAATAAGGGAATAAGTGTCATAAGGCATTCAATAGTGGAATTTCCAAATTTTAGGAAAAAAATAAAAAAATAATATTTTGAAAGAAATTTGTTATAAATAAAGAAGTAATGAATTATAGGAAAAAATAAAAATTGTCTGAATTTTAGTAATAATAACTTTTAACAATTGATCAATCTAAATTATCAAAATATAAAATATGATTGGAAGAAATATATGTCAAAAAAGGAAAACTATAAGTTGATTGCTTAAAAAATTTAGTAAGACATAATTAATATGAATGTATATAAGGGAAAAATAATAAATAGATTAAAAGTTGCTATAAATAAGGAAAGGAATTAATAGTGTAGGTCCCGAATGCAACCAAAAGGGGGGTGAATTAGATTGTTTAACAAGACAATCCAATATGGCAAGAATTCACCCAATAAAATAAGTACAAACTATTTCTCAAGTATGCACCAAAATATGTCAAATTAAGCACAATAAAGATATCACAATTGAGCAATAAAGAAAAGAGATATAGAAAGAATTGCAAACCAAATTTCCAAGTTGCACCGAACTTGGATAAAATTCACTAGTAGTTTCTTCAATTGTTGGTGAAGCTAACCAATTTGTACAAGTGAAGGTTCACTCCTTCCTTACCCTAAAAGCCTTTAGTCGAGTCAAGGAGTTTTACAACTATCCTACTTAACTATCAACAAACTACAATTGAAAACTTACTCAACCAATTAAGAACTACTATTACAAGTGAGGCAACTTTCACCAAGGTTTTACTCCTCCTACTGAGTAACCTTACAATACCCACTTTTTTCACACCTATATAACAAACAAATAATATTTCTATCTAAATATTTCACTTGAAAGCTTGTATTTCATGTAGGCAAAAGTCGCTTATCTTCTTGAACTTGTGGGTATTTATAGAGTGTGAGAAATGGCCTCAAGAAACTCTTCAACAGTTAAAAAAATGGCTGTTAGAAAAAAAAAAAGCCGTTGGAGTTTCGGACATCCGAACCTTTGCCTGTCAAACGTCCGACAGAACCAGTAACTATTTAAATTTCATTCCTGTGTCCAAAAGCATCGTTAGAAGATGTTGTCGTAAACTATCGGACGTCCGAAGCGATTGTCCGACAAAACCAATAGCCGTCTCAATTTCCTTCTCAATCTGTCGGACGTCCGAACCTTTGTTCATCGCTCGATCCTTGCATCCGATAAGTTAAAACCTTCTCGCACCTTCTCAATTCTTCTTGAATTGATTTCTTTTCTTCTCCAATGAATCAAGAACCTGTTCTAACATAATTCTCACATTAAAACATTAGTCCAAATCATCATTTTGTTTTGTTATCATCAAAACCTAGGATCAATTGCAACAATCTCCCCCTTTTTGATGATGACAAACCAAATGATGATTTTGCAAGAGAAAGAAGAGAAACTCCCCCTCAATAAGAGGTAAAATGATTTAGAAAATCATCTAACATTTCTCCCTCTTTTGTCATCAATTAAAAAACATATTAACTCGCCCTCACTGGTCCCAAATTTTGACAAAGCCAAAGCATTGGAAAGCAAAAAATTAAAGCTAGTAGATACAAAGTATAGAAGAGCAATAAATAAAGCCAATAAACACAAAATAGGTCCATTAAGGTCTAATCAATAAGGTCAACAAGTTTAGAGACCTATTTTTGGCCAACAAAATATCCAAGGCAAATACACATAAATATTTAGAAAAATACTGTCGGACGTCTGAAAGTCTGTAGGATGTCCGATCCCCTGTTTTCCTGAAAAGTATTTTTCCTTTGAAAACAATGTTAAAACTAATATTAAGAACCAAACACTTATGTTTTTAAAATAACACATAAAGATTTGTACCACATAATTGATTAACACTTAATAAATTATAACCCAATTTTTCTACTAAGAGAACATTATGAATGAAAGTTTCACTATTTTTACTAACATCACCTATACCACCAGGACCCCCACTCCTAAGGCAACCAAAGGTTCGTGGACCCGCCTAACTCTCGCCAGACTCACTACAATTCCCAAATAGCGGTCCAAACATTCATTCAGTAAAGTCATCGATCAAAATTATTAAAATTACTAATAAACTCTTACAAAATACAAACCCCAAAATTTCATCAAAATTACATTGATAATAACTCCAAAATACCATAAACCATCAAATTCATCTATTAATTTCAATCTTATACAAAGCGAGGCAATCCTACAAAAATACTAGCTTCCTTGATTCACGCCACACCTCAAACCCTTAAGGAAAACAATTGGGTGAGCTAACGCCTGAGGCTAAGAGAAACATGCACATGCAGGATCAAGAAATATACACTTTTATTAAACAAGACAAGTAACCAAAACTTCAAACAAGAATGCAAATAAAGAATTTAATCACACATTAAATAAAGGATACAGGGGCTCTCAGGAGCCAAGTTCCACGAGTCTTGATCACATTCCAAATAGTTGACACTCCGTCAACTTTCTTAATAACCATGTAGAACTCCACTTGTCAACCATCTCCGCCCACCGCTTCACCCCCAACCGGGCCCACTCACAAAACAGGAAATTTGGTAATACTCGAGTATACCCAGTAAGTAGTCGGCGAAGCGACTCCAACCGACGGAAATATGTAGGCTCATGATTTACCAACCCTCGCCTAAGCCCTTGCCGCCCAAGGTGCAAGGTTTACCAATGAGGTTTTAAGGCCCCCAACAGCTTAAATAGTAAGTAACATGATGAGACAACGCCAATCATCAAACAAGTACAAGTACAGTTCATTTCAAGTACAACAATTACAAGCAAGCAAGTCAAGTCAGGGAAGAGAGGTCGGACGAGATAAAGTACACGTCCGCCTCAACAAGTTTAATAATACGATCAATTTAAACATGTAACAGGTCAAGCAAGTCAACAAATCATGCACTTGACACTCACCAAATAACCGAGAGCAAGCGAGAAAATTCAGAGATCATACAAGCGCCTCTGTCCATGTGATCACCGAGATATGAAAATCCATTTTCAACCATGAAACGACACAACGTACATATACTCAATGCTAAAACTCGAGAAACATTTATAAACATTTAAAATAGCAAAAGGAGTACATGCATGGGCGTTAAACGTAAAACGAACGAGAACGAAACGAAAACGGAAAACACACACTAAAAGGTGTAAAAGACAGTTTTGACACCTTGTACACCGTTACCCATAACTCAGGATACAAGTACCGGATTAGGGTACACGAGGTGCTGTTTCGAAGCTAAGAGAACAATCTACAACTTTTATGAAGACCATTTCTACCCAAATTCACTCTTTCTAGGTCAAAAATACAAAAACAGTTTCGGAAATTTCAGTATCAGAATTTCGGACAGGCCTGATTCAAATTACCATAACTCAGCGCTCACAAATCCAAATCAAGAAATTCCAAAGCCATGAGAAAGCTAACATACAAGGGTACAATTCTTAAGAAGACATCAAAAGCAAAAACATTCATCTACCCAGTCAAAATGACCCATTACAGTAGCAAAATACGATTCCTGACAGAAACAGGGCATCAGGGGTAATTTAGTTATTTCAAATGCTACAGTGCTCCGATTCATCTGAAATTTACAGGTAGAATCCTCACTCAATTCTCTACAACTTTCATGCTTTAGGCTAAGGCTAATTTAGCTCCCAACATCCTCGAATATACCAAGCAAATTCGGACAGAAAATGGACAGAAATTCTTGGCTGAAATTTTGAGAAGCAAAACACAAAATCCAAGCCATCTAATCATCCTCTAGGACACACATGAGCATGAATTCAACTTCCAATCATCAATTCCCAATATTAAGTCTTGCAACTAATGAAACCCTACCCTAACTCTTGGCCAAGGTTCAAGACAAGCAAACAATAAAATCAATCCATGGAATCATCTCACAAGCCAAGGATAAGTATGAATCAAGCCAACAAAACCACCAAATCCAACAATTACACATTATCATCAAAATTCCAGCTTATATACAAAGGGAAAAATACCTTCTTGGCTTATGTTCTTGATGAAATTGCAAGCCCAAGATAGTTCACTTAACCTCCTAACTCAAGCTTCAAGATTGGATGGTTGAAAGTTGCAAGAATCCCCAAGCTTTTCTTCTTTTTTTTCCTCTTTTCTCTCTCTTTTTCCTTCTCTTTTTTTCACGTTTTCCTTCTCCTTTTTTTTCCTTGTTTGGCCGGTTCATGTAAGCTATAAAACAACTAAAAGATAACATCAAATAGATATTTTCTTGCTTAGTCAAAATTGGTCAAAATGCTCATGCAATTCAACCTAACAACTTAGGTCATTTTCCACTCTTGCCCACATGATTTCTTTTCCTATCAAATTAGTCCATAGGTACTCAATTTAACCTAGCCTATCAAAGCTTAATCACACTTACTTAGGCCACTAATCACCCAAGAATCGTAATCCTTCCTCTTAATCATGCATTATCACACCAAAAGTCAAAGAGATAACAAACTCGTAGTTAAACGTAAAACTTAAATTCATTTTCAAAACTAGGGTTTTACGAAATCAAACTAGGGTTTAAAGGTCAAATTAGAGAAAACAAACCATATAAACACCTTGGCAAATAAGAACCACTATAATTAGCACTATTTAATATTTTCCAAAAACTTGGAAAAAATCGGGGCCTCACATCAATTATCTTCGCTTTCTTATCAACACCAAAGGTTACTTTTCCTCTACTCTTTTACTTGACCTTGATGAATTGTGATGGATCACCTCATGTGCCTTGACCACCCATTATCTATAGACCATCTTGTCTCTTTTATGTTGTTTTTCAAGCAAATCTTCACATGAGATCAAGAAATAGCATTTGGTACCCTTTTGTTTTTTGGGTCCATGAGAGTTTATACAACATGATCTAACAATCTACATGGATTTCATGTCTTTTCTTATATTTTTCTTCACATAACAATCATTTTGCATATGTCCAAATTGGCAACAAAAATGACGCATAATACTAGGATCATTCACAAAAGTAGGTTTTGTAACAGCCTCAAAAATTTATTTTGATATTATTACAAATTAATATTTTTAAATAATGTTATTATTATTATTAATTCGTTTAATTATTTTAAAATTACATTTAAACGAATTTTTAGAAAATTTAAATGAAAATTCAATTTATTTATTTATTTATTTGTTTAATTTATTTCATTTGAGAAAAACTTAATTTAGCTCTATATTAATTTTTCAGGTAGATTTTCAACATTCCATTCATCTTATTTTAAAATTTGCCCTTTTTGTATTAATTAGAAAAATGAGAAAACACGCTTTTTTTGAGGTAAAATTCTGCAAGAAGTGATCGTGCATGGAGTGTAAGGATGATCACTTGTAGGTTAGAAATGTAATTTGGTGACTAGAAGTGAATTAAAATGAGAGACTAGTTAGAATTTTGAGACCTTGATTAAGACTTGGATTAACTTCATTAAACTTAGAATTTCAACCAATCATTATTCCTTTCAACTAATTCCTTCTAGTTCTCACAAAATTTTTCTTTTCTTCTTTCCCCTCCTAGCCAAAAGTTAGCCCCTAATCTCAAGCAAAATTAAGCCATTTATTTTCCCTCCAAATAGATAAGTTTGGCATTAATGAAAGTTTGACTTTTGAGGCAAGACAAGTGTCTTGTCTTCCCTTTTTTCTCTTACTCTTAAAAAAAAAATTTTGCTCAAAAATTGTTCATTTCTTCCTCTCCCTCACCGAACTCCTTCTTCATTTTCCTCTTCATTTTCCATCAACTTTCCTCTTCATTTTCTCACAAAAATCACCAACAATCTTTCATCAACCTTGGCTTGAGCTTGCACTTGGATAAGAAGCTTGGGGTAGGAGCACTTGGAAGCTTCAATTTAGCATTTCTTGGTTGAACTTTGCTTGTTTCTTGGAAGAGGTATAAGCCTAGAACTTGAACTTTAGTCTCTTCAATTTCATTTACAAGCATGATGATAGGTTGGGATGTTGAAAGGTTTTAGAAAACCTTGACTTATGTGTTTGTAAATTTGTATGTGCTAAGTTTCATGGAGTGGTTATGTGGAATTTGATGATTATGGTAAATGTGGGCTCTTGGATTCCCACTAGCTTGTAATGGTGTTAATTAGCATGATTATTGTTGCATTGTATGAATTTGAGTTGAAAGTTGTTGTTGGGTTTTGGACAAAAACCTCAAGAGGAAACCGGTAGCAAGAATGGAATTTTGGGGGTAAAATTTTCTGATTTTTGGCTTAATTTCGTGGCTGAATTTTTGGCTAGGTTAACTGCTGGATTTGATGTTTAAATGATGGAGATTAAGCAGTTAATTTTCCCACAAAAAGTCCTTCATGAATGGTTGCAATTAGGGTTGCTAAATTGGAAGTGAAATCTGGAAAATCAAGGGGCTATGCTGCCCGATTTTTGGGAGTTAATTTGTGATAATTTTTGATAAAAGTTGTGACCATTTTTGATCATCATTAGGTTAAGGGAAACTAATACTAGCTTGGTTTCGAAAATTAGGCTAAATGAAGTTGATTTGAGGCATGAAATAAATGCTAGAAGTGAAGGATAGAAACTTCACAGTTTTGAATGAAGTAGTTGAGCTCACTTTAGGCACGTAGAAAACTGCCTTCCCATTCGAATTTTAAGTTGAATTTTGGTATGAATCTAGTTGATATATGTAAGTATTAGTGTACCAAATTTGGTGGTTTTTGACCAAGAATTCGTCACTCAAACAGAGCCTAGAAGTATGCCCTGCAAAACTGGAAAACAGAAATTTCAGATTTGTGATCATGCCCTGTTTGAACTGCTTTAATTTCTTGCTCAAGTATCAGAATTGAGTTCTGTTGGTGGCGTTTGAAACTTCTTACATAGGTCTATAAATCTTGAAAATTTGAGAGGCCAATTCGTTTTCTGTAATTTTTGGTAAATTTTCAAAGTGGCCTGGTCGGACAGCCTGCTATGTCCTGTTTTGTCACTGTAGCAGTTCGTTAAATTAAAAATCTGGGCTAATTCTGTCCAGAATCTTAACTGGGTGTCTTCTACAAAGTTTTAGAACTTTAAAAGAGGTTTCCAACGGTACCAAGCTTGCAAAATTTGGACTTGTATAACTCAAGTTACGATTTTTCAAAGATTTCAGCTCAAAAGGGAATTTCATTGAACTTGACTTGAGTCTCATTGAGACATTTTTAAAGACATCTATCAAATATTTCTTTAGTGATTTGAATTAAAATACTCGTATTTGTCTCAGGTGATTGAGAAGATCCCGGAGAACTCGATTGATCATGCGTGCTTTTGCCTTAGACTCTTGACTTCGGTGAGTGTCAAGTGCATGATTTATTGAATTATCTGATATGTTTAATTGGATGAAAACCGTTGAGTAGAGTGTATTTTATCGCTCGTCCTCTTACTTGCCTTGCATATGCATGATTGTTATTTGACTTGACTGAACTGTACTTGACTTGATGTAATTGAATGTCGATTGGAATAATCCATCGACTTAAAAGTGATAAATGGGGACGCCCAAACCTATTGGGGATCCTTGGGACCCGAGTCGGCAAGGGCTTGGTCGGGAAGCTTGGTGAACCTTAGATACTGTTATTTGAACTTGGCCTATTGAAGAGGTCTTGCTCGATATTGCTCGTTGTAGCTTTACCTTTTACACTTACCTGTTTGGTTTTGGGCCCGAGAGGGTGAACTATTGGACGGAGGTTGTATTAAGTGGAGTTTCTACGGACTTTACTCGCTAAGTTGGAGGGTCAACGCTTTGGGATGGAATGGACTCAACCGCTTAACCGTGGAAATTTGGCTCCAGAGCCCGTGATCCTACCATGCTATGTATTTATCCTGTATGAACTGCTCACTGTGCTTGCGCAAATTCACTGTAGATAGAGAGGCTCGAAGAGGGTTCTCCGAACCCAGCTCCAAGACTCTTGTCTAATGTGAGCCCTCGAGTAGTGATTCCTTGAGAATACAATCTCCTGGTGAAAATTGCAATAGTACAAGTGAATGTTTGATTTACACGCTTTTATATCTGAATTTACTGGCTTTCTTACTTATTTGATTACGTGCTTGCATGTTTCTTCTTGGCCTCACTGAGCTTTAGCTCACCCCAGTTTGTTTTCCTTAACAGGTCTCGAAGTGGAAAACGTAGATCGAGGATTTAGTTACTTTGGTAGGATTTTCATAATTTTGTATAGGCTGAATATTAAATTTCGAAGTTAACGATTTATTGTACCTGAAATTGATGTTATAAGAGTTTTAATAGATATCATTGAGGATTTACTTTTGTAAGTTAACTATCATTTATTGTTGGACCTCAATTAAGGCTTTAAGAGCGAATGCATGTATTACTATTTTAGAGATCTCGAAGTGTGATTATTTGAAATCCATAATATGATTGAGGGTTTGTAGTGGGTCCTGGCGAGAGTTGGGCAGACAGTCCGCTGATACCCTTGGGTTCGCCCTAGAGAGAAGTGGAGCTGTTACAGGTTTAATAAATCTAATTCCTCTTTTTCTAGAAATAATAAAATCATTTTGGCCATGTAAAATATGTTTTTCTTTTCTTTGTAAAACATTTTGTTTCTCCTTTTGGAGAGAAGCATTCAGATCATTAATTCTTTTTTTTAAAAGATTTTGTTCCTCCAACATTTTTTCATAAAACTTTGTTTTATTTTTCAACTTCTTTTTCAAATCATATTTGCAATCAAAATCAATTTTGTACTTTTTCAAATCATCATTGTCTTTTCTCAAACTCTTATTTTCTTGAAAAAGTTTAGAATTTTCTTCCAATAAAGCATTTATTTTTATTTTTAAATCCTTGTTTTTGGCATAAGATTCTTTCAAACTTTTATGCATTTTGATCATAAGAATTTGCATATCATCATCATCATCATCATCTTCATCACTAAGAGAGTGATTAGGGTTTATCTCATCATCTCCAAAGGCCATAAGTGCCATTTGAATTAATTATTCTTCTTCTTCTATTTCTTCATCCAAATTGCATTCATCCCAAGTAATTTTAAAATTCTTGAATTTTTGTCTTCTATCATTATTTGCTCTTTCCCCTCTAGAACTCCTTTTATTTAGAAGATTCTTCAATGTCCTTGCCATATTATTTAGCTCCACATCTTCATCATCTTCTTGTGAGGCCTTGAATGCTATGCCTCTCTTGATCCTTGCTTCCTTATCATCTTGTGTTTTTTATTTTAACTTCAACTCATACGATGTTAGCGAATTCACAAGAGATTCAATAGACATAGAATTTAAATCCTTTGTCTCTTCTATAGCGGTAACTTTATTTTCTCATTCTTTTGGCAAGACATTCAAAATTTTTCTATTTTTCTCACCCAAAGTGTATATCTTGTCAAGCAATTCAAGATCTTTAATAATATTATTGAATTTACAAAACATTTTTTCAACATTCTCATGAGGATGCATTTTGAAAGATTCATATTGGGCAACAAGCATAGATTTCCTTTGCTCTCTAACATTGTCACTTCCTTCATAAATCTCTCTCAACTTATCCCAAACTTCCTTAGCCGATTTGCACCAATTTACTCTAGTAGATTCATTTGCATCTAGGGCATTGTACAATACATTCATGGCCTTAGCATTCAAAGAGAGATTAATTCTATCTTGAGCACTCAATTCACTTCTAATTTTAGTTCTATTTCTACCGGTTGTTTCATCTATAATGGTAGCCTCATAAGGTCCTTCACTAACGATAAACCACAACTCCATATCTATAGATTGCAAAAATATTTTCATTCTATCCCTCCAACTAACATAATTTATACCATAAAATATGGGAGGTCTAATGATGGATTGTCCCTCTAAAAACAATGCATTATTGGTTACCATCTTTACTCCTAAGCCAATTGAGATTAATCTCAAGGAGACCAAACTCTGATACCAAATGTAGGTCCCGAATGCAACCAGAAGGGGGGGTGAATTAGATTGTTTAACAAGACAATCAAATATGGCAAGAATTCACCCAATAAAACAAGTACAAACTATTTCTCAAGCATGCACCAAAATATATCAAATTAAGCACAATAAAGATATCACAATTGAGCAATAAAGAAAAAAGATATAGAAAGAATTGCAAACCAAAATTTCAAGTTGTACCGAATTTGGATAAAATCCACTAGTAGCTTTTTCAATTGTTGGTGAAGCTAACCAACTTGTACAAGTGAAGGTTCACTCCTTCCTTACCCTAAAAGCCTTTAGTTGAACCAAGGAGTTTTACAACTATCCTAGTTAACCCTCAACAAGCTACAATTGAAAGCTTACTCAACCAATTAAGAACTACTATTACAAGTGAGGCAACTTTCACCAAGGTTTTACTCCTCCTACTGAGTAACCTCACAATACCCACTTTTTTCACACCTATATAACAAACAAATAATATTTCTATCTAAATATTTCACTTGAAAGCTTGTATTTCATGTAGGCAAAAGCCACTTATCTTCTTGAACTTGTGGGTATTTATAGAGTGTGAGAAATGGCCTCAAGAATCTCTTCAACGGTCAAAAAAATGGCTATTAGAAAAAAAAAGCCGTTGGAGCTTCGGACGTCCAAACCTTTGCTTGTCGGACGTCCGAACCCACCGTCCGACAGAACTAATAGCTATTTAAATTTCATTCTCAATCTATCGGATGTCTGAACCCCTGTCTTTCGTTCGAAAGCATCATCCAAAGGTGTTATCGTAAACTATCGAACGTCCGAAACGATCGTCCGATAGAACCAGTATCCATCTCAATTTCCTTCTCAATCTGTCGGACGTCCAAACCTCTGTTCATCGTCCGATCCTTGCGTCCGATAAATTAAAACCTTCTCAATTCTTCTTAAATTGATTTCTTTTCTTCTCCAATGAATCAAGGACTTGTTCTAACATAATTCTCACATAAAAATATTAGTCCAAATCATCATTTTGTTTTATTATCATCAAAACCTAGGATCAATTCCAACAAATAGATACAAAAAAAAAAGAATAAAAAATAAAAAAATAAACATTAACGCTGTCCATGTGGGAAAAAGACAAATTGTTCACTTCGTAATAAGTTAGAGTAGCTAACTTAGCAACCTATCAAAATTCAATGTAGCCGTATATAAAGTAGGGTATAAGGAAGTATAGAATAATAGGAAAGAATGAAATTTTTTCCAAATTTTTGTAACAGCATTAAATTATCAATCTAATAATACGAATAGAGGATATGACTATAAAGAATTAAAATAGAAAAAATATTAACAAAAAAATAAATTAAGGCACAAATTATGAAAATATATATATAATAGGTAATTAATAGATTTTTTACATTTATTATAAATAAGTCAGTAAAAAAGGAACGCAATTTGTTATTATCTAAAACAGATAAAAATAAAATCCACCAAGAAACATAATTAGCATAGACAATTTTTTTATTCACATGTCAAAAAGATAAAATTTTCATTTGACAAAATATAGCTAACTCAACAACTTGACAGAATGAAAAATGAATATATATATATATATATATATATGTATATGTATGCATGTATGTATGTATATATGTATGTATGTATGTATGTATGCATGCATGCATGTATGTATGCATATCTATGTGTGTATTTATGTGTGTGAGTGTGTGTATATAAATCTCCTAAATACGAACGTATAGGGAAAAACTATCTACTTGAGTATTAACATGACATATCTTGTCCAAATTTTAATAATAGCAATAAGTAATCAAACCACTATTAGGAATAGAAAATGTGAGTCAAGATAATGGAAAGATATGGGTTGAAATTGATTATATAAAGGAAGCCATGCTATAAATGAGGAAGTAAAAAGGATAGGAATTAATTATTATTAAAAAATGGAAAAAAAACAAAGAATAGAAAAACACAAATATTAAATATGTCCATGTGGCGAAAAGATAGATAGTTTACTTAGTAGAAAATTAGAGTAACCGACCCAAAGAATATAAAAACCAAACATTGTATAATACACAATATCAATACTTATACACATATTACATATATGTAATATATATACATATATAAATATATATATACATAATATATATAATATATATATGTGTATGTGGTATATAGATAATATATATATATATACACAGATATATACATATATGCATGCATGCATGTATGTATATATCCTGCGTGTATGATAATATATCATCATAATACGTATATATCTCATGCATGGTATGAGCATATGTATATTAATATCACATCATACATACTGCATGCATGTATGTATATATCTGTGTGTGTATGTATATGTTATATACGCATACACACACATACATACATACATACATATATATATATATATATATGTATGTATGTATGTATGTATGTATATGTATGTATGTATAAGTATACATACATAAATATATATACACACATTGATTTTTAGGATTTCTAGCTCTAATTGATACGTTATTGGTTTTATTATCTATATTAAAAATCAAAATGGGATGTAAAACAAAGTTATGTGTGAATCTCTTTCCTTTCATATACCTATAGGATGGAGAAGCATATATAAATAATATACTATCAATGACTTTTAATCGTGGATACATATATATCCTTAACATACTGAAACGACTGCTGCTATTGGTATCAAACCAATAGCAATTCATACAAGGCAAATCTTCTAATAGATAATTAGGCCAAAGAAAAAACTTTAATTTAATTAATTCTTTTTTCTCCTTATCAAGATCTTTCCTTTTGTCCAAAGGTTGACTAGAGTTTTTCTTGATACAAAATACTGAATTTTTATCAGCACTATTCCTATTTTTTGAAGTGAAACAAATTAGGATTCTCAACTCTCTATGGCACCTGGTCGATAAAATATTTTCAGGAACAAGTAAGTCAAAATGATTCTTATCAATATATGTTTGTTCTTGGTATCCTTGACTAGTTTGGTGCTTACACTTCACTGAAATACCTAAGACTTGATACATAATAAATTGTCCATCATTTTTTACATGTGCAATGGATTTGATAACCAATACTCCCTTTTTGATCAATTCTGTAAGACTTAAATTCTTCTTAATCAGCATTATATCCAAACTCATTTCTCTTTGTTGAACCGAGGATATAGTAATTTTTCTTGGATTTGTCAGTCGAAACAGGAGACAAAATATTTTGACATTATTGATCATTCTTTGATTCAAAGCATCACCCCATTTTAATTGAAAAACTAAATAATGTTTTAAGAAGAAATCCAGTTCTGGTTCCATTTTACTTTTGTATCATTTTTTCTTTTTACCTGCTTTTATCTTTGATACTGCATAATCCTCTTCATTTTCTTTTTCTTGCTTTTCTTTGTTGGGGGAATGAATCCAAGATTCCCCTCTAAGATCTTCTCGGGGTGAAAAAAGGGGATCCTATTAACTTGTTCCGACCTAAGATAATAAGCTCATGGGTGTGGTCTTACTTCACTGTCGAGAAAGGAAAGAAGACTTCCATCTCCAAGTTTTACTCAAACGTAGATCCCTTCTTTTTGGATATGAAGTGGTGTCAAATCAAAATACCCAACAAGCATTAGTTTTCCTTGAAAAGGAGGTGATCCAGCTGCACCTTCCAGTATAGTTACCTTGTTACAACTTCACTCCAATCACTAGCCCTGCCTTCGACATCCTCCTTCTTACGGTTAAGGTAACGAAAAACCCTCCGTCCTATAACTATTTTCTAAATTTTTATCAAAATTGAAATTTTCAACTATTCTATCTGTTATTCTTTATCTCTTAAATGGACTAGTCTAATTATTTATGAATTTTTCTATGTATTTCTGAATTCTAACTATATTTGATAGTAATAAAGTTGACTCAAACTCAATAGAATTAAGTCTCTTTATGTTAATATAGGTTAGGTTGAAATAAATAAGAGGAACAGCTTAATCTAGACTTCTTTGTTTTTGTGCCTAAGTAGTTTGTATCTGCAATCAGAATCCCCATTTTCATTTCTATTATGTCCCATTATTCCTATAGAATGGTGAGCAGATAAGAATTAATCATTAATGGGAGATATTAACATATTTGTGTCTGTCCAAACTACATTATCAAAAATTTAATAAAAATCCAATACTATATTATGTAATTATATATTTAACAACCAATGTATTTTCTTTGAATCTCATTTTTGGTATTTGGGGTCCTAATAAAAAATTGTAAATCTATGTAACACATTAAGTGACAGTGCTTTATATCTTTTATTGTTTTTTATTCACTTTCTATTTCTAGTAAGATAATAATGTTACTTATTAAAAAATACATATAAAATGAGGAAACGTTTATCGTATATGTTTTTATTGTTCTATTTCACTAATAAAAGTCTTTCGATTTTTGAGTGAAAAAGGTTTGTGATACAAAAATTACAAATTGAAATTTGTAATCGATTTGTAATATAGATTATTTAGATTAGAATGGTGACAAAATAGTTGTTCAGTTGATAGATACGAAAACCCTTCCCTTACCTATGTTTTTGTTTGCTCTAGTTTATTAATTTAATTCAATTAAGAAGGATTTATCTTTTCTATGATGATCAAATGTGGTCCTTACTGTTAATTTTATTCAAATAATGATATGAGGTTTTTTTATTTATGAATGTTTTTTAAAATTATGAATATTTTTAATGATTTCTTAGAAGTTAAATGGACTTTTTGATAGAGGTCTTACTAAAACTTTTTAGAAAAATCTTTATTGATCTATATCTATCTATATAAAAGAGTATGTAGTATGACATCTATGAACTAATTGAACCAATGATTATTCATGATTCCATAATTGAATCAATTACATATCGTCCAAATTAGAGGAATGTTATACTCAAAACTTCTTTTGAAACCATGTGATAGAAAAGCAATGTGCTAATTTGAAGGAGACAATCCTTTGTGGATTCTATATTATATCCACCATTTTCTATTTCTATAGGAATGAAAGTGATCTCTGGCTCGACATCATTTAATAATATAAATAGTCTCGCCAATTTAGTAAAATAAATAGAAATAGTAATTTCTATTTGTAACCTCATAAAAATAGACTTTTTTTATTTTGTGTAATTAACTATTTCCTCTCTTTTGGAAAGAAATTTTGTTCAAGGAAACAAATATTTCATGGTTATGAATCTATTCCATTGCTTCTAGACTTTTGGGGCATCTGGTGATAATCATGAGGTAATTCGAGCCCAAAAGATCAAATGGAATAGTATAGACAAGTCAATCTTTTATGAATTACATGGTACCCTTAACTCGCAGATATGACTTTTCGCAAGGATTGCTTACACTGAAAATTACCGACCTGGACACCCAGAGAAGCTCTGGAATGGTTTTCAAGAAAGAAAGGAGCTATTCTTTCAAGCATATATATGTATAATGTATGTATGTATGCGGCTGTATGTATGTATGTGTATTGCATGTGTGTATGTATATGTAATGTATATGTATATAGATATAGATATATACATACCACATTACCTCCATATGTCAACGTATATATTCATATATTCATATATGTGCATGTGTATATGTATGTATGTATGTATGTATGTATTGTATGTAGCTGTACTGTATGGCTGTATGTATATGTATATAATAAAGATGTATGTATGTATGTATATGATGTATACAAAAGGTATATATGTATGTATATTGCATGTATATGTATGTATGTATGTGGAATTGTCCGGAGATATATCTTCAACGTAGACAAACCCAATTTACAACATCAACCGAACCGTTCATATATTATGTTAGCACTCTCAATGGTCGGTAACCGCCGTTTAGCTTATAATGGCCACCCATCCGTGGATCCACTTCCATTACTTGATTTTCTTTATCTTCCTGCTTTTAGGGAACCTTCTCGGGCTACCGTATCGCAGTCGTAGGAGGTGGGTTAATACACGAAGTGAGGATTCCTCGCAACGAGCATCATTCTAATAGATAAAATCCATTCACACAGGGCTTTGGCCACTATCAATGAAATGTCATACCTTTTGGACTTCAAATGTTTCTTCCGAAGCTCTAAAAGATAATGAATGATATCCATATACACATATAGATATGTACATATATAGAAAGACATATACACACACAATATATATATATATACATCGTGATGTATGTAATGGACATGTATATGCATGTACGTGATGTATGTATGTATATGTGAGTATGTGTATAAAAGGTAATGTATGTACATGACATATCACACATATATATATACATATACATATATACATATAAAAGGTGGTGGTGTGATATATATATATATATATATGTATGTATGTATGTATGTATATGTATGCATATATTTATGTATGAAAGTGTGGTGTGTATGTATGTATGTATTAGATTAACATATTACGTATAAGAAAATCTTCCATAATAAACAAATACAAAAAAGTCTACTCTTATACTGGTCTTCCTATCTAAAAGCGTGTTCATAAATCAACAATAGACTCATATTTTAGAAAAAATATAATATATAATTTTAGTGAATTATGAATTTTAACATGTGAAACCAATGGTACATGGCATGAGGTTTTCAAAAAAATTATTATCTTATTTATTTATTGAAATTATTAATTTATCTTATTAGCCCAAGTTGGGACCAAAAAATTATTATTTAATAGATGTTATTAATTTTATCGAGCATTAATTTATAAAGGTTTTACTCTATAAATCTGTTGGAAGAAGGCTTTTGTCCATACCTAAAATTATGGGATTCAAGATTAGAATATTTTGAATTCAAATGCCCTTTCTTTTTTCCTTTGTTTGAGCATCAGGCAATGTAAGCCTTAACCACTGTTGATTAGATACCTGACCTTTCAGGCCCAACATATTAATTTTAGACCGAACATGACCACAAAGATTGACCTTGTCACTTTTCATCAAAAAATTGGATGTAACATATGTATCAAAAAAGTTAAAGACAAACCAGATTAGAATCAGTGCTCGTCATTAAGCCAACGTGAATGACATCAAAACATTGACCAATTTGCATAATATCTTAAATCGATCCCTCAAATTTATAATTAGTTATTAATAGAATCAACAACTGCGCAATGATTGTGCATGTCGAGAAAGTTGAGCAAAATGTGACAGGCGGCACTGAAAAATAATTAGATAACGATACAAGACATACACACAGAAACACACACTCTATCACCATTTGACAATCAAAAAAGATCAGAATCAGAACAGAGAGGAAGATGGGTGTGAAGTCCTGTGTGGTACCATTGGTATTTGCAGCCATGGTGCCATGGTGATAGTGGAATCTTTGGATGTTGGCTTATGGAGGAAAGCAGCTGCGCCATGTCCAAAGGAATGAATCGCTTTGTCTTTTGCCTAATCAAATGCTCCTGCCACTGTCATTCTCTCCTTTTCATTCTTCTTTGAAGGTGTCGTTAACCTCTTTGATTTTCTCTTCCTGGATTATCTAGTCGTTCAAACATTTAGCTGGATTTCGATTCCATTTTCAGAGAAAACGGGCCTCCTTTCAGCTTCTACTTCTGTGTAGTTTCCTCCCCTCAACCTTATTGATATGTATTTTATTTCAACCCAAAATTTCTATCTCTGCTATTGAAATGGCTGTTCTTTTGTTAAAAATTTCTGAAATAAATTTGGATTTGACAGGATTATTATAATGCAGAATTGTGTGTTTAATGGTATAAGTTAAGCTCTCCCCACACTTGGATCTACAATGACCAACTTAATCCCAGCTTTCGTGTTTTTCCTTGCTGTTTCTTCAGGTATCTCCTGGACCTTTTCTTAAATCCCAAAGCCTTTGTAGATCTTTTATATGTTGTAACTGGTAGAGCAAAATACGAAGTCACTCTTAATTGGGATTCTTAATTGGGAAGTCAATTCAAATTTGACTATATTTTAGAATTGTTTAGTGATTTGTAACAATAATTGTTTGTAGTGTGGTTGGCATAATATGTAAAAGACAAAATTGACAGGTTTTAACCTTTTTTTTTTCTGAATTTTAAAGTGGTAATGAATATGGTAGAACTTTTGACAATTGAAATTATTGCCGATTTATAGAGTTCTTTGTAATTTAGAAAATTGTGTATACTAAGTTGTAGAAAAAACAAAAATAATTTTAAGCCAACAAAAATTAGCAAGGAAAAGCTTCCTCATAATTTTGTAACTAG